>OU342741.1:441835539-442202080 GCA_910589775.1 Avena eriantha | reverse complement strand
ATGGATCCATTAGAGTCATTGGATGTGTGTTCTTATACTAAAACTAGCACTAGAGTCATTTCATGTGTGTTGTTCCCACAAACCACACATGGATCAACCAGTGGCATTGCATGTGTGTTCTTTCCACAAACCACTCATGGATCAACCCGTGGTCACTGTATGTGTGTTCTTTCCACAAACCACATATGGACCAACCAGATTCATTGCATGTGTGTTCTTTCCACAAACCACTTATGGATCAACCAGTGGTTATTGCATGTGTGTTCTTTCCACAAACCACTTATGGATCAACCAGTGGCATTGCATGTTTGTTCTTTTCACAAACTACATGTGGACCCACGAGAGTCATTGCATGTGTGTTCCTATACTAAAACTAGCACTAGAGTCATTGCATGTGTGTTCTTTTCACAAACCACACATGGATCAACCAGTGGTCATTGCATGTGTAATATTTCAACAAACCACATATGGATCAACAAGTGGTCATTGGATGTGTGTTCTTTTCCACAAACCACTTATGGATCAACCAGTGGTCATTGCATGTGTAATATTTCAACAAACCACATATGGATCAACAAGTGGTCATTGGATGTGTGTTCTTTTCCACAAACCACTTATGGATCAACCAGTGGTCATTGCATGTGTGTTCTTTCCACAAAACACTTATGGATCCACCAGTGTTCATTGCATGTATGTTCTTTTCCAAAAATCACATATGGATCAACTAGTGGTCATTGCATGTGTGTTCTTTTCACAAACCACATGTGGACCCACTAGAGTCATTGCATGTGTATTCTTATACTAAAACCATCACTAGCCTCATTGCGTGTGTGTTCTTTCCACAAACCACACATGGATCGACCACTGTCATTGCATGTGTGTTCTTTCCACAAACCACACATGGATCAACAGGTGGTCATTGCATGTGTGTTCTTTTCACAAACCACATATGGATCCATTAGAGTCATTGCATGTGTGTTCTTATAGTAAAACTAGCACTAGAGTCATTGCATGTGTGTTCTTTCCACAAACCATACATGGATCAACCAGTGGCATTGCATTTGTGTTATTTTCACAAACCACACATGGATCAACCAGTGGTCACTGCATGTGTGTTCTTTCCACAAACCACATATGGACCTACCAGAGTCATTGCATGTGTGTTCTTTTCCACAAACCACTTATGGATCAACCAGTGGTCATTGCATGTGTGTTCTTTTCACAAACCACATGTGGACCCACTAGAGTCATTGCATGTGTGTTCTTTAACTAAAACCAACACTAGAGTCATTGCATGTGTGTTCTTTTCCACAAAACAACACATGGATCCACCAATGTTCATTGCATGTGTGTTCTTTTCCACAAACCACATATGGATCAACCAGTGTTCATTGTATGTGTGTTCTTTCCACAAACCACTTATGGATCCACCAGTGTTCATTGCATGTGTGTTCTCTTCCACAAACCACATATGGATCAACCAGTGGTCATTGCGTGTGTGTTCTTTTAATAAACCACATATGGATCCATTAGAGTCATTGCATGTGTGTTCTTATACTAAAACTAGTACTAGAGTCATTGCATGTGTGTTCTTTCCACAAACCACACATGGATCAACCAGTGGCATTGCATGTGTGTTCTTTTCCTAAACCACACATGGATCAACCAGTGGTCATTGCATGTGTGTTCTTTCCACAAACCACATATGGACCAACCAGAGTCATTGCATGTGTGTTCTTTTCCACAAACCACTTATGGATCAACCAGTGGTCATTGCATGTGTGTTCTTTCCACAAACCACTTATGGATCAACCAATTGTCATTGCTTGTGTGTTCTTTTCACAAAGTACATGTGGACCCACTAGAGTCATTGCATGTATGTTCTTATACTAAAACTAGCACTAGAGTCATTGCATGTGTGTTCTTTTCACAAACCACACATGGATCAACCAGTGGTCATTGCATGTGTGTTCTTTCCCACAAACCACATATGGATCCACCGGTGTCATTGCATGTGTGTTCTATTCTCAAACCACATGTGGACCCACTAGAGTCACTGCATGTTTGTTTTTATACTAAAACTAGCACTAGAGTCATTGCATGTGTGTTCTTTTCACAAACCACACATGGATCCACTACGGTCATTGCATGTGTGTTCTTTCCACAAACCACACATGGATCAACAAGTGGTCATTGTATGTGTGTTCTTTTCACAAAACACATACGAATCCATTAGAGTCATTGCATGTGTGTTCTTATACTAAAACTAGCACTAGAGTCATTGTATGTGTGTTCTTTCAACAAACCACACATGGATCAACCAGTGGCATTGCATGTGTGTTCTTTCCACAAACCACTTATGGATCAACCAGTGGTCACTGCATGTGTGTTCTTTCCACAAACCACATATGGACCAACCAGATTCATTGCATCTGTGTTCTTTCTACAAACCACTTATGGATCAACCAGTGGTCATTGCATGTGTGTTCTTTCCACAAACCACTTATGGATCAACCAGTGGTATTGCATGTGTGTTCTTTTCACAAACTACATGTGGACCCACTAGAGTCATTGCATGTGTGTTCTTATACTAAAACTAGCACTAGAGTCATTGCATGTGTGTTCTTTTCACAAACCACACATGGATCAACCAGTGGTCATTGCATATGTGTTATTTCCACAAACCACATACGGATCAACGAGTGGTCATTGCATGTGTGTTCCTTTCCACAAACCACTTATGGATCAACAAGTGGTCATTGCATGTGTGTTCTTTCCACAATCCACTTATGGATCCCCCAGTGTTCATTGCATGTGTGTTCTTTTCCACAAACCACATATGGATCAACTAGTGGTCATCGCATGTGTGTTCTTTTTACAAACCACATGTGGACCCACTAGAGTCATTGCATGTGTGTTCTTATACTAAAACCAGCACTAGACTCATTGCATGTGTGTTCTTTTCACAAACCACACATGGATCCACCACTGTCATTGCATGTGTGTTCTCTTCCACAAACCACATATGGATCAAAAAGTGTTCATTGCATGTGTGTTCTTTTCATAAACCACATATGGATCCATTAGAGTCATTGCATGTGTGTTCTTGTACTAAAACTAGCACTAGAGTCATTGCATGTGTGTTCTTTCCACAGACCACACATGGATCAACCAGTGGCATTGCATGTGTGCTCTTTTCACAAACCACACATGGATCAACCAGTGGTCACTACATGTGTGTTCTTTCCACAAACCACATATGGACCAACCACAGTCATTGCATGTGTGTTCTTTTCCACAAACCACTTATGGATCAACTAGTGGCCATTGCATGTGTGTTATTTTCACAAACTACATGTGGACCCACTAGAGTCACTGCATGTGTGTTCTTATACTAAAACTAGCACTAGAGTCATTGCATGTGTGTTCTTTTCACAAACCACACATGGATCCACCAGTGATCATTGCATGTGTGTTCTTTCCACAAACCACTTATGGATCAACCAGTGGTCATTGCATGTGTGTTCTTTTCCACAAACCACACATGGATCAACTAGTGGTCATTGCATGTGTGTTCTTTCCACAAACCACTTATGGATCCACCAGTGTTTATTGCATGTGTGTTCTTTTCCACAAACCACATATGGATCAACCGGTGTCATTGCATGTGTGTTCTTTTCACAAACCACATGTGGACCCACTAGAGTCATTGCATGTGTGTTCTTATACTTAAACCAGCACTAGACTCATTGCATGTGTGTTCTTTTCCACAAACCACACATGGATCCACCAGTGTTCATTGCATGTGTGTTATTTTCCACAAACCACTTATGGATCAACCAATGGTCATTGCATGTGTGTTCTTTCCACAAACCACTTATGTATCAACCAGGGGTCATTGCATGTGTGTTCTTTCCACAAACCACTTATGGATCCACTAGTGTTCATTGGATGTGTGTTCTTTTCTACAAACCACAAATGGATCAACCGGTGTCATTGCATGTGTGTTGTTTTCACAAACCACATGTGGACCCACTAGAGTCATTGCATGTGTGTTCTTATACTAAAACTAGCACTAGACTCATTGCATGTGTGTTCTTTTCCACAAACCACACATGGATCCACCAGTGTTCATTTCATGTGTGTTCGTTTCCACAAACCACTTATCTATCAACCAGTGGTCATTGCACGTGTGTTCTTTCCACAAACCACTTATGGATCCACTAGTGTTCATTGCGTGTGTGTTCTCTTCCACAAACCACATATGGATCAACCAGTGGTCATTGCATGTGTGTTCTTTTCACAAACCACACATGGATCCACCACTTTCATTGCATGCTTGTTCTTTCCACAAACCACACATGGATCAAGAAGTGGTCATTGCATGTGTGTTCTTTTCACAAACCACATATGGATCCATTAGAGTCATTGCATGTGTGTTCTTATACTAAAACTAGCACTAGAGTCATTGCATGTGTGTTCTTTCCACAAACCAGACATGGATCAACCAGTGGCATTGCATGTGTGTTCTTTTCAGAAACCACACATGGATCAACCAGTGGTCACTGCATGTTTGTTGTTTCCACAAAGCACATATGGACCAACCAGAGTCATTGCATGTGTGTGCTTTTCCACAAACCACTTATGGATCAACCAGTGGTCATTGCATGTGTGTTCTTTTCCACAAACCACTTATAGATCTGTTGGGAATATGCCCTAGAGGCAATCATGTATGATGATATTCCTGTGTATTCATAAGGTTATGGTCCATGTATGAACTACTGATATGTATCATCGAATAACTGATTCGATTGTTGAACTACATATTCATGTTGTTCATACTAATTGTCCTTGGTCATTGAGGTTGTGTCGGACACACAACTTAGACCAATGTGAAAGTCGGCAGATGACTAGGTTCCACTTGTCATGGGCATGGAGATGCTATTTCAACTTACACGGATTCGACTAAAGAGTTTAGCGAGTCGGACTGACCCATATTGAGATGCAACGAACAAGCCGTCATTTGCATGTCTCAATCAATGTAATCCTTAGACCTGAGGTTATTGCACAATCCGAGTTGTGGATCTCCGACTTAGGTTCTGTCAAACGCTGTTCCGTCACTAGGCAGTTATAAAGGCGGAGTTCGGGTCGACTGAGAATCAAGCTGCGTGATGTGAATAACCAAGACGGGATTTTACCCCTCCATCTGGAGAGATATTCTCTGGGCCCTCTCGGAAGAGATGATTCGGAAAGCATGGCCATGCGCGTCACGGTTAAGTGTTAACCGAGGCAGCCAACTAAGAGCTAGTTGGATGAATCACTTATCTCGGATCGAGAAAGAGAGTCGGACTATTTAAGGGATGACGGTCATTCGCCTATAGTCCGACAAGGTATATCGTGAGGCAAAAGGGACTCAGACGATAGTCGCATTGAAAGGTATGTCGTCATGACTTATTGGTACTTGGGAGTTGGCACGTTCTGCTAGGAGCCGCTACCAACTGATCGATCACGAGTGAGACTCAGAATCGTGTCCGGGTTACCATGAGCCTGGCGGGTCACACACTTAAGAGCGGGAGCAAGTTTGGGTTAGACCCAAAAAGGAAACTTATTTGGGTATGACCCAAATAGAGACATGGACTTAGTCAGCAAGTGAGACTTGCAGGGGCTAATATAGGCCTTTTAGTGAATGGGCCACAAGTGAGTGGAGCCCACTTTCACTCCCTATATAAGCTGGGGCGCAGGTGCTTAGAGCACAGGGTTAGGTCACTCCATGTGCTGGAAACCCTAGCTCCAATCCAGTCCTGTCGCCGCTGTACCGGACCTAGCAGTCCATCGCCGGCGCTCCTCCTCGTACGTGTGGATACCGACGGAGGTGCTGTATGTTTAGCACTTCGACGATCGTGAAGAAAGAATGGATCGTGGATCGTGGAACTAGAACGGATCGCGAGGATTGCACTGCACCAAGCGACGTGCTTCATCAATTCCACAACTGCGCGTCTAGTGGTAATCCTCATGGCCTTCTACCTGAGCTGGATCTTGGGATCACCACGTAGGAAAAAGTTTTGTTTTTCTCTGCGTGGCCCAACGGTGGTATCAGAGCGTTAGCTTCTGGTTTTAGGCTCGAGATCGTGCATATGTGATATGCAGTTGGCGTTAGATTGGATCTAATTGCAGTTTTGGTGGTCGATCTATGAGATAAATCGGTTTGTACAAAGTTGATTGGATCAATTGTACTCGGGGGAATGGATGATCTAATTTCTGTGATCTAACTGCTAAGGTCGTGGAACGACATACCCCTATCGGTCGGCTTCCGCCATCGGGGTAGACCGTGAAACGTAAACCTGGATCCCCGCCCGCTATCCGTCTAGCGGGACCGCCGACTTCGCCCTGTCGAAGCGCCTTAGATGTCGTTGCGAGTTTCACAATGCCGGTAGATATCGTATCTATGCATAACTTGTTTTTGCAGGATGATGTTGTGAATGGTATGGCTTATGTGCATGTGATGTGTGTAATCCATACGTGATATGCGTATCACGATTTCTTGTCAGCCGGCTGGAGCCTAGGTGCTGTCATCTTATTGTATAACGGTCCGCGTGTCGGATTCTCTGTGTAATTTGCATTACTAGCTAGTGTAGCTGTTTGGAGAATCCGGATGGCATGCAAGTCGGTGTACAAGTCGGCTACATGGTGTAAGAGGGCACGTGACAAGAGTTGACACGAGTCGGATTGCAGGCTTTATGGAGATGGAGATCGCCATGAAGAGAGCCATACCATTTCACATTATAATTGTTTTTATTTTGTGATTTTGTTATGTCTTTGTTTTACCTGTATTAGATAGTTAGTAGAATATAATCCCTGAAAGAAGGTCTAGTCGGTTTCCCCGCCAGTGCTGCACCATCACAAGTCGGACATTTTTGGTAGTGGGCTCATAAAATTGAGGTGCTATCAATTCTTTCCGACTAGGTGGGTTCGAGTCGGACTCTTACAGCGGAAGCACTTGGTAATCTAGACAGGTCTATCATAGCGGTTGTGGGACTTGGGGAAAGGTCGGATGGAAGCCGGGGCATGTGATGCCACCCATTCAACATGAGTCGTATGAGATACGATTGACAAGGAGTTTACCTAGATCACTTGACGGCTAGCGGTGATATAAAGCTCACTAGTCGACTTGCTTATTTAGGGTCCTGAATCACTAAGTAACCATCGGAGGGGTGTTGGTTCTAGTGGGAGCATAAATATTAAAGTGTTTAATATGCTTTCTCTTTATGGATACATGTCTTAAGTATTTTGCATATTTTTTGTTGTAGATCAATGGCACCTATCAGTCTTCCTCAGATTTCTGATTTTGCTTTGAGAACCATCTTAGAGAAAGATAAGCTGAATGGAACTAACTTCACCAACTGGTATCGTAATCTGAGAATTGTTCTCAAACAAGAAAAAAGGGATCGTGTCCTAGACAACCCACTTCCAGCTGAGCCGGATGAGAATACGACTATCGCAGCCACCAATGCCTACTGTCAGATTTGTGATGAATCCACGGAGATTAGCTATCTTATGCTTGCTCACATGGAACCAGACTTGCAGCAGCAGTTCGAGAATGTTGAGGCCTACGATATGATCGAAAGCCTCAAAAGTATGTTCTAGGCTCAGGCAAAGACTGAGAGGTATCAAGTCTCTCAAGCTTTGTTGAGCTACAAGCTTAAGGATGGCGATCCACTGAGTCCGCATGTGATCAAGATGGTTGGTTACGTGCAGTCTCTGGAAAGACTTGGCTACCCCATAAGCGAAGAGTTCGCTACAGACATAATTCTGAACTCTCTTCCTAGTGTGTATGGCCAGTTCATATCGAACTACCACATGCATGGTATGGATAAGAAGCTCACTGAAATACATGGGATGCTCAAGCAGGCTAAGGCGGATCTCAAGAAGGGTGCCAGTCAAGTGTTGATGGTACAAAACAAGGCTAAGTTCAAGAAGAGTTCTTGGACTAAGAAGAAGAAGGCAAAGTCAGGAGGTAAGGCTGAGGACCCAATCCAAAGCGCTTCCTCAGGGACTAAGCCATCTCCTGCAGCCGGATCCACTTGCTTCTACTGCAAGTCGGAAGGCCACTGAAAGAGGAATTGCAGCAAGTATCTGGCTGACAAAGCCAAGAGCGGAGGTGTGACTTCCGGCTCAGGTACGCTTGTTTGCAATGTTATAGACATTTATCTTACTAATGCACCTGGCAGTTCTTGGGTATATGATACCGGATCAGTCATTCACATCTGCAACTCGTTGCAGGGACTGGTCAGAACTAGGAGCGTTGCAAGAGGCGAGGTTGACATTAGAGTCGGAAACAAAGTGAGAGTCACTATGTTGGAAGTCGGCACAATGCAACTTCATTTACCTTCTGGATTCTTAATGGAGCTAAATAATTGTTATTATGTTCCAGTGCTTAGTCGAAACATCATTTCTGCCTCATGTTTGATGAGACAGGGCTATGAGTCAAATATTAAGAATAATGGTTGTTCTTTATATCTGAATTATATGTTTCATGGCTTTGCGACCGTCTAGGACGGGTTATTTATTTTGAATCTTGATAGTGAATCTGTCTATAACATAAATGTGAAAAGGTTAAAACCAAATGATCTGAATATGAATTACTTTTGGCATTGTCGGCTTGGTCATATAAGTTGGAAACGCATGAAGAAGCTCCATGATGATGGACTCCTAACTTCGTTCGACTTGGAGTCGTTCGAGACATGTGAATCCTGCCTTCTTGGCAAGATGACCAAGACACCTTTTGGAAAGAGTTGTGAAAGGGCGTCCGACTTATTGGGACTAGTACATAGTGATGTATGTGGCCCAATGAGCACGACAGCCAGAGGTGGTTATGAGTACTTCATTACCTTTACTGATGATTTGAGTAGATATGGATATATCTACTTGATGAAACATAAGCTGGAAGCCTTTGAAAAGTTCAAGGAATTCTAGAATGAGGTACAAAATCAACTTGGCAAGAAAATAAAGTTTCTTCGGTCGGACCGAGGAGGCGAGTACATGAGCCATGAGTTTGATGACCATCTAAAGAGTTGTGGAATAGTTCCCCATCTCACTCCTCTAGGAACGCCGCAGAGAAACGGTGTATCAGAAAGGAGGAATCGGACCTTGTTGGACATGGTACGATCAATGATGAGTCAGACAGATCTGCCTTTATCATTTTGGGGTTATTGTCTAGAAATTGTAGCGTTCACACTAAACAGAGTACCATCAAAGTCAGTAGAGAAGACACCGCATGAGATGTGGACTGGCAAAAAGCCGAGTTTGTCTTTTCTTAAGATTTGGGGTTGTGAAGCTTTTGTCAAGCGACTTCAGTCGGACAAGCTTACAGCTAAGTCGGATAAGTGTTTTTTCATGGGATATCCAAGGGAAACCTTGGGTTACTACTTCTACAACCGAGAAGAGGGCAAAGTGTTTGTCGCTCGAAACGGTGTCTTCCTTGAGAAAGAGTTTCTCAGTCAGGGAGTCAGTGGGAGTACGGTGCATCTCGAAGAAATTCGAGAGATACCGGCTAGCAGCAAGTCGGCAAAAAGCCTTAGAGGTTGAGCCGGACGTGGTACCTAAGCCGGACGTGGTACCTGAGCCGGAAATTGCACCGACACTGCGAAGATCGGCCAGATTGCGAAGTGTTCATGATGTGATGCTGTTGGACAGTGATGAGCCGACAACTTATTCGAAAGCGATGGTGGGTTCTAATTCCGAGTCATGGCTTGGAGCCATGAGATCCGAGTTAAAGTCCATGGATGAAAATCAAGTTTGGAACTTGGTTGATCTGCCAGACGGTGCCAGACCCGTCGAGTGCAAATGGGTCTTTAAGAAGAAAACTGATATTGATGGAAATGTTTCTATCTATAAAGCACGACTTGTAGCGAAAGGGTTCCGACAAGTTCAAGGAGTTGACTACGATGAGACTTTCTCTCCTGTAGCGATGCTTAAATCAGTTCGGATCATGTTAGCTATAGCAGCCTATTTCGACTATGAGATATGGCAGATGGATGTCAAGACGGCTTTCCTTAATGGAAATTTAACTGAGGACGTGTATATGATACAGCCCGAGGGTTTTGTCGATCTGGCTAATGCTGACAAGGTATGCCAGCTTCGGAAATCCATTTATGGGTTGAAGCAAGCATCTCGGTGTTGGAACATTCGCTTTGATGAGGTAGTCAAATTGTGTGGCTTCATCAAGAGCGATCATGATTCTTGTTTATACAAGAAGTTTAGTGGGAGCAAAGTGAACTTTCTGATCTTATATGTGGATGACATATTACTGATTGGAAATGATGCCCAGATGTTGCAAGAGACCAAGGAATCATTGGAAAGGAGTTTTTCGATGAAAGACTTGGGTGAGGCGACTTACATACTAGGAATCTAGATCTAGAGAGATAGATCAAGGAGGCTCATTGGATTGAGTCAGAGTACATATTTGGACAAAGTGTTGAAGAAGTTCAACATGGAATCATCTAAGAAGGGGTTCTTACCGATGTCCTATGGTGTAAAACTTAGCAAGACTCAGTGTCCTTCGACAACTGATGAGCGAAGTCGGATGAGTGCGATTTCGTATGCTTCTGCAGTCGGATCCATCAATGACGCTATGATTTGTACTAGGCCGGATGTTTCCTATGCTCTAAGTGTTGTGAGTAGGTACCAGGCTGACCCTGGAGAAATCCACTGGGCAGCGGCTAAAAATATCCTCAAGTACTTGAGAAGGACTAAGGATATGTTCCTGGTTTATGGAGGTGAGGATGAACTCAGTGTAAAGGGTTACACGGATGCGAGTTATGTCACTGACTTGGATGATTCTCGTTCGCAATCCGGATATGTGTTTGTGATAAACGGAGGGGCTGTGAGCTGGAAAAGTTCCAAGCAAGAAACGGTGTCTGCGTCTATGATAGAGGTTGAGTATATTGCTGCCTCGGAGGCAGCAAAGGAAGCCGTTGGATGAGGAATTTCCTCATGGATCTTGGTGTGGTTCAGGGCTCGTCCAATCCGTTAGACGTGTATTGTGACAACAATGGTGCTATTGCACAAGCCAAGGAACCTAGACAACACCAGAAGAACAAACATATACTCATGCGGTACCACCTTATTCGCCAGTTCGTGGATCAAGGTGATATCAATTTATGCAAGGTACACACGGATGCAAACATTACGAATCCGTTGACAAAGCCACTTCCACAGCCGAAGCATGAGGCGCACCTGAGAGAAATGGGCATCAGATGCCTGGACATGTGATGTCGGAATATTGACTCTAGTGCAAGTGGGAGACTGTTGGGAATATGCCCTAGAGGCAATCATGTATGATGATATTCCTGTGTATTCATAAGGTTATGGTCCATGTATGAACTGCTGATATGTATCATCGAATATGTGATTTGATTGTGGAACTACATATTCATGTTGTTCATACTAATTGTCCTTGGTCATTGAGGTTGTGCCGGACACACAACTTAGACCAATGTGAAAGTCGGCAGATGACTAGGTTCCACTTGTCATGGGCATGGAGATGCTATTCCTACTTACACGGATTTGACTAAAGAGTTTAGCGAGTCGGACTGACCCATATTGAGATGCAACGAACAAGCCGTCATTTGTATGTCTCAATCAATGTAATCCTTAGACCTGAGGTTATTGCACAATCCGAGTTGAGGATCTCCGACTTAGGTTCTGTCAAACGTTGTTCCGTCACTAGGCAGTTATAAAGGCAGAGTTCGGGTCGACTGAGAATCAAGCTGCGTGATGTGAATAACCAAGACGGGATTTTGCCCCTCCATCTGGAGAGATATTCTCTGGGCCCTCTCGGAAGATATGATTTGGAAAGCATGGCCATGCGCGTCACGGTTAAGTGTTAACCGAGGCAGCCGACTAAGAGCTAGTTGGATGAATCACTTATCTCAGATCGAGAAAGAGAATCAGACTATTTAAGGGATGACGGTCATTCGCCTATAGCCCGACAAGGTATATCGTGAGGCAAAAGGGACTCAGACGAAAGTCGCATTGAAAGGTATGTCGTCATGACTTATTGGTACTTGGGAGTTGGCACGTTCTGCTAGGAGCCGCTACCAACTGATCGATCACGAGTGAGACTCGAAATCATGTCCGGGTTACCATGAGCCTGCCGGGTCACACACTTAAGAGCGGGAGCAAGTTTGGGTTAGACCCAAACAGGAAACCTATTTGGGTTGGACCCAAATAGAGACATGGACTTAGTCAGCAAGTGAGACTTGCAGGGGCTAATATAGGCCTTTTAGTGAATGGGCCACAAGTGAGTGGAGCCCACTTTCACTCCCTATATAAGCTAGGGCGCAGGTGCTTAGAGCACAGGGTTAGGTCACTCCATGTGTTGGAAACCCTAGCTCCAATCCAGTCTTGTCGCCGTCGTACCGGACCTAGCGGTCCATCGCCGGCGCTCCTCCTCGTACGTGTGGATACCGGCGGAGGTGCTGTACGTTCAGCACTTCGACGATCGTGAAGAAAGAATGGATCGTGGATCGTGGAACCGGAACGGATCGCGATGACTGCACTGCACCAAGCGACGTGCTTCATCAATTCTGCAACTGCGCGTCTAGTGGTAATCCTCGTGGCTTTCTACCTGAGCTAGATCTTGGGATCACCGCGTAGGAATTTTTTTTGTTTTTCTCTACGTGGCCCAACAGGATCAACCAGTGGTCATTGCATATGTGTTCTTTCCACAAACCACTTATGGATCAAGCAGTGGTCATTGCATGTGTGTTCTTTTCCACAAACCATATATGGATCAACCGGTGGTCATTGCATGTGTGTTCTTTTCCACAAACCACACATGGATCAAGTAGTGGTCATTGCATGTGTGTTTCTTTTCCACAAACCACATATGGATCCATTAGAGTCATTGCATGTGTGTTCTTATACTAAAGCTAGCACTAGAGTCATTGCATGTGTGTTCTTTCCACAAACCACACATGGATCAAGCAGTGTCATTGCATATGTGTTCTTTCCACAAACCACATATGGATCCATTCGAGTCATTGCATGTTTGTTCTTAGACTAAAACTAGCACTGCCCGCCAATGGATCCACCGTTAGACCGAGTCTTTTAGAAGGCACGCCATAACACAGTTGTTCTGCTTGACGATTGTTACATACCGTTCGATTGGGGCGCTTGGATGATTGGGATGGTCTTCGTGAGAGCGATTCTCGAGTAGGCTGTTCTGCGGCATGATTGGCCACGCTTGCTCTGGACAAACTGGCATGTTGCGAGTGTCACGACTCACGAGTTCAGTGGGCCATATCCTAGTGTCACGTCCCCGTTACTTCTCTTCCTCCCCGTACTTCTCTTTCTTCCCCTTGAAGCCACTTTCCCCACTTCACTTGCATCCTTCCGTAGCCGCAAGCCGATGACATCCGCCAATTCTCGGGTCGCTACCTTCATGCTAAGAAATCATTTTACAAGCTTTTGAACTTATCCTACATATTCCTGCTATTCGCCAATCTAACTACTGATCCTTTTTCCGATTTCTTGACGAACTTCAGATGTCGCAGATGCTGCAGCCCAAGAATCTGGAGATCCTCGCGCGCAACTTTGCAGCGGAGTTCCCGCTCGTGTGCTCCCACCCAGGATGCTTTCGCCGTTACTCCTACCACGAGCTCCCGCTCCACGAGCTCGCGTGCCTGCACGGCGCGTGCTCCTGCATGGAGCCGGGCTGCAACTACACCGGCCCGCCGGCAGAGCTCGTCGTCCACCTTGTAGAGGGGCACTTGATCAAAGTGATTAGGATCTCGTACGGGCAAGCCCAACGTTTCCAAGAGAAGGTGCCGTTCACTGACTCGGCACGCCACCGGCTAATTTTCCAGGGGGGACGGCTCTGTTTTCGTCCTGACCATCACCGCCGGTGTTCCGGGAACCAGAGCCGGGCCCACCGTCGTGTGTGTCGTATGCGTCAGGTCGGTCCTGTGCGCCTGGCCCGTATACACGATGTGCATGTGGGCGAACGCCTAGCCACCATCGTCGGATAGCATTCTTGTGCTAGCCGAGGCGCCGAGCTGCCCGACGCTGCGAGAGGTGGAGTATGTGGACCTAAGGTCGATCCTATGCGTGCCATCTCAGTACCTTGTCGGTGCTGGACCGAACAGGTAGATGCATTTCTACATTTGTATTGAGAAGACTGACAAGGAAATGTAGTACTTGTGATGTCATTACTGTTAGACTTAAGCGATGCTTCTCAGGTTCTTAGAGCATACATGTTGTGCGAATGTACCCCAGTTGTAGTTTTCAGTACTCCTTAATAATTCGACGATTTATTATATTAGTCCAATCAGCTTGCTGTTGTCACGTTGCAAAGTCCGCTTGCTCTGGACAGACCGGCAATACCGTGTGCTCCCGCTCCCGCATGTCAGTGTCACGTGTTCCGAGGGCCCACCTGCCAGTGTCACGCCCCCCTCCTCTTCCTTCCCCTCGAAGCCACTGTCCCAACTTCTCTTCCATCCTGCCACTCCCGTCCGATGGTTGTAATCTAATGATTTTTGTTGGATTGTTTACATGTAATCTACGTTGATAATGCAACATGCAAATGCCACAGACACAATTTCTAAAGTGGAAGCACTCACACGCTGCTATTGCACATATTTCTCAATATAGCTTGACAAACCCATTACAATAATTGTACTCGCATTAAACACAACCGAAATTGCAACCATCCTAAACAACATCTAAACCCACATCACACCGCTGTTGTCGGAGTCCACCTCGATTGGTGACACCGCCGTGCCCTTCCCATCGACATCCACTCCCGCTCATGGCTTGCCCTTCGCCAAGGAGCCAACAATGGCGTTCTGCACAGCTTCGTCTCCGTCGTCCTCCACATCGGAATCGACAATGACGAAGGTGACGGGGTTGGCGTGGACCGAGCGCCGTCATGCCTAGTGGCTCTTGCTCGAGCTCGACGCTGCATCAGTCCTTCTACATGTAGGAGGGGCCGAGTTCACATACGTAGCGTCGTCGCTCCTCTCAAGAAACCATGGCCATTTGATACAGCGACGGTAGGATCTTGGGGTGGATCCACCGTGGCGAGCCCTACCGGAAGCGGTGGAGCGGATGGATCTGCCGGCACGAGCCATGACAAGTTCCTAGGAGGGAGTAAGATTGTGGGCCAGACGTGTCTGGTTCCTGAGTAAGGCCTCCCAGTGATATGTACGCGGGCATGGTGCCAAAAAAATTCGTCCAATGCGCGCGAGAGGGATTTTGAACCACGAAGGCGCGAGGTTTTTTTGGACAAGTCCACAGGCTAGGTCCCCCACCTGTCAGCCGAATGTGGACGGTAGGATTCTGCCCGAGTTATTAAGTAGGGATAAATCACACTTCACCACTACCCTGACATCCAAAGGCTCCTCTTTCCTCTCCCCTCGCTCCACTCGCTCATGGCTCGTAGCTCGTGCAGTTCGTCTCGGGCAGAATCAGGGTCGGCTCAATGCCGTCAGGCGGGTGCCCCCATCAGGTACCGGAGGGCGCCCTACGATAACTACCCCGATATGCTGTGTTTGTGTGGTGAGAAGATGCCGAGATGGATTTCGTGGACCGACGAAAATACTGCAGGAAAATTCAGCAACTTCAGCATCAGAGTGTAATGTAATTCTTTTTTTTGTTTCCTTCGATCTACTATGCAGGAAGGGAGGGGGACTGGCTATGACATGTTTGTGTGGATCGAAAAGCCACTGACAGGTTTTCACAGAGAGCTTCTTCAGGATCTATGTGATGCTGTGTGGGACAAGAAAGAGGAGATTCGTGCGATGGAGCGAGAGATCCGGGAGCTTTGCCAGGTGCAGGGGAGGTAGGGGCAGGGAGGTGGTGAGATAGACGGGCTCAAGATTAGGCCTGATAGTGGACACAATTTCCTCATTATCTGGGCATTATCTGTTGCATTTGCAGTTTATGTTGCCATGTCGTTGTCCAGCAGCTGAAATAAGTTGCTGCTTCATGGAGTGTAGCATCCAGCTTAAGAAATTGTTTTCCAGCCCAGAAACTTATCATAAGTGTAATGCCAACATCAAGAATTTATTAAGCGCATATAAATAAATCATGTTTGTGCCACTAACACCCATCGATTTTGGAGAGGATTTAACCGCTCAGCTATCACGATTGTTCAAATAGTAGTGGCACAGTCACCGTTTTGGATTCAACTAGTGGCCTTGGCCGTATCAAATCCTAAAGTTGCGATACATTTTACTTCGAGTACGGGAGGCAGATTGTTTCGCCCGAAAAGTTCCACGCACACAGCTCCAGAGTTTAACCGAACTACATATATAGGTTCAAGTTCAATACATCATTAGGCTGCTATAGTGCTAGCCCTCTTTCTCTACTTCGGTGCCAACTTTCTTCCTCTTTCCTTCACGTCCACTGGATTCTTCATCTCCTGCCTTCTTCCTCTTCCTGGGTGCCAATTTTCTTACCTTCACGTACCCTGCATCTCTGGGCCGAGGGAAGTCAGACCAATCGGCACCAGAATCTTACCTTGCGCTTTGGTTTTCTTCCCGCAGCAAAATCACTGAGTCGGCTGTCTTGTTTCTTACCTTGCGCTTCCTGTAAAAAAACAGTACATGGATTACTACCTTATATCTACAGACTATAAACAATTTTGTGTGTGAATGTACCATCTCATACCTAGGTTTGGGAGCATTAAGGGGACATCCAGCTGCTCTATGGCCTATAAGATGGCAGGTCTTGCATCTGTTTTTGCCCTTCGTTGTAGCACAGAAAGCCGAACCCTTCTTCTCGAGAAAATTCTTAAACCTATTCACCTGGGGTCTTCCTCTGCCCCTTTTTGTAACTGGATGGCGAAGCTCGAAAGACAGTTGGAATTGGGGCCACTGAGATGGGTCTGTACATGGCTCGACGGATCCAGCGTACGCAGCTCTGAACTTTTCCATAGATTAGTAGTGATGCAGCCCGCCCTACGGACGCTTCTACATCTACACCAACAAGTCCCCCAAGTGGACCCATGACTCATGCCCGAGCCAAACTCCTGCAAGCTAAGGTGAACTCACTCCTCAACTCGTGCCAATTTGATACCTCCTTGGATGGCGTGCTACTTCATACCTCTACTTTGTGCATCATCAGGTACGAACCCCCGCCGCGTCGACCCACGAGCCCTGAAGCTGCACATGAGCTGAAGCTGCCGGAGTGTCCGGCCGAATCCAGCCGGAGTGTCCGGCCCGACTCAGCCGGAGTGTCTGGCCTGCCCGAGCCCGAACCTGGCGTGGACATTCAGAAGGTCAAATCGGACACTGCCCGGACACTTCCCGGAGTGTCCGGCCACCCCGGACTGTCCGGCCCACTCGACCCGGAGTGTCCGGCCCAAGTGATGGGCCTGCGAGCCTAGCTGGGCCCTATGGCCCATGTACCCCTCTACTTCGCCCAGAACTCTACTTTAATGCCTGAATTACCCCTGAACTTGTGGCTGGCCTATATATAGACCCCCACCTCCATTGTAAACCCTAGGCATGATATTGGAATTAGTGGAAACCCCTTTGTGGATCTATCTAATTCTTGCCTCATGCTCCTTGACTAAGGAGCACCAATATCCCCAAAGCTCTTTGGAGTTTGCATCGTGCCTCCGCGTTGTACAAGGCCTAGGCATCAGTGTTCCTTTGTCTAGACGTCAAGATCTCACCGAGTCTCCCTTCTCGTCATGCCGGTTCGAGAGAGAGTCCTCCGCCCGACGCTGATCCTAGGGATTGCGCCGGACCGGTCACCGCCGGCGTGAGCTATTGGTGTTTATCGTGGTTTTGTGTGTGTGTGTTCATCGCGTTCTTCGTGCGTGTGTTCGTCGTGTTCATCCTTCCCTCCTTTCCCCACACTCCACCCTCGATTTGAAAGGGAATCGTGAAAGATCGGGCCACCCTAGAGGTTTGCCCTCAACATATTGGTATCAAGAGCTTCGTTGCTCACGATTTCCCCCACAAATTTTTCTTCTATCCACCAAAAATTCGAAAATCCCCACAAAAAACAGCCCATATTTGCCTTTGGATCGATCTCTTGATTTGGAGTGTTATTTGTGGTTTTGATCCAACCAAACCTTGTCTAAGGAGTTAGTCCAGCTTTATCCTACGTTTCCCCAGCCCGATTTGGCCAGTTTTTCGCGGATTTGAGGCCTGAAGGCGAGGATTTCCGCTCAAGAACACGAGCAGGAAACTCGTGCCGGAGTGTCCGGCTCATACCGACCGGAGTGTCCGGCCTGACCGGAGTGTTCGGCCGAACCAGACCGGAGTGTCCGGCCAGACCAGAGTATCCGGCCCAGACAGACCGGAGTGTCCGGCTGTAACGCCAGTTTTGACAGTTTTGCCTCATTTTTCGCATTGGCTAATCTCCTTTGTTTGGTCATGTCCCGTGTGCGTGTCAGCAAGTACCAGCAAGCTTCCGCATCATCAACTTCCACGCTCATCGACACCACGGACCACAAACATCATCCCGCACCACTGACGCCAGGTTCATCATCAAAGAAGGTATAACTTGCGTCACCTTGTTAACCCCCATCTTCCTTTGTGTGTACCTATCCCATGAGAGTGGCTCATCTTGTGTTTGCTTGAGCATTGTGCATTTGTCCTTGGATAGTGAGAGTGCAAGAGCAATAGCAAGTGTGACTAGGTAGCATCAAGGGAGAGCAAGAAAAAAGTGAAAAAGATACAAAGAAAAAGCAAAAGAAAAATAGTCTCCCATTGCAAAAGAGAGTCTCAAAGCTTGTAAGCAAGAGAGAAAGAAGAGCGCCCAAGGCAAGTGCACAAATCCGTTGCTCACTTTTCCTCTTTGCAAACGAGCCACGGTCTCTCCTTGCATTGGCACGACAACAAGCTTAGTCTTCGTTGGACATTTTGTTTGCTTATTTTCATAGTCGTGTCAATCCCAACTTTCTCCACATGTGTGTACATAGTCATAGGTTTCCGTCACCCTTTTGAGTTGTTGACCTTCGCCTTTGACTTGAGTTTTGTTGGATTTTTACCACTTTTGACTATCCCTTTTCTTTTGGTTGGTTCTTTGGCTTTCCAAAACGCTAACCTACCACCAACAAGAATTTGAGAGTTAGTGTGAGTTTTCTTGGCATTTCCACTTTGCACGCTAATAGCTCTCACTTGTGGTTTCTAGTTTGGTGCAATCCCCAAGGTGAGGTACAAGGCTAACACCACCATATTCACTTCCATATACAATACTTGTGTGTTTTGCATGATGGATAGGCACGGTGAGACGAGCCAACCACCTCCCCAAGAAGAAGATCAAGGTCCGTACATGACGCGCGCAAGTCACTTCATCGTTCGACAAGAGTTCCGTGAACGGTGCCAAGCACTTGAGACGCGACAAGATGAACAATTTGGCGAGAATCAAGCCGAGTTCAAGAACATCGACAACCGCTTCGACGGCCTCGAACGACAAACGCATGCAATGCATCACAACTTCGGCCACCAAAATGAAGCGCTTCAACGCTCCGTCGCCGAAACAAATGACAATCTTCGACGCCTCATTGATGGCATGGCAAGACCACGTTCACGCGCATCAAGCTCGGCAAGTTCTTCACATCGTCATGCACCTCTTCCAAAAGATCTACATCAAAGTGCTCAAAGACACAATGATGCCCCCGTGGTTGAAGATGGAATCTCTTCGAACTATGTAACTTCCCCACGGCACGCCGCAACGTCAAGCTATGACGGTGACCTCTCTTCAAGGCCACGAGCAAGGCAAGAAGCACACCGTCATCACGCAAGGGCACTAGTGATTCAACAAGAGCAACCGCAAGAGGAACCGCAAGCACAACCGCAAGTCTACCACCATCGACCACGACACATTCTTGACACAACAAGTGATGACTCCAATTTGGAGAATCAAGCTCGTCATCGATGTCAAGCTCTTCAAGATCCTCCTCCTCGTCATCAATGTCATGAACGTCAACAACAACACCATGGTCATCACGAGGCGCCTCCTCCACATCAACAAAACTTGGAGCGTCAAGTGATACAAGTTGAGCGACGCCCACCACGTCAAGAGGTTCATGACCATGTTCTTCGCCGTGACGCCCATGTACCTAACCAACATCACCAACCGAGGAACGAGCCTCCTCTTCATCATCAACCGCGTCAAGAGGCTACACACCTTCGCCACCATGAGGCCAAGTACCTCAACCACGTCAACAACAATAGCAAGAGCAAGCTCCGCAACAAGGTTCACCAACAAGGTCACCAAGTCCAATGAGGCCCAAGAACCAAGTTCCACCTCCCCAACTACAAGATAATCAACAAGGTCACCAAGCTCGTCGCAATGACCGCAACGATGAAGAAACTTTTGGCAAGCTCAAGTTCACAATGCCCAAGTTCATCGGATCCAATGACCCTGAACAATACCTCTCGTGGGCACTCAAAGTCGACAAGATCTTCCGCATGCACAACTATAGCAACGAGAAGATGGTCGCCATGGCTTCGCTAGAGTTTGATGATTACGCCAACCTTTGGTGGGAACAAGTTCAAGTTGCTCGTGATGCAAGACAAGAGCCGCCAATCACAACTTGGCATGACCTGAAGGCTCACATGAGATCCCGGTTCGTCCCCGCACACTACACGCGTGACCTCTTCAACAACCTTCAAGCGCTTCGTCAAGGGACAAAGACCGTGGAAGAATACTTCAAGGAAATGGAACTCAACTTGATTTGCGCCAACATTTATGAGCGCATGGAGCAAACAATGGCACGTTTCCTTATTGGCTTGAATCACCCAATCAAGCGCATCGTCGAGTTCCAAACATACAACACCATGGTTGAGCTTGTGCACATTGCAACAAAGGCTGAACGTCAAGTGCAAGAGGATATCAAGTACAACAAGCCCAAGACGTACTTCACCTACAAGCAAGCTTCAACCCCTACACCAACAACCTTCAATGGTAGCTCCTCAAGTACCTCCAAGCCTTCCTTCAATCCCACACTTCCTCAAGGAAAACTGCCACCAAATGGCAAGCAAGCAAAAAGTGATACACCTTTCAACGGTGAATGCTACAAGTGTGGAGATAAAGGACACAAGTCGGCCAAATGTGGAAACAAGAAAGTCTTGTTCATCCATGACAATGGTGATGAAGAGTACTTGAGTGAAGATGAGTTTGATGCCCGTGTCAAGGAAGCAATGGCAAGGCAACAAGTGGAACATGATCAAGAACTCCTCATGTGTGAGCATGACGCAAGTCCATCGCTTGTCGTCACAAGGATATTGACCACTCAAGCACAAGAGCATGAAGACCAACGCTCCAATATCTTCCAAACACGAGCCGGCATCAATGGCAAATCTATCAAGGTGATCATTGATGGAGGAAGTTGTCACAACCTTGCTCGCACCGAGTTGTGTGAGAAGCTCAACCTCACCCTCCATACACACAAGCACCCCTACCATGTGCAATGGCTAAGTGACCAAGGGTCGGTAAAGATCAAGCATACCGTATCGGTCTCCTTCGCCATTGGTCCTTACAAAGATACGGTGGAGTGTGATGTGGTTCCTATGACAGTTTGCCACATGCTTCTTGGTCGACCGTGGCAATTTGACAAGGCTTCTCAACATGATGGTCGCACCAATGTATACACCTTCAAATGGCTCAACAAAACATGTGTTTTGCAACGGATGACTCCTAGCCAAATAATTACAGACAATGCAAAGGCTTTAGCGAGGGCGCAAAGCACAACACCTACTTGTGAGAAGAGCGGTGAGAGAGAGAACCACCTCATAGTGAGTGAGAGCCACAAGCCAAACTCGAGTGGAAAAACTAAGAGTGTTCTCCTTGCCACCAAAAGTGAGATGAGAGATGTTTGGAATAACCCATCCATCTTGCACTATGTCCTCCTTTGCAAGGGACTAGCGCAAGGAACTAATGAATTAACCAATGTTCCTCCATCTTTGATGAGTGTTTTGCAGGACTTCAAGGATGTGTTCCTGATACGTCCATTTTGCATCACTATTCTATGTCTTAATTCACTATTATTCATTGATATATTTCGTATTGAGAGGTGATACTTATGGTATTTCATCTATTTTTTCAAGGTTGATGACTTTTGGAGCATGGACCGCTGCAGTCAGGATTCTGGTGGAAAAGGTGTTGTTTGGAGGCAAAATTCACGAAGATCAGAAAATACGGGAAAATATACGGAAAATCCTATTTTTTCTAGAAGACTCAGGCTGCCAGAAGATGGAGTGGAGGTGGGCCACAGGGGGCCCACACCACCCCATGGCGCGGGCAAGCCTAGGTCGCGCCAGGGAGTGGTGTGGCCGCCCTGGCCCACTCCAGCCTCTCTCCTCTGGCGTATATCAACCTCCCGAAACCCTAAGACTCGGGGAGCGACCACAGAAAGATTCCGCCGCCTCTGTGGGGCGGAAAACACCGAGAGAGAAAGATCTCTCCGGCAGACAGATTTTTGCCGGGGGAATTCCTTCCCGGAGAGGGGAGAACGTCGCCATCAACACCACCATCAACTTGGACTTCATCGGGATCATCATCATCATCAACACCATCATCACCATCAGCACCCTCATCACCATCTCCATATTGCTGTAACAATTGCGTTGAATCTTGCATAGTTCATAGGGGAAACTTTCCCGGTGTTGATTACTCTTTGTAGTTGATGCTATTGAGTGAACCATTGAATTATTGTTTATGTTCAGATTGTTATACATCATTATTCCATCTCTGATCATGATCCATATGATGTCTTGTGAGTAGTTCGTTTTGTTCTTGAGGACATGGGAGAAGTCTTGTTGTTGGTAGTGGAGTTGCGTTGAGAAAGATTCAATAGATTGTTATTTACGTTGTGGTGTACTTCTTCTAGTGGTGTCATGTGAATGTCGACTACATGACACTTCACCTATATGGGCCTAGGGGAATGCATTGTGTATTTGGCTACTAATCGTAGGGGTTGCCGGAGTGACAGAAACCTGAACCCCCGTTAGGAAACCATTGCACAAGGGACATAAGGGTCTTAGAGTTTAAAGTTGTCGTTAGGTTTCTACCTTAATTACTTTCTTGTACTTACAGATGTTTGCAAGGGGGTTTAATCACAAGTAGTATTAAGTCTTGGATGGGGCGGTACATTAGCATAGGTTCACCCACACAACACTTAGCAAGCTAGAGAAGCTTAATCGACTATATGAAGCGAAAGCACTTGACAGTCTTCCCATGTGTCCTCGAGAATGTTTGGTCATCTATAGAAATACAACCGGCTTGTCCTTTGCTGCTTAAAGGATTGGGCCACTTGCTGCATTTATTCCTACTGTCTTTTGTTTACTCGTACTGTATTTACTTGCTTTATCGAAAACCCCTAAAAATCCGTTTGCTAAGTATTTGTAGAGAATTCCTGATCCATACCACTAGCCAGCACCTTCTGCTCCTCGTTGGGTTTGACACTCTTACTTATCGAAAATACTGTGATACACCCCCTATACTTGTGGGTCATCAAGACTATTTTCTGGCGCCGTTGCCGGGGAGTGAAGCGCTATTGGAGAGTGGAACTGGTAAAGGAAACTTCTACTGTGAGTACTACTGCTAGTTGCTTTATTTTCGTTATGGATAATTCGCTGAGTTTCTTATTTGGTAATGCTACTACCACTACTAAGGTAGTAGACAAGCCACCACCAACTGAGAATGATGTTTTCAAAATACCTACAATAATTATTGATCGTGTTATGGATAACTACTATGTTGGGGATGGAACTATCCATCCCGGTGATTATTTACTCTTTATACACGAATTATGCGGGTTGTTCAAGTGTGTAGGTATTACTACAGATCAATTTCAGGTATTATCACTGAAAGGAAGATCTGAGGAATGGTATAAGCTGCTGAAGAATGGTCAAGCTCTGGAATGGGAGGAAATAGTGCCTCTCTTTTATTCAAAGTTTTATCCTCCTAGTGAGATTCATAAAGATCGGAATCAAATATACAACTTTTGGCCTCTTGATGGAGAGAGTACAGCTCAAACTTGGGGGAGACTGAAGTTACTAATGCTCAAATGTCCCATTCATGAGCTCCCCAATAATATTATTATCAACAACTTTTATGCAAGGCTCCCTCTACATGATAAAGATTTATTGGATGCTTCTTGTGTTGGATCATTCACTCGTATGGAAGAAGAAGCTAAATGGGACCTTCTAGATCGTATTCAAGATAATGCTGAAGCTTGGGAGAATGACAAAGGTAGAAAGTCAGGTATAAATTATGATTATGAATGCATTGAATCTTTTTTATGGGAACTAATGACTTTCAAAATATTAAAAATGCTTATGCTCTAGACTCTCAAGCTATTGCTTCTTATTTTAAGGCTTTTGCTTCCTACATTGAAGTGCCTAAAAAGAAGTGGAATAAGTATCATGAACCTTATAAAGATGTTGCTAAGAGTGTTCCTGCGAGAAATACTGAAGTTTATACTGCTAATCATGTCTTACCTAAACCTTATATTGAGAAAATGCCTTTCCCAGTTAAGGTAAAGGAACATTCTATGATAGCTAGTATGGTTAATGAAAGTATGAATAAAGCTGTTGAACCTGATAAACAAATGGTTGATGAACCTATAATAGAAAATGTGAAAGATTTTGTTGCTAAATATGAAAAAGAGGGACACCCTATCCTTTGTAAGGATACCTCTAATATTGTTTCACATAGTAGTGTTATGAGAGCTAGTATTCCTATGTTTTCTGTTAGAATAAGTGATCATTGCTATGATAGTCCTTGTGATAACTATATTGTTAAGTTTATGCATGATGATGAAAGTTACTATGAGAGAGGGAAAAGTGTTCTTATGTATCTCAATAATATTAAGTTTCCTCGTTTTATGCTGAAAGTTTTTTTGTTGCACTTCTTTTGCCTTCTTATGCAAGTTCCCTTTGGTTTCAATAACTTGTTTGTTTACAAAATCCCCTTGCATAGGAAGTGGGTTAGACTTAAATGTGTGTGTGTTTTTGCTTCTTATTTCTCTCTTTCACTTCAATTCATATCCCTATGAGAGCTTCTTCAAAATTATCATGCCCATCTTAATGGCTATTAAGAAAGAGCTTTATGGGAGACAACCCAATTTGTTTTGCTTTCAGTTGTTTTTGTTTTTTTTGAGTCTTGGAAGTTATTACTTCTGTAATAACCGCTCCTTATCCTTTTTGTTTGGTTTTTGTGTCAAGATCAACCTCTAATGAGAGAGAAGTAAGATTTGGCGAAGTTGCTGTCCCGAAACAGATTTTTATGCTTCACCGTAAAAATTCGTGAGAGATCTCTGTATGTCGGATTGAGCTGAAATTCTTTATGCTTCTGCCCCAGGTTGTTATTTAACTTTCGTTAGTTTTCCACTTTTTGATTTGACAACAAAAGATTTTCAAAAAAATTGATCTTTACCTGCTGGTCTGTTTTGACGGATTTTGCCACTCTTGCATTTGCTTCTTTATGGGATTTCCTTTTTGAATTCTTTTTGGGTTTTCGGAAGGAGTTGCTACAGTAGCTTATGTTTTGATGGTTTTCAATTGAAGTTGGACTCAAAAGGTTTTATCACTTCACTTATACTAATGTTGCTAATGAGAATTGTGTGAAGTTTTGTGTGAAAGAAATTTCCAGGAAGTGGAGAGAATGGTGTAATAAGGAAAAGAAAGGTTTTATGACTCAAGTAATGAGTGTATGAAGATGAAGATATTGATGTTATTCAAGTGATGACTCCGGAAGGATCCACTAAATACCAAATTCAGAGACCTGCAGAGTCCGTGTTCAAATATGTAACAGTTCTGGTAAGAAAAGTTCCGCGAAAATACAATCCAACTATATTTTTGCAGTTTTCAGTCAATAAGGAAAGTTACGAAGCGAAAAAGGGACAGAAACAGAGCCATAGTGGCCCACACCACCCCATGGCGCGGGCCCACCCCTGGTCGCGCCACCAGGTGGTGAGGCCACCCAGGACTCCGCCTCTGACTCGTTTTCTCCCAGTACCTTCCTTTTGATGTGAAACTTCGTAATATATAACCCCCCCGGATATCCCGAGGTCCGTATATCGTGTTTTCGTCGTGTTTTTGTTTCGATCTGTTTCTGCCAGGACATACTCTTTGAAAGCTTAGAAGCACAATGGTGTCCGCCAAGGATAAAGGGAAGGAACCTATGGAGGAAGACCTCTAAGACCCCGGGAAGGAGAAAGAGATCAAGAGTGAAGGTGAAGAAGAGCAAGGACAATGTCCGCACACCGGCACCACCATTGGAAGCATTGGAGTGGTGAAACCTACCAAGATCAGAAGGACTGCACGGATGCAGAGTGGAGGGAAAGCTCCTCGTCATAGTTTGGCTCCACGATCATGTCCTCCACGCACCAGGAATCCTTTCCATACCCTTACCCATAAGCATCAATACCAGAATATGCCCAAGGAGAAATTACACTCCAATTGGGATTTGCCTCGTTCTAGCCATGCAGGAAAAGAAGACTTCAAGGAGGAAGACTGAGGAAAGAATAGCAAGAGCTGGAATTCTCAACCCGATATGATCATGAGCCGCACTGAGCAAAACTCGCAGCTTATTCGTAATCTCACCTTTGAGATTGAGAACTTGGGGAAACTTATCAGAGAGCTCATTGAGAGGACACCGCCACCACCGAAGGAGTAATTCGTCATCAGGTTTGGCATCCCCTTGGTTTGTTCCAAGCTTGGGGGAGTGCCGCGGTATCACATCACTATCTTCTATCTTTTTACCTTATTAGTAGAGTCATATCATGAATAGAGGTGTCATATCATGCCAATGTGCCTAACCAACATCACCAACCGAGGAACGAGCCTCCTCTTCGTCATCAACCGCGTCAAGAGGCTCCACACCCTCACCACCATGAGGCCCAAGCGCCTCAACCACATCAACAACCGCGCCAAGAGCAAGAGCAAGCTCCTAAACAACAATATCAAGAGCAAGCTCCGCAACAAGGACGCGATAACCAAGTTCCACCTCTCCAACTACAAGATCATCAACAAGGTCACCAAGCTCGTCGCAATGACCGCAACGATGAAGAAACTTTTGGCAAGCTCAAGCTCACAATGCCCAAGTTCACCGGATCCAATGACCCCGAAGAATACCTCTCGTGGGCACTCAAAGTCGACAAGATCTTCCGCATGCACAACTATAGCAACGAGAAGATGGTCGCCATGGCTTCGCTTGAGTTTGATGATTACGCCAACCTTTGATGGGAACAAGTTCAAGTTGCTCGTGATGCAAGACAAGAACCGCCAATTACAACTTGGCATGACATGAAGGCTCACATGAGATCTCGGTTCGTCCCCGCGCACTACACGCGTGACCTCTTCAACAACCTTCAAGCGCTTCGTCAAGGGACAAAGACCGTGGAAGAGTACTTGAAGGAAATGGAACTCATCTTCATTCGCGCCAACATTGATGAGCGCATGGAGCAAACAATGGCATGTTTCCTTATTGGCTTGAATCACCCAATAAAGCGCGTCGCCGAGTTCCAAACATACAACACCATGGTTGAGCTTGTGCACATCGCAACAAAGGATGAACGTCAAGTGCAAGAGGATATCAAGAAAAATAAGCCCAAGACGTACTTCACCTACAAGCAAGCTTCAACCCCTACACCAAAAACTTTCAATGGAAGCTCCTCAAGTACCCCCAAGCCTTCCTTCAAGCCCACACTCCCTCAAGGAAAACTACCCCCAAGTGGCAAGCAAGCAGAGAGTGATACACCTTTCAACGGTGAATGCTACAAGTGTGGAGGTAAAGGACATAAGTCGGCCGAATGTGGAAACAATAATGTCTTGTTCATCCATGACAATGGTGATGAAGAGTACTTGAGTGAAGATGAGTTTGATGCTCGTGTCAAATAAGCAATGGCAAGGCAACGAGTAGAAGATGATCAAGAACTCCTCATGTGTGAACATGACGCAAGTCCATCGCTTGTCGTCACAAGGATATTGACCACTCAAGCACAAGAGCATGAAGAGTAACGCTCCAATATCTACCAAACACGAGCCGGCATCAATGGCAAATCTATCAAGGTCATCATTGATGGAGGAAGTTGTCACAACCTTGCTCGCACCGAGTTGTGTGAGAAGCTCAACCTCACCCTCCATACACACAAGCACCCCTACCATGTGCAATGGCTAAGTGACCAAGGGTCGGTAAATATCAAGCATACCGTATCGGTCTCCTTCGCCATTGGTCCTTACAAAGATACGGTGGAGTGTGATGTGGTTCCTATGACAGTTTGCCACATGCTTCTTGGTCGACCGTGGCAATTTGACAAGGCTTCTCAACATGATGGTCGCACCAATGTATACACCTTCAAATGGCTCAACAAAACATGTGTTTTGCAACGGATGACTCCTAGCCAAATAATTACAGACAATGCAAAGGCTTTAGCGAGGGCGCAAAGCACAACACCTACTTGTGAGAAGAGCGGTGAGAGAGAGAACCACCTCATAGTGAGTGAGAGCCACAAGCCAAACTCGAGTGGAAAAACTAAGAGTGTTCTCCTTGCCACCAAAAATGAGATGAGAGATGTTCGGAACAACCCATCCATCTTGCACTATGTCCTCCTTTGCAAGGGAATTGCGCACGGAACTAACGAATTAACCAATGTTCCTCCATATTTGATGAGTGTTTTGCAGGAATTCAAGGATGTGTTTCCCGAAGAGCTTCCACATGGACTACCTCCTCTTCGCGGCATTGAACATCGCATCGACCTCATCCCTGGTGCACCACTTCCCAACCGCGCCGCCTACCGCACGAACCCGGAGGAGCAAAGGAGATCGAACGTCAAATCAACCAACTCGTCACCAAAGGTTTGATCCAAGTTAGCACTAGTCCAAGTGCCGTACCCGTGATTCTTGTTCCAAAGACGGATGATACGTTACGGTTATGCATGGACTGCCGTCCAATCAATGCTATCACCGTGCGTTATCGACATCCCATACCACGTCTCGAT
The DNA here is from genome assembly GCA_910589775.1 of Avena eriantha. Lineage (NCBI taxonomy): Eukaryota > Viridiplantae > Streptophyta > Magnoliopsida > Poales > Poaceae > Avena > Avena eriantha. The sequence continues at coordinate 442,173,114 of OU342741.1, read as the reverse complement.
GACATGCTTGATGAGTTGTGTGGAGCCACTATTTTTTCGAAAATTGATCTTCGTAGTGGTTACCATCAAATACGCATGGCTGAAGGTGATGAGTGGAAAACCGCCTTCAAGACCAAACTTGGTCTCTATGAATGGTTGGTTATGCCCTTTGGTTTATCAAATGCCCCATCCACCTTCATGCGCCTTATTAATCACATCTTGCGTTCTCTCATTGGAAAAAGTGTTGTTATCTATTTTGATGATATTCTTGTTTATAGCAAATCACTTGAGGACCATATAACACATGTCAAGGAAGTTTTGCAAATCCTTCGACATGAAAAGCTTTATGCTAATCTTCCCAAGTGCACTTTTGCTAAAGACAAGTTGATTTTTCTTAGATTTGTCGTTTCTTCAGAGGGAATTGAAGTTGATGTTTCCAAGGTAAAGGACATACGAGATTGGCCCATACCAACAAACGTGAGTGAACTCCGAAGTTTTCATGGGTTGGCCGGTTTCTATCGTCGCTTTGTGAAAGACTTTTCAACCACTTCTTGTCCCCTTAATGAATTGACCAAAAAGAATGTCACCTTCGTGTGGGGCAAAGCACAACAAAAAGCTTTTGATGAACTTAAAAAGAGGCTCACCGAAGCACCTCTTCTTGCTTTACCGGATTTCACAAAAACTTTTGAGATAGAGTGTGATGCTTGTGGTATTGGCATTGGAGGAGTCCTTATGCAAAACGGACGTCCTATAGCCTACCATAGCGAAAAACTTGATGGTGCTCGCCTTAATTATCCGATTTATGACAAAGAGCTTTTTGCCTTAGTTCGTGTGCTTCAAGTTTGGCAATAGTACCTTTGGCCCAAGGAATTTATCATACATTCCGACCACGAGTCGTTGAAATATCTCAAAGGCCAAGCTAACTTGAGCAAGAGACACGCTAAGTGGGTTGAGTTCATGGAATCTTTTCCGTACATTGTCAAGTATAAGAAGGGCAAAGATAATGTAGTTGCGGACGCATTGTCTCGCAAACATACAAGCCTTCTTACGAGACTTGAAATAAACGTGTTGGGTCTTGAGGAAATAAAATCTTTGTATGCTTCTGACCCGTTCTTTGAACCAATTTTCGCAAAGTGCTCCAATGACAAGGGAGTTGATGATTTCTATTTGCATAAGGGTTTTCTTTTTAAACAAAACAAGCTATGCATTCCGAAGTCGTCGCTTCAACTTTTGCTTCTCCAAGAATCTCATGGTGGAGGCCTTATGGGTCACTTTGGTCACGACAAGACATTGGACATGCTCTCCAATCACTACTTTTGGCCCAAGATGAAGCGTGACGTGGAGCGCTGTTGGGTCCGCAGCATAGAAAACAAAAATTTTCCTACGATGAGAACTATACGCCAAGATCTATCTACTAGATATAGAGCAACGGGTGGACATACATCCATGGAGAACTTACCCTCGAAGACAACGAGTTTTGTTAACGAGTAGGAACTCGTGGTTGATGTAGTCGTATGCTTGACGATCTCAAGATCGTGTGGATGTCCGAGCGCCGCAAATCAGCAGCGCATCCGTCCTCGCACACATGTTCAAGCCACCGGACAACCTCCACCTCCTCGCTCCAGCGAATCAGCGAAAGCAGCAACTCCTTCCAGACGCAAGGCCACCGGGAACATGTATCTCGCTAATCCGAGACCATGGGGAAATATCTAGAGGGGGAGAGATATCCTTCACGAGGAGTTGTGAGTGAGAAGTGAGGAGAGGGGGGCCTTTTATAGGAGGAGGGGAGGGTACCCCTCCTTCATGGCTGGCACATGGGGGGGGGGGTGACTCCTCACCTCCCCCATTCATGTGGTGGTAACCCCTCCACATTAAAATGCCCCTTAACATTCTCTTTTAAAGTCTCCACTTTAAATGCATTAAATTTCTCCAAATTTAATGCTCTCTCATTTAATAAAACTCTTTTATTTATTTTATTCAGAATTTTGTTAATTACTTTAATTAACAAACATTCACATATAACCCCTTGCAAAATTTCAATATTACATGCAGAACCACTTTCTGCAATTTCACCCGAAACAATTCCTGTTTCTATCGAAACATTTCCTGCGCTTTGCAAACCTTTTGTCTTGAACATCTGTGCTCCTAAATGGTGTCCGGCAACCCTTAAGTGTGTCACCCTACGGTTCGCGAATAATGCAGACATGATTGAGACTCCTCTCAGATCAATAACCAGAAGCGGGACCTGGAGATCCATACTGACTCCTGCACATTCAACGATGACTTTTGTGATCGTGAGAATCTTTAACGTCAGCAATTTAATCCCTTTGTCTCATGATATAATACATGTCCGAGATTCGATCATCGGTATCCAAATACCTAGTTTGATCTCGTTACCGACATGCACTCTTTTCACGTTCCCGTGATATAACATTCTAGTGATCACATCACTTGCTTGCAAGCTATCTTAATGTGATATCGCCGAGAGGGCCTAGATTATATCTATCCGTCATCGGGATTGACAAATTCCACTCTTGATCCATGAGCCTCAACATAACACCTTCATAGCACTGAACCCACCTTTATGGTCACCCTGTTACGGTGTGACGTTTGATGTTATCAAGATACTCTTCCGGTGTTAGCAATTAACATGATCTCATGGTCTAAGGACTAAGACTACTTTGTTTGATGTTATAGAAATATAAACATAATGACTTGATCGTAATGCTATACTTCGGATGAATGTTCATCACATCATTTCACAAATGATGTGACCTTGTTATTAACAACATCCAATGTCCATGATCAGGAAACTTTGATCATCTTGTTAATCAACAAGCTAGTCTATAAGAGAGGCATAACTAGGAACCCTTTTTGTTTATTAAACACACATGTATTGATGTTTCCTATCAATACAATTATAGCATGCAAAATAAACATCTATCATATACAAGAAATATATAATAACAACTTTATTATTGCCTCTCAGGGCATATTTCCTTCAGTCTCCCACTTGCACTAGAGACAATAATCTAGTTCACATAGTGATAAATATAACACCCATGGAGTTCTGGTGTTGATCATGTTTTTCCCTAGGGAGTACTTTAGTCAATGGATCTGCTACATTTAGGTCCGTGTGCACTTTACAAATCTTTATATCTCCTTCCTTGACATGCTCGCGGATGGAGTGAAATCGGCGCTTAATATGTTTGGAATTCTTGTGAGACCTTGGTTCCTTTGCGTTGGCTATGGCTCCATTGTTGTCACAATAGATCACCATCGGGTCCAACGCACTAGGAACCACACCCAGTTCTGTAATGAACTCTTTCATCCAAACTGCCTCCTGCGCCGCTTCTGAAGCAGCAACATATTCCGCCTCCGTTGTTGATCCAGCCACCACAGGTTGTTTGGAACTCCTCCAACTAACTGCTGCTCCATTCAAGAGAAATACGTATCCGTATTGAGACTTAGAGTCATCCGGATCGGTGTCAAAGCTAGCATCAACATAACACTTAGCGACTAGCTCTTCTTCACCTCCGTATATAAGAAACATATCCTTAGTTCTTCTCAAGTACTTGAGGATGTTCTTTACCGCTATCCAGTGTTCCGAACCTGGATCAGATTGGTACCTACTAGTCAAACTAATAGCATGTGCCACATCCGGTCTTGTACATAGCATGGCATACATTATAGAGCCTATGGCCGAGGCATAGGGGATCTTATCCATCATCTCTCTTTCTTCCGCCGTAGCCGGACTTTGAGTCTTACTCAATGCCTTGCCTTGCAACATAGGTAAGAACCCCGTCTTACTTTCGTCCATATTAAACTTCTTTAATATCTTATCAAGGTATGTACTCTGTGATAGCCCAATTAGGCGTCTTGATCTATCTCTATAGATTTTAATGCCTAATATATATGAAGCTTCACCAAGGTCCTTCATCGAAAATTTGCTGTTTAGATAAATTTTAACACTGTTTGAAAGATCTATATCATTTCCAATCAATAATATGTCATCCACATATAATATCAGAAATGCCACATTGCTCCCACTCACTTTCTTGTAAATACAAGCCTCTCCATAAGTTTGGACAAATCCAAACTCTTTGATCACCTCATCAAAGCGGAGATTCCAACTCCACGATGCTTGCTTCAGTCCATAGATGGATCGCTGAAGTTTGCACACCTTATTAGCATCCTTAGGACCGACAAAACCCTTTGGTTGTATCATATACAACTCTTCTTCAATATTACCATTGAGGAACGCAGTTTTGACATCCATCTGCCATATTTTATAATCGAAATATGCAGCAATTGCTAACATAATCCTAACCGACTTAAGCATCGTTACGGGAGAGAATATCTCATCGTAGTCAACTCCTTGAATTTGTCGAAACCCCTTTGCGACAAGTCGAGCCTTATAGATGGTTACATTACCATCAGCATCAGTTTTTCTTTTGAAAATCCATTTGTTCTCAACGGCCTTTCGATCGTGAGGTAAGTCCACCAAGGTCCAAACCTGGTTTTCGTACATGGATTCCATCTCGGATTTCATGGCTTCTAGCCATTTGTTGGAATCAGGGCTCATCATCACTTCTTCATACGTCGCAGGGTCATCTATTTCATCAATCATGAAATTCATAACAAGATTGCAGTACAGTTCAGGAGCTGCACGTGTCCTGCTTGACCTGCGAGGTTTGGTAGTGTCCTCTTTCGGAGTTTCATGATCAATATCATTAGCTCTCTCTTCATTAGGTGAAGTCAACTCCGAAACAACTTCCGGTGCTGTGCTACTCGCCATTTCATGAAGAGAAGGTTCAATAACCTCTTCGAGTTCTACCTTCCGACTACTCACACCTTTTGCGAGAAACTCCTTCTCAAGAAAGGATCCATTCTTGGCAACAAAGACCTTGCCCTCGGATCTGTGATAGAAGGTATACCCAATCGTTTCCTTAGGGTATCCTATGAAGACGCATTTTTCCGCTTTGGGTTCGAGTTTATCCGGTTGAAGTGTCTTCACATAAACATCACATCCCCAAACTTTAAGAAATGACAGCTTAGGTTTGTTTCCAAACCATAATTCATACGGTGTCTTTTCAACGGATTTAGATGGTGCCCTATTTAAAGTGAATGTAGCGGTTTCCAGTGCATAACCCCAAAATGACAGTGGCAAGTCAGTCAGAGACATCATAGATCGAACCATATCCAATAAAGTACGATTACGACGTTCTAACACACCATTATGTTGTGGTGTTCCGGAAGGCGTGAGTTGTGAAACTATTCCACAGTCTTTCATATGTGTGCTAAACTCGTAACTAAGATACTCTCCTCCACGGTCGGACCGCAGAAATTTGATCTTTCTGTTACGTTGAATTTCCACTTCATTCTGAAATTCTTTGAACTTTTCAAAGGTTTCAGACTTATGTTTCATCAAATAGATATACCCGTATCTACTCAAATCATCCGTGAATGTAACAAAATAACGATATCCACCTCGCGCCGACACACTCATTGGTCCACACACATCAGTATGTATGATTTCCAATAAATCTGTCGCACGTTCCATTGAACCGGAAAACGGCGTTCTAGTCATCTTGCCCATAAGGCATGGCTCACATGTATCAAATGATTCAAAATCAAGTGATTCCAAAAGTCCATCAGAATGGAGTTTCTTCATGCGTTTAACGCCAATATTATCTAGATGGCAGTGCCACATATATGAAGATATATCATTATCAAGTTTAATCCTTTTAGCATCAACATTATGAATATGCGTAATACTACTATCGAGATCCAATAGAAATAAACCATTCAACACAGGTGCATGACCATAAAAGATATTATTCATATAAATCGTACAACCATTATTTTCAGATTTAAACGAATAACCACTTTGCATCAAACATGATCCGGATATAATGTTCATGCTCAGTGCAGGCACCAAATAACAATTATTTAGGTCTATAACTAATCCCGACGGCATATGGAGAGGCAATGTTTCGACGACGATCACATCAACTATTGATCCATTGCCGACCCACATCGTGACCTCATCCCTTGCTAGTTCTTGCTTGTTCCGTAGCCCCTGAACCGAGTTACATATATTAGCAACCGATCCCGTATCAAATACCCAGGTGCTACTACAAGTACTAGTCAAGTACACATCAATAACATGTATATCACATATACCTTTGTTTGCCTTGCTGGCCTTCTTGTCCGCCAAATACTTGGGGCAGTTGCGCTTCCAATGGCTAGTCCCCTTGCAATAGTAGCACTCGGTGTCAGACTTAGGGCCAGCTCAGGGTTTCTTTTCAGGCGCGGCAACATATTTGCCGCCCTTCTTTCCCTTCTGCTTGCCTTTCTTGTCCTTCTTGAAACCGGTGGTCTTATTGATCGTCAACACTTGATGTTCTTTCCTAATCTCCACTTCTGCAGTCTTAAGCATTGACAGAAGCTCGGGAAGAGACTTCTTCATGCCCTGCATATTATAGTTCATCACGAAGCTCTTGCAGCTAGGTGGCAGAGATTGGAGAACACGATGTATGCCTAAGTCAATGGGAATCGTTATTCCCAAGGACACAAGCTTATCGGCGTACCTAGACATTTTGAGTACGTGCTCACTAACGGAGCTATTCTCTTCCATCATGCAGCTAAAGAACTTTTCAGAAGCATTATAACTCTCTACGGCAGCATGGGTATCGAAAATCATTTTCAATTCTCCCATGGTATCAAAGGCATTGCCATTTTCGAAACGTTTTTGAAGTTCTGGCTCTAGCCCATACAGTATGCCGCAATGAACTAAGTTGTGGTCCTCCTGATGAGTTATATAGAAGTTCTTTTCCTCGTCAGGGGCATCAGGAGCTAGTTGGGGGCCTAGCGGCGCCTCTAGCACATACTGCTTTTGTGCAGCAGTGAGGAGAATTCTCAAATTCATAGCCTAGTTGGTGAAGTTGCTACCATTCGCAGCAAGCTTCTCTTTCTCCATGAACACATTGAAATTAAAAGCAGGTGGTGCCATCTACAACAGAATTTGTAAAATATATTTAGACTAAGTTTATGATAGATTGAGTTCAACTAATCCAAATTACTAATGAACTCCCACTCAAAAACGACATCCCTCGTGTACTTTTGGTGATTACATGAACCAAATCCACTACACGAAGTCCGATCATCACGTGAGTCGGTGTAGCTTCAAAGGCGAGTATCTATATAGGCATCATATCAACTATATGACTCATGCTTAACCTTTTGGTCCGTGTTCCGAGGCCATGTCTTTACATGCTAGGCTCGTCAAGTAAGAACCTTAGTATTCGCGTGTGTAAAACTGTCTTACACCCGTTGTATGAAAGCGTAGAGTCGAGAACACCCGATCATCACGTGATGCCTCAAAACACGATCAACAAAACGGTGCATACTTAAGGAGGAACACATTTTATCTTGATATCTAAATGAGGGATCATCTTATAATGCTACCAAAAGCGCCAAACTAGCAATATAAGATGCTAACATCTAATGTGTGAAGTGAGGTGATATGGTCCATGCATTTGATCTCTATCATTTGCATCATGGTATGATCTCTATCATTCCTTTGTGTGTAAGGCCAAGGTCTATGGAACTTACACGTTAAGTGAGTTGTAAGAGTATCTATCATACATCTACTTACAACAATACCATATCAAAACACTAGCCCAGCAACGATCTAAACTAGACGCCTCTAATTTATCAATTGCAAGTTTTACGTGGCTTAGGGCTTTCAGAGATAGAACCGGTCTTACCTACGAACATGAACCACAACGAGGATAACCAAGTTATTAGCAACTCGTTGTAAATTAGATATTGACTATAGTAGGAGAGATAGACACCCGCCAGCCACTTATGCAAAACTAGTTGTATGTCAGTCGTGGAACCGGTCTCATGTACGATGACATGTAAGGTTGGTCCGGGCCGCTTCATCCCACTATGCCACCAATATCCAAAGTACATAGAAGATGCAATAACATGATCATCATCGCCCACATATAAACATATGTGTACTACCCGTGCAAAGCACCTACGCATAGATCAGGCTCTGATACCACTATGGGTCCGCAACATAGAAAACAAAAAATTTCCTACGATGAGAACTATACGCCAAGATCTATCTACTAGATACAGAGCAACGGGTGGACATACATCCATGGAGAACTTACCCTCAAAGACAACGAGTTTTGTTAATGAGTAGGAACTCGTGGTTGATGTAGTCGTACGCTTGCCGATCTCAAGATCGTGTGGAAGTCCGAGCGCCGCAAATCAGCAGCGCATCCGTCCTCGCACACACGTTTAAGCCACCGGACAACCTCCACCTCCTCGCTCCAGCGAATCAGCGGAAGCAGCAACTCCTTCCAGACGCAAGGCCACCGGGAACATGTATCTCGCTAATCCGAGACCATGGGGAAATATCTAGAGGGGGAGAGAGATCCTTCACGAGGAGGTGTGAGTGAGAAGTGAGGAGAGGGGGGGCCTTTTATAGGAGGAGGGGAGGGTACCCCTCCTTCATGGCTGGCACATGGGGGGGTGACTCCTCACCTCCCCCATTCATGTGGTGGTAACCCCTCCACATTAAAATGCCCCTTAACATTCTCTTTTAAAGTCTCCACTTTAAATGCATTAAATTTCTCCAAATTTAATGCTCTCTCATTTAATAAAACTCTTTTATTTATTTTATTCAGAATTTTGTTAATTACTTTAATTAACAAACATTCACATAAAACCCCTTGCAAAATTTCAATATTACATGCAGAACCACTTTCTGCAATTTCACCCGAAACAATTCCGGTTTCTATCGAAACATTTCCTGCGCTTTGCAAACCTTTTGTCTGGAACATATGTGCTCCTAAATGGTGTCCGGCAACCCTTAAGTGTGTCACCCTACGGTTCGCGAATAATGCAGACATGATTGAGACTCCTCTCAGATCAATAACCAGAAGCGGGACCTAGAGATCCATACTGACTCCTGCACATTCAACGATGACTTCTGTGATCGTGAGAACCTTTAACGTCAGCAATTTAATCCCTTTGTCTCATGATATAATACATGTCCGAGATTCGATCATCGGTATCCAAATACCTAGTTTGATCTCGTTACCGACATGCACTCTTTTCTCGTTCCCGTGATATAACATTCTAGTGATCACATCACTTGCTTGCAAGCTATCTTAATGTGATATAGAGTATATCTGTCCGTCATCGGGATTGACAAATTCCACTCTTGATCCATGAGCCTCAACATAACACCTTCATAGCACTGAACCCACCTTTATGATCACCCTGTTACGGTGTGACGTTTGATGTTATCAAGATACTCTTCCGGTGTTAGCAATTAACATGATCTCATGGTCTAAGGACTAAGACTACTTTGTTTGATGTTATAGAAATATAAACATAATGACTTGATCGTAATGCTATACTTCGGATGAATGTTCATCACATCATTTCACAAATGCTATGACCTTGTTATTAACAACATCCAATGTCCATGATCAGGAAACTTTGATCATCTTGTTAATCAACAAGCTAGTCTATAAGAGAGGCATAACTAGGAACCCTTTTTGTTTATTAAACACACATGTATTGATGTTTCCTATCAATACAATTATAGCATGCAAAATAAACATCTATCATATACAAGAAATATATAATAACAACTTTATTATTGCCTCTCAGGGCATATTTCCTTCAAGCGCTACGTTCAACGATGCACGACATGTGTTCAAGCTAAGTCGCAAGCTAATCCGTATGGTCTTTATATGCCATTGCCTATTCCTCATACACCTTGGTCCGACATTAGCATGGATTTCGTGTTAGGATTGCCTAGATCTAAGCATGGTCATGACTCTATATTTGTTGTTGTGGATCGTTTTTCCAAGATGGCACACTTCATACCGTGCCATAAGACCGACGATGCTTCACATGTTGCAAATCTGTTTTTCAGGGAAATCGTCCGTCTTCACGGTGTGCCAAGGACAATCGTCTCCGACCGCGACGTCAAATTCATGAGCTACTTGTGGAAGACCCTCATGGCCAAGCTCGGCGTCAAGCTCCTCTTTTCATCCGCATCACATCCTCAAACTGATGGCCAAACCGAAGTTGTCAACCGAGGCCTCAGAACTCTCCTTCGTGTGTTGATCAAGAAAAACCTGAAGGATTGGGAGGAATGCATTCCACACGCCGAGTTCGCCTACAATCGAGCCAAGCACTCAATAACAAAGATGGGTCCATTCATGATCGTCTATAGTTTTGAGCCCCTCACCGCGCTCGACATCCTACCACTACCTCTCCATGAGCACACAAACATGGACGTCGAGAAGCGCACACAAGCTATGAAGAAGCTTCATGAAGAAACAAGAACAACTATCGAACAACAAGTCCTTCGCCAAGCTTCAAGGTTAAACAAGGACAAGAAGGAGATGATATTTGAAGAAGGTGACCTTGTGTGGATACACCTAAGCAAGGACCGCTTCCTCAAGAACGTGACTCCAAGCTCAAGCCAAGAGGAGATGGTCCCTTCAAGGTCCTCAAACGAATCAACAACAACGCCTACATCATCGACATCCCAACCTCCAAGTACCTTGCAAGCAATACATTCAATGTCAAGGATCTCTCACCCTACCATGGAGATGCTCAAGATGATATCCATGAAGAGTCGAGGACGACTCTTTCCCAAGGGGGGGAGCTGATGCAGCCCACCCTACGGATGCTTCTACATCTACACCAACAAGTCCCCCAAGTGGACCCATGACTCGTGCCCGAGCCAAACTCCTGCAAGCTAAGGTGAACTCACTCCTCTCCTCGTGCCAATTTGATACCTCCTTGGATGGCGTGCTACTTCATACCTTTACTCTGTGCATCATCAGGTATGAACCCCCGCCGCGTCGACCCACGAGCCCTAAAGCTGCACATGAGCTGAAGCTGCCGGAGTGTCCGGCCGAATCCAGCCGGAGTGTCCGGCCCGACTCAGCCGGAGTGTACGGCCTGCCCGAGCCCGAACCTGGCGTGGACATACAGAAGGTCAAATCGGACACTACCCGGACACTTCCCAGAGTGTTCGGCCACCCCGGACTGTCCGGCCCACTCGACCCGGAGTGTTCGGTCACCCCGGACTGTCCGGCCCACTCGACCCGGAGTGTCCGTCCCAAGTAATGGGCATGCTCATCCTAGCTGGGCCCTATGGCCCATGTACCCCTCTACTTCGCCCAGAACTCTACTTTAATGCCTGAATTACCCCTGAACTTGTGGCTGGCCTATATATAGACCCCCACCTCCATTCTAAACCCTAGGCATGATATTGGAATTAGTGGAAACCCCTTTGTGGATCTATCTAATTCTTGCCTCATGCTCCTTGACTAAGGAGCACCAATATCCCCAAACCTCGTTGGAGTTTGCATCGTGCCTCCGCGTTGTACACGGCCTAGGCATCGGTGTTCCTTTGCCTAGACGTCAATATCTCACCGAGTCTCCCTTCTCGCCGTGCCGGTTTGAGAGAGATTCCTCCGCCCGACGCCGATCCTAGGGATTATGCCGGACCGGTCACCGCCAGCGTGAGCTATTGGTGTTTATCATGGTTTTGCGTGTGTGTGTTCATCGCGTTCTTCGTGCGTGTGTTCGTCGTGTTCATCCTTCCCTCCTTTCCGCGCACTCCACCCTCAATTTGAAAGGGAATCGTGAAAGATCGGGCCACCCTAGGGGTTTTCCCTCAACAAGTAGTCTGACAAATACTGATCCAAATGTGGTAGAGTTCTTTTCTTCACCAGGAAGGCCAAGGCGTGGTCGCAAGGTTTCCCGGTATGCTACCACTCTAAGCAGGTGCATTCTCGCAGCTGGATGTTCACAACATCCCTTTTGCCACTCTTGGACATATCGACCACCTCACAACTTCTGCTGGTTGATGGGAGAACCTTAAGATGAGCAAGTCCTCGGCTTCTCTTATGCAGTTGCTGTACAACTGGTGGTAGCATATGTCCTCTAAGTCTCCTACCGATCTCTCTCCTTATATTTAACAGCTTCATGATCATACGACGTATGCTGTCCATCAAGATATGAACATGACGCACTTTTATGTCCTTCACCCAGTTATTCAGGCATTCTGCAAGGTTGTTGTTTATGTAATCAACTTTGATGTCAGGGTTGAATTGACTCCTCTTCCATAGCTGCGAATGATGGATGGCTAAGTACTCTGGAAGTTCAGGGGCTTCGGAAAAAATCTTGCTCATGAAATAATCGCTGCTACTAGGTTTGTAAACTCTAGCAGCAGGAAACATGTAACGAAATAAGCTACCTGCATAGTGTGAGTACAAGTTGAGCATCATATGGGCATGGAATTCTCTACCTTCAGCTCGCGGGAACACCTCCTTCACTGCATTCGTTAGCCCTTTGCATGCATCCGTGGATATAGCCAATGGATCCATGTGGCCTATTGATCTCCTGAGCTGCCTCATAAACCAGACCTAGTTTTCCACCGTTTCTGTTTCAAACAGCCTGAATGCCACAAGGAACATCCAGTTGTGACCATCAAGTGTTGTGGCAGATGGCAGGTAGCCTTTCCATTTGCCAGTTAGGACAGTGCTTTCTACACTCAGATACGGCCTACAACCGTCCTTGAATACCTGGATGCAAGGTTTAAGCGCCATGAAAAATCTTTTGAAATATATTTTACCACCTTCTTATTCGGTGTCAATCTCCACAACACTCCCCGGACACCTAGCTTGTACCTCCGCCTTGAAGTTGTACAGCATCCTGAAGCTATTGGTCCAATCCCCATGCAAGACCCCCAGAGCTTTCTCTTTACGAAAGGACAATGTTGTATTTAGAACCGAGGCTAGTCTGAATATTCTTCGCGGTCTCCTTAGGGTTATCCTTTAGTATGGACATAGATTGCATAGCCACCCACTCCGTATCAGCCATTGAGGGTTCCAGTTTGATGCCTGTCGGACACATGTGTGGAGGGCCCATTTTGTTCACCTGCAACACAGATTCATTTAAAAGATAAGCAGAGTCGACTAGTTGCTAGAAAGATATCGCACATCAATTGTAGTTATAGAGTGAAAAGAGAGAGAGAGAGAGTTCTAATGGTTTGCTGCATTCATTGTGCCAATACCCTAATTGCAGTCGACGCAGGTAAGGCTCTTGCTGTGATCCTCCATGGACAATGTACCTCGGCCCGTCCATTCATCCATGTTAACTTGCAAACGGCCTCATACCTCTTAGCAGAGTTCTTTAGTCGATAAACGTCGAACCCCCCCTTGATACAAAAATGTCAGAATGACATCCTAAACTCATGCATGCTCCTGAACTTGGTGCCGACCAAAATTATAGGATACTCGTGGTCATGTTTCATTTCTTCTACTTCAACACCCAAATCATCGACTGGAATACCAGCCTCATCGTTAAGTTCCTCGTCTATTTCATCATCACCAGATTCTTGATCCTCTACAGTCCCTTCTTCTTCATCTGATTTAGAATCTTCGCCATCGTCTCTAATGCCTAGTACTACACACATCATATTGACTCCCATGGGTGGGGCTGCACCATCGTCTCCACCCGGATGGATAGGAACATTTCCCCAATCCACCTCACCGGCAACTCTGTTTTCTCCAAGACACTCGGTTGGTTCTGCTGCAACCACATGGGGTGGTCTTACGTTTGCACGCATCCCAGGTCATAATCAATTTAAGATTCAGTGTACAGAACCCTCTTGCTCTTCCTGTGTACATCCTCCTTCCTAATGTAATCTTTCCTGATGGTATCAGTAGGGCTTGACATCCGCGTTCCATTCCCCATCGAACTAGGCTTTTTGCTGCCACTCTTGGGTGTGATCTCCTTACTGCCTCCCCTCATGGGTGTTGGCTCCAGGGTGCTGGCATTATTGCCTGACCTCTGTGGCGTGTTCTTCTTCTAATTAGCCCTTTTGCTGCTAGTATTGGGCGTGTTCTCCTTCGTGCTGGCATTATTGCCTGACCCCAGCGGCATGTTCCGCTCCAAATTAGCCCTTTTGCTGCTACTATTGGGCGTCTTCTCCTTCGTGCTGGCATTATTGCCTGACCTCAGCGGCGTGTTCCGCTCTAAATTAGCCCTTTTTCTACTACTATTGGGCGTGTTCTCCTTTGTGCTGGCATAATTCCCTGACAGCGACGTGTTCCGCTGCAAATTAGTATTTTTTCTGCTCCCACTAGGTGTGGTAGCCTTCGTGCTAGCCATCTTCGCCTCTTTGCTACCACTCCTGGGAGTGTTCACCACCATGCTAGCCCTCTTAGCATTTTTGCTGCTACCGTTCGGTGTGGCATTTTGACTGGATCTCAGGGGTGTACTCTGCGGCATGGTGCCTTTTGTCGTGCGACACTTGGGCGTCCTCTTCTCTGGCGTGGTCTCCTTGGTGACGTTCTTCTTCGGGTTGCCCTTTCTGGGGATGCTCTTCCTGCTCCTCTTTATGACACTCCTCTGTAAGACTCTCCTCTGTTTGAAGCTACCCTTAGTCGCACCAGTCCAATGATGCCATGGATCAGGTCACGCATGCCTTCTAAAAGACCATCATCTTTATTGTCGAGTTCCAATTCCTCTACAACCATGAGCACTACCAAGTGTAAGTAAACTTGACCTCTATAATGTTTCCTTGTAAACGGTACGACTAAATCCCTGGTATCTTTCACTTCGATAGCCTTTTTGCTCCTGTAACCATAATATTCCAAACATGCTTCCTGGGAGTACCCCCATAGCACCTTCACACGTAACGATGCCATTAGGTCAGATAACTCTACCACTTCAGGGTCGTATCTGCCAAGGATTACATCAAACTCATCATAGAATTTTTCTGTGCCATCATCTAATTTTGCAGTATAATCCGCGACACCGATACGAACGATTACTTTGCCATCATTAGGTTCTTCAGGATAGAAACCTCCGAGAGGTTCAAGAGATGGAGCGGCACCATCAGACCCAGCCCCAATGCCACCGCCGCCATCACCAGCGTCATCGTTAGCGGTATCAACCTCGGTGGAAGTACCAGGACCAGGAGCAAGGCGAGGGCCCTTAGCAGCGGGAGCTACATTACATCGTGGACAGGCAGGGCCCCTTCTAACGGCAGCCACAATAGGATCAGCTGCTGCCATGCCACCTCGACGATCAGGAGCAGTTCCCACAATAGCAGTGTCAGAGTCCAGACCATGAGCTGGCTTTAGACTAGCAGCTCGCTGAACCTGAGCACGGGTTCGAGGAGGAGATAAGGAATTAGTCTTTGCAACAATAGTGGGGCAGCCTCCAAAAGCCTTAGTTTGCTCAACAGTGGCAGGGATTAGGTCAACAGTGTCCAGATCAACAACAACACGAGGACGACCAGTACCAGCAGATTCCAGAGGACGGGTTCACACAAGTTGTGGACGGTTTCGAGGAGGAGCAGCACAGAAGGCGGCGGTCTTGGCAACAATAGCGGGGCAGCCTCCGGACGCCTTAGTTTTCTCAACAGCAGCATGGATTGGGTGAGCAGCAGCTGTAGCAACACGGGCACGGGGACGGGGACGACCAGTACCAGCAGATTCCAGAGCAGAGTTTTCCACAATGGCAAATCGGGGACTCCTACAAGGAGGTTACCTGACAGAAGCATGTCGCGGACGAGGAACCACATTTTGCTCAACAACAGCAGGGGTTCGAGTTAGACCTCCCTATCTAATAATAGCTGGGCGACTCCCAGTAGCAGGAGCTTCCTCATCCACTATGTTACACACTAGCATAACCACGTGAAGCCTAACATGCTGTTTCATCAACCCAATTAGCTGACTGTCACATGCTATAGGAACCTTGAAGCCTCGTTCATCAACGATGCTGAACCGTGCAGTCTGCTCTGGCCTCATTTCAGCAAGTTCACGCACAGTAGCAACCAAACCAGGGACATTGCATAACTGTACAGGCGCTACTTCCATCTTCAGATTCTGAGCTTGTTTCCATGTGCTCTTCCCATGTCCTAATTTAATGAGATAGCCGCAGATGGCCACCAGAACCGTGTATTTGGGTTCAGCGGAGATCCTAGTTGACAGAAATTTGGAGACAAAAGATAAGAATTGTTTGTCAGCGTCGTGCTAGCAAACAATTCTATGTTCGATATATCTCTGTAATGCCAATAGCAAGCTAGCAGTTATAGGTAGTGCGAATAGCAAAGAGAAGAGTAGCTCATCCAAAATTAGCCAGAATTACTTCTTCCTTGGCAAATGGATCTGCCATCCTTCGCGCTGCTCAGCTCGCCGGCGGTAGAGGCGGGCTACATCGTCGCAACGGCCAGCACGACATTCGGCATTAGAGCTCGGTAGCAGCGAGTAGGCGCAGCAACTTGGCGCCGGAAGTCAAATGCCCGAAGAGATCATTCTGGTTGGAGAGGGGATTTCGACGCCGCCGGTGCTAGGGTTCATGCGAAAGGAGGGAGGGAGTGGATTTGTGAATTTGGTCAACGCACCATGCTCCTTTAGTATCTCATTTCTCCTACGTGGTTGCCGCGTTGGCGCTCGCGTCATGGAAATATTACTGACATGAGGGTCCCGACTGTCTACTTCACGGGGCAGTTTCACGGCATGTTTGGATTTGGCAGGGGTGAGATGAGTTTGCATTGAAATGGCCCCTCTCGGTAGTTGGCGGCCCAACTTTTCGAAACGCGGTAATTTCAGGCAACTTAGGTACCGCCATGCGCTGGCCTGCGAACTTTGGTACCGTAGACGAACAAGCCCCGGGCGGAGGCGACCAGCGCAGGCAAGCGCATGCGAGTAGCTGGCTAGCTAGCTCGCAGGTCACTGAATTTTTGATCCATTTGGATACGCGATTCAATGATTTTGAGCTACCTAACTAGCTGCTAGCTAGCTAGCTGGACAGACACACTATTTCATCAGGCGGCGGTAGCACGGGGAGACCCGACGACGCCGGTGGATGCTGTGAAAAAGAAGATGAAAAATAAATAAAAATATGGGACACATGTGGGACCTACGGGATACGGTTCCTATTTACCGTTTCTGTTCTATCTAGGTTATTTTCGCGCCATAAAAACGGTTTACGATTCCCTATACACATGTTTTTGAGGGCCGGCTTTTACTGTGTCTTCTAGAGATGCTCCTATCCGATCATGCGAGCAACACCGTCGCCTCTGTCACTTCCTAGTTGGGTGCGCATTGATTATGGCCCTCTCGGCCTACACTACTGCTGGCGACATTCAGCACCACCATGCCGCAGCTCTGCTGTCCACCGCTCAAACCCCCAACCACCACAACCGAATTATGCAACCCGCCAAATCCTCCAACTCTCTTGTGAGATCTTTGCATATGGTTTATAGGATTGATAATATATACGGACAAGTTGCAAATTGTCGTGGTGGTGTCACGACAGATGCCATGTGTAGGCTAATGATGGGGCCAAAGTGCACTAGTGGTATCCGGGGAGGGATAGTGCAGTGATTCCGTACATTGAGATCTCTATTATGTGGATCAATGGTCAATACAGATGCTCCTTGATCTATATTGAGGAGAGGAAGGAGACGATGTTATCCTGCTCTCTACCCATGCACTAGGGTTTTTCCTTAGCTAAAAATGATCGACCCTCTCTTTGGAGGCCATGGCTCACCTTATAAAAGGCGAATGTGGGCACCATTTTTTTTACTAAGGTTGTCCCCGAGTTTCTGCTCGAGGTGCTGAGATTTTATCAATAAGCTCATTGCCGACATACAGGCCGACACATGAGAGTTCGAGATACATACACTTCAACTAAGTGTAAAATGGACAAAGAAGTGCTACATTCCATGGCCTTTTTCGACCCTTCTCCTTCCCTGCTCGCCTTATTCTTCTCCTGCAGTTGAGCATCTATAAGATAGTATGCATCATTGTGCAATGCTTTGCTCATGATGAATGGTCCTTCCCATGGAGGTGAGAGCTTATGCATGTCGACAGTGCGTTGCACCAGCCGAAGTACCAAATCTCCTCCCAGAAAACTCGGGGGTTCACTTTTCGGCTATGATAGCGTCGGAGGTTTTACTGATATATGGCGGATCTGGACAATGCCAACTCTCTTGCCTCTTCTAGTAGATCAACATCATTTTGCAGGGCTTCTTGCACTTCGGCCTCTATGTATTGGGTGACCCTAGAAGAGTCATGCACTATGTCGGTTGGTAATACAACTTCTTCCCCATATACCAGGAAGAACGAGGTATAACCAGTTGATCGATTCAGAGTTGTCCTTAGGCTCCATAGCACTGCAGGGAGTTCATCAATCCAACACCCTGTTGATCTTTGCAACAGCTCAATGAGTCGGGGTTTTATCCCGGTGATGTCTACGCACTTCTATTCTTGTAGATAGTTGTTGGGCCTCCAAGTGCAGAGGTTTGTAGAACAGCAGCAAGTTTTCCCTTAAGTGGATCACCCAAGGTTTATCGAACTCAGGGAGGAAGTGGTCAAAGGTATTCCCTCTCAAGCAATCCTGCAATCAAGATACAAGAAGTCTCTTGTGTCCCCAACACACCTAATACACTTGTCAGGTGTGTATAGGTGCACTAGTTCGGCAAAGAGATAGTGAAATACAAGTGGTATGGATAATTATAAGTGGTAACGGTGCTAGAAAATAGCTTGATGGCGTGTGGTTGACGTGGGAAAAGACTAAAGGAAAACTGAAATAAAGATGAAAGCAAGCAAACATGTAACAGATCTAATTGCAAATGGTGTTTCAATGTTTAGAAATAAGGCCTAGGGATCATACTTTCACTAGTGAACACTCTCATACAAATATATTCTTCTTTATGATACTACGCTGAACTACTCTCCGGTTGGACACTCTAATCGTTGGTAGGGCTATAACAGCACACCTCAAAGTAAGCCTTTCCCATCTAGATAACCCCACACTATCACCTTGAGCACTAGATGGTTCCAACAAACACCTCAATTTCATAGAAACATCCAACTCCAAATATAACTCATAACAAGTATTTGTAATCTCTAGCCTAAGTGCCACCATGGTGTGCACGCTGTCACTTTCACACACATGGGGAGAGCAGAGATCTATTAAAGCACTTGAGTAGCAAGGTAGATCTATAGATTACAAGCTCATGATCACAATATGATCATGCATAGAGAGAGAGATGAACACATAGCTACCGGTAGAACCCTTAGCCTCGAGAGAGAACTACTCCCTCCTCATCATGGGAATCAGCAACGATGATGGAGATGGCGGTGGAGATTGATGGAGATGGTTCCGAGGGCACTTCCCCGTCCTGGCAGGGTGCCGGAATAGAGACTTTCTGTCCCACGAATCTCCCCTTCGATGGCGGCGGTGCAGCGGAACTTTTCGTGGATTTTTTATTGATGATTTAGGGTTTATGTATCGGGAGGCTCTTATAGGCGAGAGGGGAGACCGAGGGGGTGATGGAGGGGCCCACACCACCCCCTTGCGCGGCCTGTCCTGGCCTGCGCCACCAGGTGGTATGGCCAGCCCTTGGCCCCTCTCCGTCTCGTCTCCTGGCTCCGTCTTGTCTTCCGATAAAATATCGACTTTGGCTTTTGTCCGGTCCAATTCCAAGAATATTGATTTTCTGACTTTCCTGGAACCAAAAACAGCAGAAAACAGGCAACTGACACTATGGGATATTGTTAATAGGTTAGTACAGGAAATCATATGAAAAGTACTCCAAAGTGTGGACAAAACATAAGAAAGTAGATAAAACCAAGCATGGAACATCAAAAATTATGGATACGTTTACAATGTATCACCTAGACAGTACTAGCCCATTGGATCTCTCCACTTGCTAGTTCGATGAGGTGTGTGCAACTGATGCAACATCAAGTATTATTCTTTTATCTTGGTAGAACCAAGCAAATGCTCCTTCGGCAATATTTGTGCCATTATCTGTTATGATACTGTGTGGGTACCCGTATCTCAGGATGATGAACTTGAGGAATGATACGGCAGTGAGTCCATCACATTTTATGATTAGCTTGACTTCAGTCCACTTTGTAAACCTGTCCACCATGAATAGGATATGAGTCATGTTTCCATGAGCCGGCCTAAATAGTCCAACCATATCCAAACACCACACAACATATGGCCAAGTGATAGGAATAGTTTTGAGTTTGGAGGATGGCGTATGAATTTTGGTCGAATACCTCTGACACCCATTACACTTCCTCACAAGGTCCTCAGCTTCTTGCAAGGCACTAGTCCAATAAAATCCATGTTTCGAAATGCATTGGCAACTAGAGCTCTGGACGAGGCATGATGCCCAAATTCGTCCTGATGTATATCTCAGAGGATCTCCTAGCCTTCTACCATATCAACACATCGTTGAAGGACACTTGTGACACTTCTCTTATATAACTCGACATTTATTATGGTATATGACTTTGCTCTTCTTTGAACTTGCCTGGAGAGTACCTCATCATTCGGCAAACTCCCATCTTTCAAGAAGCAAAATATTGTTTGCGCCCATGCTGGTATAGTTCATGCTGGGAAAATCTCTTCATCAACTTCCATTGGATCGGCCGACATAACTTCTGTTGGGTTAAGACGAATAGTCCCTGAGTCCTGTGAGACAGTCCATGGGTTTGCCGAGGTAGTCCCCGGGTGTGTTGTGGTAGTCCACGGGTTACTCGAACTGTTCCCCCAATCAATGACCATCGAGACAACCTCGGACCCAGGATTGACCGGGATATAGATTGACTCGGACTCTGGCGATAGCTTGATAGATGGTTTTCTGAGGTGCTCCAAAGCTACGCCTGGTGGGATTGCTTGTCGGGATGAACCAAGTTTTGACAATATGTGGGCTACATCATTTTCAACTCGAGGTACGTGATGGAATTCACATCCTTCAAAGTACCCACGGATTTTCTGCATGTGGAATCTATACAGAGCCTATTTGCATCCAGAGCATCCCAATGCCCTGAAACTTGTTGTACTACTAAATCAGAGTCACCAAAACACTGGACCCGACATATTCCAATATCTTTTGCTACCTTTAAGCCATGCACAAGTTCCTCATACCCGGCCACATTGTTTGATGCTCTAAAGTGAATCTGTAGCACATATCTCAATTGGTATTTCTTGGGAGAGGTAAGTACTACCCCGACACCTAAACCATCCTTCAATTTTGACCCATCAAAGTGCTTTCTCTACAAGTTTGAATCAGGTAAGGACGGTTCATACTGCATCTCGTCCCAATCCACAAATAAGTCGGCCATTGCTTGTGACTTGATTACATCTATCCTATCATATTGTGGAGCATATGGAGCTAACTCAATTGCCCATTTGGCGATTCGGCCACTTGCATCTCTGTTTCCCATTATCTCGGATATGGGTGCTTCACATATCACCTTTATGGGGTGTTCTTCAAAGTAGTGCTTAAGCTTTTGGGCCGCCATATAGACGTCGTATGCCATTTTTTGATAATGGGGATAGTTTTGCTTTGAAGCAGAAAATACCTCACTTAGGTAATAGACTGGCCTTTGCACCGACTTACCTTCCTCGTCATGCTCCACCATTACCACGGCACTTACGACTCAGTTGGTCATTGCTATGTATAGCAACATCAGCTCTTTGGATAGTGGTGAGGCTAATAGTGGTGCAGAGGGTAGCATCTTTTTTAGCTCATGAAATGTGTCATTCGCTTGCGGTGTCCATACGAACTTGCCCAACTTTTTCATTAACTTATAGAGAGGCAAAGCCTTTTCTCCCAACCGACATACAAACTGACTCAATGATGCCAGGTAACCCGTGAACTTCTGGACCTCATTGAGACACTTCGGCAATTCCATTCGTTCAATAGCTCGGATTTTAGTTGGGTTAGCCTCTATACCTCGGCTGGATACAAGGAAACCGAGTAATTTTCCGGCTAGGACACCAAAGGTGCATTTTTCCGGGTTAAGGTTCATTCGAAACTTCCTTAAGTTCACGAACGTTTGTCGGATATCACCTAAGAGGGTATGACTCTCTTTGGTTTTTATCACCACATCATCTTCATATACTTGGACATTTTTGCCAATTTGATCATGCAAGCATTTTTGCATGCATCTTTGATACGTTGCCCCTGCATTATGTAAGCCGAATGACATAGTGCGATAGCAATAAGACCCATACGGGGTAATAAACACAGTATTTGTTTGATCAACCGGGTTTAACGGTATCTAGTGAAAACCAGAGTACACATCTACAAATGATAAGAGATCACAACCAGCTGTCGAGTCATTGACTTAATCTATCCTCGGTAGAGGAAACAGATCTTTTGGACACGCCTTGTTCAGGTTCGTTTAATCGATACACATACGCCACACTACTACCACATTCGGGTCATCTTTCTTCTTTTCCACCAGCACCGGATTAGACAGCCAATCCAGATAAAGCACTTCCATGATAAACCCAACTGCTAGGAGCCAATCTATCTCATCGCCTATGAATTTTCTCCTATATTCGGTGAAGCGGCAGAGAGGATGCTTCACTAGCCTAGCATCAGGCCTGACATGCAAAGAGTTCTCAGCCAGCTCCCTCGGCACACCTTGTAGATCCTGTGTGGACCAAGCAAAGATATCTTGATTCTCATAGAGGAAGCCGATGAGCTCGCTTTCGTATTTTTCATTCAGGCCCGCACCAATAGTCACGGTGCGCTTTGATAACTGGTCATCAATTAGAACTTTCTTGGTATCCTTAGTTGGCTGGAATGAAGCACTCCCTTGTGGGCTACTCAGTGCTGGCATACTCAGCTGAGCCAACTAGGGCAATGCCACTTCATCATGGATTCTCTTCTTCTCCTGCGCTGTCACGAGTGACTTGGCTAGATTTGATCCGGCTGAGGCATACTGCATAGAATGCCTATAATCCCCTGCAACGTTAATGACCCCATTCCGCCCTAGGAACTTCATCTTCAGATAGCTTATGTGACAACTTGCCATGGACTTGGATATAGTTGGTCTGCCCAACAGTGCATGGTAACAACTTTCTAGATCCACAACCTCAAACTCCAGGTTCTCTATCCGATAGTTCTCCCTTGTGCTGAATAAAACATCTATCTGGACCTTCCCAATTGGCTCGTAGGACAAACCCGATACAATTCCATAGAATGTGGTCTTAGTCGCTTGGAGCATGTTTTCTGAGATTCACAACTTATGCATTATGTCCTTGTACAGTATATTGATACTGCTGCCATTATCAATCAATACCTTGGAGAACTTGATGTTCAGACTCGGCCCAATGAATGTCAGATCGAGTACCAAAGCATATGCTCTAGGACTCGGCAAGATTTTGGGGTCATCATTTATGCTCCATGTGATTTCTTGACCTGACTAGTAGATAAACCTCGGCACTACCGGCATAACTGCATTGACTTCCATATGTCGCCTCTGAACACTTTGCATGTCATTTTGTTCTGTGGTGAACACACACTAGCTCTGATGATGCTCCCTATACTCATTTCGGCCACCTAGGACACCATTTTCATTGTTCCCCTAATTCTGGTCCTCCATCCTATGCTCTTCCCTTATTTCCTGGTTCCCATGCATCGGTGGGGGTGGTGGCAGCATCCTTTGTTGAGTATTTTCTCCTGTAAGGTGTCATTGCCGAGGTTCTGGAGGTGGCCCCATGTTTCCTTGTCCTGCATGCTGTATCCATTCACATTGCCGGGTCGTATGATTCACTGGTTTACTCGGATTGGGCGTGTGGAACTTGCATGGTTGATCCAGTATAGTCTCATAGGTATGGCTTGGTCTATCCTTTCTTTCTTGCCACTGCTTTTTCTGCTCATTGGTCCAAGTTTTCTTGCCATCATTCTTTTGTGTCCACTGTTGGCTACTGTTTCTCTGTCACTGGTTACTCCTAGCATCCGGCTAACCTTGAGTCACTACAGCAACATGGTTCGAGTTATACCGGTAATCCGACCTTTCATCTCTTCTCTTGCCCCAAAAATCATTCCGCCGAGATGACCCAACCCCGTCTCTGGAGTAGTACTCCTCATTTGGCTCAACCGACATAAGCAAGGGTTGAGTTAGATCTCCCAGTGCATATGAATCTGCGATCTTGATTGTCTTGGCCAACGTAGTTGGCATATCCCTCTGTAGCCTCTACCACAGTACACTTGCCTGTCTACACCCTTGTGCAAACCAAACAATTGCCTGTGACTCAATCACACCTTCACACAAGTTACGCAATGTACACCACCGAGTCAAAAATTCTCGGTTGGTCTCATTCGGGCTCTTATTGCACATTGCCAAGTGATGTGGCATGTTTGGCCTCTTGTACATGCTAGTGAAGTTGTTGATGAACATCTCCTTAAAATCTATCCAACAGTTGATACTTTCTGGTGGCAGATTATTCAGCCAGACTCTTGTTGGTTTCTCTAACATTTGGGGCTCATATCTCACCGCCCATCTGAGGTTGCCTTGTGCGATGTGCATGTCGTGGTGGTGGCACAGAAGATGCCATGTATAGGCTAAAGATGGGGCCAATATGCACTAGAGAAATCCAGGGAGGGGTAGTGTGGTGATTCCACACATAGAAGTTTGTATTGTTATATCTTCACCATGGTTACAAAGGCTCTTTGAGTTGTATTGGGGAGAGGAGGAAGGAGAAGCTCTCTTACTCTCACCACAATGCTAGAGTCCTCTGCTAGTAAAAATGATCGATCCCTCTCTCTAGAGGTCTTGGTGCTCCTTGTATAGGGAACCCAGGTTACAAGCTAGGGCATACGTGAAGGCATATTCCTAGAATATGCTTTCCCAAAATGGTAAATCGGTCCTGGTATTTTTTCCTTCGTAAGCCGCCGCAGAGGCCAGCGTAAGCCTCTACGACACCCTCGTCAGCCGACAAAAGCAATGTCAGCTTGTCGGCCCGTACTCGCTGGTCCTCCCCTCTGACCGCTATGCACACGCTACAGTAGAGAGATAAAGGTCTTGACCGTCAAAGATACCTTCCTTCCCTTGTAAGCCAAGTAGTAACCCGACTTTGGCCTGGTTAACTTGGCCCCATGGGTACCTGCATACAAGTAACAGAGAGCTAGCCGACATATGTTATATGTCGGCCAGGGTAACGTTAGACGAACATCCTTCGGGTCGGGTCTGCCGTAAGTCGGCCTTCCTTGAGGTAACTCGGCCAGATCCTGCTTTAACCTTGTCGTACATCAGCTAACTCAGCCATTATACCCTGGCGTGACCCTACCCGGGGTTATCCCCCAACATTAGTCCCCGAAGCTGGTGCGGTCTTAGCAACTTCAGCTGATAAGGCCACAGCAGGTTCAACCTACTAATTTTTTGCTCTTCTTGCCGAGTTATTCGGTGACTGCCCCCTTACTTTTGTGACTTCACATTCCCTTGGCTCATTCCGAGATATTCCTCGCCAGCCGGGTAACTTCCTTAGATCCGGGTTACACACTTAGACCTTATCCTTGTCTCGTACGCTTCCCCACGTCCTACGTGGAGGGCAATCATTGTTTCGCCTCATTTTAAGGGCCTGCGCCAGTTACTGCGCCAGTTACTGTATTCATTGTCAGGGAAAACTGACGCAAATGTCACGTCGTGGTTGTCTCCTTGTTAAGTGGTAACACCACGTTGCATCGTGGGATCTGCAGTGCCCTGTGGCCTTTCCTGTGGCTTGCTTCTGATTGGTTGATCCAGCGGATACACGGCCACATCGTGTGGTTTCGCTGCACTACCCGATCCCACTACCCCTCTTAGGAGTGTGGTTAAATAGGGGTGAGGGATGCCCCTTGGTCATTTCCCCCACCCGCACACACTTGCATCCCTCTTCTTCTTCTTCCTCAGCGCCACAGCACCACCGCCACCGCCGTTGCCTCTGCCTAGGCGTTGCGCCATTGCTGTTGCGCCTTACCGCTATTCTCCTCCACCGTAGCTGCGATGCTGCTTCTACGTAGCCACGCCACCATGGGGCCCTGCCAGTCTAGGCCTCTGCCCCTGTCATAGACTGGGTATACGAGAATAGAGATATGGAGATGGCTGGGGAGGAAATCGCAATTGTTGAAGAGCACGAGGAGGGTGGCGAGGCCCACGAGCATGGATCCTGGGCTGGCTCTTGGGTCTGCCAGGACGACATCGACTGGCTGTACCGGACCCGCCGCATCCCTGCTAGAGTTACTTGCCATCTTCCCTGTGAGGAGATTATTCCCTCTCCCAATCCGGGTGAGTTCATGGTCTTCCTCTCTCACTTCCATCACAGGTTTGGTCTTCCCGTTAGTGATTTTTTCCACGAATTCATCACTACCTTTGAACTTCAACCACACCATCTGCCGGCTAACGCCATTAGTTTCCTCTCCTCTTTTGCTTCCAGGGTTGAGGGTTACCTTGGCCTCTGGCCCACTGTCCAACTCTGGTACAAGTTCTTTGGCTTTAGGGCCAACGTTATCCTAGATCCTCTCGTTGCCCCTGCCGGCCTAAACTTTCTTCTACGTGAAGAATGACACTGAAGAAGACAAGACTCGGCTACTCCCTTACTCTCTCGGCATCCCAGACAGGACCCTTTGGGGCTAGATTCCGAGGATATCCACTGCCTTGGCAGTTTAGGTGGAGAAACGGATCAAGGAGTTGAATGTGCTAGCGCTACACAGCAAGGACATCATGATCACCTTCGTTTGAAGCCGAATCTCCCCTCTGCAGAAGTGAACTCACAAACTTTTCCATATGAGTGGGCACCTCGACCCCAACCGGACCTCATCTTTTGAACTTAACAACACACCGATCCTCCGCCGGGTCAAGGCTATCTTCAAGATAGATAAGGACTTCAATGAGGATTGGGAGTGGGGGTTCGAACACTTCTACCAAGATAAGCTACCTCCCGGGGTATGTCTCTTACTTAATCCCTTTTCCAAATTATGTTTTCTGTCGGATCATAGTACTTATTTGATCCCCTTTTCTGAATTATGCCTTTATGTCGGATCATATTACTTATTCGATCCCTTTGCAATATCATTTGTAGTTGTTCCTTTAGCAAACAGTCGAGGATGGCAAGGAACCATCCCTTAAGTGGGGGAAGGACCGAGCTACCTCTGACACGGTGGAGCTGGACCCCGAGGACTTCCTGCCCACTCCGGATCCAAGCGCCAGATGACCCTCTGGTAGGACCTCTGGCTTAAGGGATTGGCCGGATGACGACAAAGACCGTGATATTGAGATCTTGGAGGTATATGATCCTGTGCCTATCTCATATGCCTTTCCCCTTGACCCGGCTTCAGCTAAACCGACCGGTCAGGTCCACGACGATCCTCCCCTTGTTGTGGGTGATCTGGTTCCTGCCCCTTCCAAGAAACGTGCGACCACCTTGGCCCCTTCCTCCGAGGCACCTCGGACCAAGAAAAATCAAAAGAAGCCCCGGGTCAAAGGCGAGGATACATTGCAAATGCATCTATAATTTTTGATGTTCCGTGCTTGGTTTTATCTACTTTCTTGTGTTTTGTTCCAACTTTGGAGTACTTTTCATATGATTTCTTGGACTAACCTATTAACAAGATGCCACAGTGCCAATTGCCTGTTTTCTGCTGTTTTTGGTTCCAGGAAGTCAGAAAATGAATATTCTCGAAATTGGATGGGACAAAAGCCAAAGTTACTATTTTCCCCGAAGACTCATGGAGCCAGAAGGAGAGTCGGAGAGGGGCCATAGGGTGGCCACACCACCCCTAGGCGCGGGTCCACCTAGGCCGCGTCAGGGCATGGTGTGGCCCCCCTGGCCGCCCACCGACCTTGCCCTCTGGCCTATAAGAAGCCTCCTGAGGCATAAACCCTAGATCGTCAAGCCTCCAGCCACGAAAAGTTCTGCAGCGCCTCTGCCACCGAAGGGGAGATTTGAGGGACAGAAAGTCTCTGTTCTGGCACCCTGCCGGGACGGGGAAGTGCCCCTGGAGCCATCTCCATCGATCTCCACCACCATCTCCATCACCATTGCTGATTCCCATGATGAGGAGGGAGTAGTTCTCTCTCGAGGCTAAAGGTTCTACCGGTAGCTATGTGTTCATCTCTCTCTCTCTATGCATGATTATATTGAGATCATGAGCTTGTAATCTATAGATCTACCTTTCTACTCAAGTGCTTTAACAGATCTCTGCTCTCCCCATGTGTGTGAAAGTGACAGCGTGCACACCATGGTGGCACTTAGGCTAGAGATTACAAATACTTGTTATGAGTTATATTTAGAGTTGGATGTCTTTATGAAATTTTGGTGTTTGTTGGACTCATCTAGTACTCAAGGTGACAGTGTGGGGTTTTCTAGATGGGAAAGATGGACTTTGAGGTGTGCTGTTATAACCCTACCATCGATTAGAGTGTCCAACCGGAGAGTAGTTAAGAGTAGTATCATAAAGATAATATATTTATATGAGAGTGTTCACTAGCGAAAGTATGATCCCTAGGCCTTGTTTCTAAGCATTGATACTTCGTTTGCTACTAGATCTATTACATGTTTGCTTACTTCCATCTTTATTTCAGTTTGCCTATAGTCTCTTCCACACCATCAAAGTGTTTTCTCGCACTGTTACCACTTATAATTATCCATACCACTTGTATTTTACTATCTCTTCGCCAAACTAGTGCACCTATACACCTGACAAGTATATTGGGTGTGTTGGGGACACAAGAGACTTATTGTATCTTGATTGCAGGGTTGCTTGAGAGGGAATACCTTTGACCACTTCCTCCCTGAGTTCGATAAACCTTGGGTGATCCACTTAAGGGAAAACTTGCTGCTATTCTACAAACCTCTGCACTTGGAGGCCCAACAAGTGTCTACAAGAATAGAAGTGCGTAGACATCAAGCTCTAGCAAGCCCGTGACCAAGGTCACGATTCGGAGGGCCTCCAAACCCAAGGAGCCTCCCACTTCATCCGAGTAAGCCCCTCTCTTTTCCTTGCTCTTTAATTGGCTTTTCTTGCTTCATGTGTATTTCTCGTTTCCCTCTTTCTGTTCTAACTTGTTGTTTTGTTCTTATGACCCGGCAGGGCTCCCAGAGAAATCCCCCAGAGTGGTTCAAGCATAGCCTCCCCCCTCCGAGATCCTCCACCTTCTCCTTGCCATAACTACGCGCACCCATTGAGCCCCATTGTGGAGAGCTCCGTGGTTGCGCTGAATCTTAGCCCGCCTCGGCAAGAAGAGGGCAATGTCGGCATAGAGGGAGGTGGAGCAGCGGAGGATGTGCCAATGCCGGAAAGCCCATTGCCTCTTCCACCCAGCGACAAGATGATGATGGCGCCAATAACATCAGTGTCGAGAAGATTCCTTCCGAGGTGCCGGTGACTCCGGCACCGCCCCAAGTTCAACCTGAGTGAGTGCCAACACCAACTCCAGCTACAAGTTCTGCTGCACCAGCTCCTCCTGCCTCGTCCGGGTCTTCCAAGACTCGGTGAGATGACCAATCTTGGCCCAGCTCTAAGGCCAAAACATCCCCACTAGCTGCTTCAACTGACCAAATATTCCAGCAGAAGCCTCCACCAAAGCCTCCTGCAGCTAAGGACCCATCCTCTACCTCTCCGCCGCCATCCAAGTCTAAGACCAAGAAACCCAACAAGGTTACCAAGGGCCAGACGGATTTCGAGGCAACCAAGGTGCCGCCTAAGGGAGCAACGACCAAGTCTGGGCAACGCACCATCGCATCCATGATGCAAAAAGGTGGCGCTGCTTCCGGCTTTGCTGCTGACCAACAGCTTACCCTGCACACGAGCCAGGTCGTGGCTCTAACTGCTCGGAAAGCTGTTCACGCCAAGGGTTTGGTCTCAACCCAGATGCTTAGCAGGGAGAGCTATGGTCCAGCCCTAATTGAATATATAAATAATTGGCATGACACTAAGTTCATTGACCTCAACTCTGAGATCCCGGAGAAGTTTGGCTCAGCCGAGTTCAGTGCTTAGATGAACACAACCTACAAGGCTATTTCTCTTAATAGCCAGATGATGGAGGTAAGCCTTTTGCCATGCCTTTACATATGTGCAAGTAATTGTTGATATATCCTCCAGTCCCCGAGCCTCCAGTGGAGTAACGCGTTCCTCGCCCGGATGCTCCAATCCGAAGTATTCTTAGTTGCGCTAAATTCCTTAGTACTTTCAAATATCCACTCACCTAGAGCCGAGTTAAGTTCCGCTTGGCCCGGATCTATAGTAGATTCAAATCCTCACTCACCTAGAGCTGGGTTAAGTTCCACTTTGCCTGCATCTTGAGTAAATTCAAATCCTCACTCACCTAGAGCCGGGTTAAGTTCTAGTTAGCCTAGGTCTTGAGTAAACTCAAATCCTCACAACAATGCATGGACTAACATTCTCCTTTTAGATCACCACCAACCATCGCATCACCGAATTTCAACGGCTTTTGGACATGCACAAAGAGCTTCGCGCAAAACGTAGTACGTTGATCGCTGAGATGAAGAAGAAGGGAAAGTTTTCTCACTTACAATTTCACTTTTACTTCCCTTTATCATTAGCTTTCCAAACTAACTTGTTATTCGGATTGTGCAGCTGAAGTGGAGGCCAAAAACACAATCATGAGTAAAAATTTGGCTGAAATCAAAGGTAACTTGTCTTGGTTATTCAACCTTTGCCTTTTTTCCTTTCTGACTCGGCAGATAATTATACCTCGGCTCTGCCGGGTCAACAAACTATTGTAGTGTCTCTTCAAGATAGTGTGTCATTTCCTAACATGATGTTGCACTTCCTCGAACAAGCAGGGCAGCATCAGGCCAAACTCAAGAAGAAATAAGATGAAATTGCCAAACTTCAGCTTAAAGATGACGAGATTACTTGGCTCAACGCCGAGATCAAGAAGCTGAAAAACCTCCACAAGGCTGAGCTAGATAAGGCTGACCAGAACTTCTCCGAGGAAAAGGAGCGGCTAAAAACCCAGCTCGAAAAGAACCAAGATTTGCTGAAGGACGCCGACATCAAGTTTGAGTTGGTGAACATATAATATGAGAAACTCAAGAAGAGAAGTGCTAATTGGCTGAAGGAGCTAACTCAGATCAACAGTTATATCTCTCTTCAGTTTTTGCTGTTGCACCGACATTCCTTTCTCCGGGACTTGTCCCCTTATTTATTGATCTTACTTGTCTCATTTTGAGGCAAATTTCTAGAGTCCAATGCCATTGTTTCCACTACCCTTCACGATTTCCGGGATAAGCGAGGCACTCTAGTTGGTCCATCTGCTGGGGTTATTCCTTATGACACGGTCAACATTGTTTACTACGCCAAGACGCACCCATCTACCCAATGTGAGAACCGTATCATAAAGTGTAGCTAGGGTATCGATATATATGGCCATGACCTTATTGGTCCTTCAGACTGAAACCCAAGAATGTTCATACATTGTAGGCTACTAGTAAATTGCACGTGCCATGCACGTGAGACTCAGATAATAGAAATATGGCATATCATCATTATATAAAATTATAATAGGTAAAGCACAAAAAATATAAATTTGATCAACATATATAAAGTATGGGTGTATATTTGGTTCTTGTACTTTGTCTCATCATGTAAAAGTCAAAGATTATTAGCTACCTAACACATTAAATTTTTGGTGACATGGTATAGAGAAACGAGGGAGAGGATTCTAGGAGTATGATGGAGAAGTGTG
The DNA here is from genome assembly GCA_910589775.1 of Avena eriantha. Taxonomy (NCBI): domain Eukaryota; kingdom Viridiplantae; phylum Streptophyta; class Magnoliopsida; order Poales; family Poaceae; genus Avena; species Avena eriantha. The sequence continues at coordinate 442,141,555 of OU342741.1, read as the reverse complement.
TTTTGAGGTTTGTGCATAGCATTCATTCTGCTGAAGACTATCTATAGAATCTTCTAAATGCTCGAATGGAAAAGAAGATCCAACGGTTGGAAATATTGGGATTCACGAGTATTGATCCAATGGTCATCATTCAAAGTTATTCGTATCTTACCACTATTAGTAAATTGCACATGCCCTTCATGTGAGACTCAGATAATAGACGCCTGACATATCATCACTATACAAAATTATCTCTACTATTATAATTGAGCAGTTTTGAATTGGATCCATAGCACCAATCCTGACCGTTGGGCTGTTAGATCCAATGGTTCAAAGCAGCTAGATTCATGTTAAATAGTACCTAGAGCAAACTCCACCATGTTCTAGAACCATCATTTCACCACCCCCAAAATTTCATAGCACAGTAGGTTGTATTCTCAATATGTGTAGATGGTTATTATTAATAGACTTAATTTATGCATTTTGGGGGTGGTGACATGATGGTTCTAGAACATGGTGGAGTTTTCTCCAGGTCTATACTATATATTCAACACAAAACCAGTTTCTCTGAACCATTGGATCTAATAGCCCAACGGTCAAGATTGGTGCATGGATCCAATTAAAAACTGCTCCACTATAGTAGTAGAGAGAATACAGCCTACCATGCTATGAAATTTTGGGGGTGGTGGCATGATGGTTCTAGAACATGCATGGTGGAGTTTCCTCTAGGTACTATTCAACACGAATCCAGCTTCTCTGAACCATTATTGGATTTAACAGCCCAACGGTTAGGATTGGTGCTATGGATCCAATTCAAAACTACTCCATTATAGTAGTAGAGATAGATATATCTTACCACTATATAGTGTACGAATATCTTTGAATATTGACCATTGGATCAAGACTCATGAATCCCAACATTTCCAACTGTTGGATCTTCTTTTCCATTCTAGCATCTAGAAGATTCTATTGATAGTCTTCATCATAATGAATGTTATGCACAAACCTCAAAACACACTTCTCCGTCATACTAGAATCTTCTCCCTCGTAGCTAATAATCGTTGACTTCTACATGATCTTATCTTATCTTACCACTATATAGTGTACGAATAACTTTGAATGTTGACCGTTGGATCAAGATTCGCGAATCCCAGCATTTCTAGCTATTGGATATCATGTAGAGGTCAACGCTTATTAGCTATATAAAACTTTAAAAATTTCGTAACATGCTGGTCTAGAGAAATGAGGAAGAATATTCTAGAATTATAAGTGTTATTTGAGTTTTGTGCATAGCATTCATTGTGATGTAGATTATCAATAGAATCTTCTAGATGCTTGAACGGAAAAGAAGATCCAACGGCTCGAAATGATGGGATTCACGAGTCTTGATCCAACAGTCATTATTCAAAGTTGTTCGTACACTATATAGTGCTAAGATAAGATCATGTAGAAGTTAACAATTATTAGCTATCTAAAACATGATTTTTTTGGTAACATCGTCTAGAGAAACGAGGGAAAGGATTCTAGAATGATGAGGAAAGTGTTTTTGAGTTTTGTGCATAGCATTCATTGTGATGAAGACTATCAATAGAATCTTTTAGACATTCAAAAAAATAGAATCTTCTAGATGCTAGAATGGAAAAGAAGATCAAATGGCTAGAAATGTTGCGATTCGCGAGTCTTGATCCCACGATCAATATTAAAGTTATTTGTACACTATATAGTGCTGAGATTATAACAGGTAAAGAAAAAAATATAAATTTGATCAACATCTATAAAATATGGGTGTATATATATATTTGGTTCTTGTACTTTGTATATCATGTAAAAGTACGTCAACGATTATTAGCTATCTATAACTTTAAAATTTTGGTAACATGGTGTAGAGAAACGAGGGAGAAGATTCTAGAATGATGGAGAAGTGAGTTTTTTGCATAGCATTCGTTGTGATGAAGATTATCAATAGAATCTTCAAGATGCTAGAATCGAAAAGAAGATCCAACGGCTGGACTGTTGGGATTCGCGAGTCTTGATCCAACAGTCAATATTCAAAGTTGTCCGTACACTATATAGTGGTAAGATCATGTAGAAGTCAATGATTATTAGCTACTAGTAAGTTGCATGTGCCTTGCACGTGAGACTCAGATAGTAGACGTATATCTATATACAATTATAATTGGTAAAGCACAAAAAATATAAATTTGATCAACATCTATAAAGTATGGGTGTATATATTTGGTCCTTGTACTTTGTATCATCATATAGAAGTAAAAGATTATTGGGTACCTAACACATGAAATTATTGATAACATGGTCTAGAGAAACAAGGGGGAAGATTCTAGTATGATGGAGAAGGGTGTTTGAGGTTGTGCATAGAATTCATTATGCTGAAGACTATCAATATAATCTTCTAGATGATAGGATGGAAAAGAAGATCCAACGGCTCGAAAAGCTGGGATTCGCGAGTCTTGATCCAACGGTCAATGTTCAAAGTTATTCGTACACTGTATAGTTGTTTGTAATGAAGACTATCAATAGAATCTTCAAGATGCTAGAATGGAAAAGAAGATCTAATGGCTGGAAATGTTGGGTCGCGAGTCTTGATCCAACGGTCAATATTCAAAGTTGTTTGTATACTATATAGTGGTAAGATCATGTAGAAGTCAACGATTATTAGCTAGTAGTAAGTTGCAAGTGAGACTCGGATAATAGACGTATGACATATCATCATCACTATATACAATTATCTTATCTTACCACTATATAGTTTATGAATAACTTTGAATGTTGACCGCTGGATCAAGATTCGTGAATCCCAGTATTTCTAGCCATTGGATCTTATTTTTCATTATAGCATCTAGAAGATTCTTTTTGTAGTCTTCGGCATAATGAATGCTATTAACAAACCTCAAAACACACTTCTCCATCATACTAGAATCTTCTCCTTTTTTTCTCTAGACCATGTTATCAAAAATTTCATGTGTTAGGTAGCTAATAATATTTGACTTCAATATGGCATACAAAGTACAAGGATACACCCATACTTCATAGATCTTGATCAAATTTATAATTTATTGTGCTTTACCAATTATAATTTTATATATTGATGATATGTCATACGTCTACTATCTGAGTCTCGCATGCAAGGCACGTGTAACTTACAGTAATTGGTAAAGCACAAAAAAATATAAATTTGATCAACATCTATTAATTATGGGTGTATATTTGGTCCTTGTACTTTGTATCATCATGTAGAAGTCAAAGATTATTTAGCTACCTAACACATGAAATTTTTGATAACATGGTCTAGAGAAACAAGGGAGAAGCTTCTAGTATGATGGAGAAATGTGTTCTAAGGTTTGTGCATATCATTCATTATGTCGAAGAATATCAATAGATTCTTCTAGTAGCTAGAATGGAAAAGAAGATCCAACTGCTAGTGACATGGGTATACCCTATAGGTACTCGAGTTTGGTATATACGGCCTGGATACAGCGGAAGCCCACAGCGTTGCCAAGGCTCAAATGGAGAACTCGAGTGGCCCGCGGACTCTCGATTGCTTGCGAGACAAGAAGAATCTAAAGATAGAAAGTTTAATGGGAAAACCCTAACCTGTAACCGACTCGACCTGCTACCCGAGACCTAGCCTATCTATATAAAGGCTAGGAGGGGGCGGTGAGGAGGACACGTGCAACCCTAGTTTCCACCACTCTCGCCAGATTGCATCTGTGTGCCCCTGTAATCTTCGATTCCTCCATTAATTCCAAGAGCAGACAAGCAGGAGTAGGGACTTCTACGAGGCCTGAACCTGGGTAAACCTTGCGTCCCTGTGTGCTTGTTTGCTAGCCAACTGATGCCTCCAGCACTCCCTCCTTCTCCAAAACTCAAGTCCATAACAATGGGCATTGATGAGTTAAACCCTCGTCAATTGGTGCCATCTGTGGGAATTGGGAGTGCTGATGTTGCGGCTTCTTTGGCCCCATCAACCGCGATCTAAAACTCCACAACAGCGGAGATTCACCAGCTCTTCGGCGCGTTCGACTTCACCGTCCACACGCCGGCCACTCACCCGGCTTTCGAGTCCGTGGGCGATGGAATCAGCCTGGTGATTGGGAGCTTTCGCTTCCAGGTTGGTCAGATGGGAACGCTTCACATGCCTGACCAGCCTACGACACCCGCGATTTCTCCAGCATCGTGGTTCCTGCCACCAATCAGCACCCTTAGCAAGCTCAACACCTCAGCAAAAGTTGAGAGCACAAACAGCGACAGCAGTCGCGGATCCGATCTGGGTGACCTAGCGAATGAAGATGCAGTATACGGCTTCGGATCTGAAAGTTGCGGAAGCAATAACCTCCCCAACCACTTCACGTGCGCCGTCATCAACGCTGGCGACACTAGCGCCAATCGCGAAAACGGTGGCAACAGATCTGATCCACCCACCGGTGGCATACCTAATGGCGGACCACCCAACGGCAGCCCTACCAACGGTGGCAATGGCGCGCCCGTCAACAATGGAAGGGCAGTCGAACCTCCAACCATGGTGAACGAGCACATTGGTGAACGTGTCGTCATTAGACTCAACGACAATGAGTGGGCCCGTTGCCGAGAAGCTCTACGAGGCAATCCTTTGCCCCTCGGCACGCCGCATGACATGCTGATGGGATACCATTGGCTACTCAAGGAGGAGTACAGACGCCAGCTACACGCAATCGCACAACTCGAAGCGCGTAAAAACGCGGCAGATGAGTCGAGTCTCCGTCGAGCTGGGCTCTCCTCCCATGGAGGATCCTCCTCCAAGGGCAACGAGTATGTGGCCAAAAAGAGGCGACCTCGGATGGCCCATCTCACCGAGCAGGAGCACATAGAAGCTGCGAAAGTCCTCGACTTCAACTCTATGACAGTCGACACACGGGGTAACATGGTCCCAAAGACACCGCAGGCTGCGGTAACAGCGGCCACCATGTACCTCCTCAACAACCAGCCACTAGCTGGAGATCCCTGAGCCGCCATGCACCGATCTACGATCGTGGGCTTGGGGCTAGTCGAGGCCGCTCTCGATAAAGAGCCAACACTGGAGCCGAAGAAAGGAAAGGCTCTAGCAAAATGCTACTCCTCACCCTCGTCCAGTGACAACAGTCACGATCTGTCTTGACGTCGCCGCTCACGACGACGTGACCACGACTACGATGCGCGCGATGACCTCACGCAGTGCAAAATCGACAAATCAAGGGCACGGCGTACCCGTTCTACTGACTCAGAGGATGAAGATGTGGAGCTCTGTGGTGCCAGATGCTTCAGCAGAGCTATCAGGCAGAAGCGAATGCCTAAGGGGTTCAAGGTCCCATCGGAGAACCCAAAATTTGACGGTCTGCAGGACCCAAAAATCTGGTTGGAGGACCACATCTCCTCCGTCAGGCTCCACGGCAGGAGTCGAAGAACGGCCATGCAATGCCTGCAGCTACATCTGTAGGGCGCCGCCCGCGCATGGCTCAACAATCTCCCGCGTGGATCCATTCGCAGTTGTGAAGAGCTGGTCTACAGCTTTGTACGCAACTTCAAGGGCACTTACAAAAGGCCCGCATCAATCGAAGAGCTGAGGAGCTACCAGCAAAGGTGGGCGAATCGCTACGCTCGTACATGCAGAGGTGGTCCATCATCAAGAACTCTGCAGAAAACATCTCGGAAGATCGCGCAATCGCGCATTCAATGGCGGTGTTCGCCGCATAGAGCTCAGGGAGGAGCTGGGCCACTCGAAGCCCAAAACTATTGACCACCTGATGGAAATCGCGAAACGGTGGGCAGACGGAGAAGACTCAGTGAAAAACCGCGTTCACTCCAACGACGAAGCGGAACTCGAACGCAGACGAGACCGCCGAAGCAAGCGTCGAATGCGCATCTACGATGACCGCGACGACGTCAACATGGTCGCAGCAGGCTACGCCGATAAACGTGACGACAACCGCAACAGCGGCTATCGCAGTGGTGGATACCGCGACTCGGGGAAAACCATGCAAGTATGGCAACGCCGCACGCGCGAAGAGGCACCCGCGACATCCATCGAGGATAAACTGTCCGGGCCATGCAACATGCACTTCTACATCGACAAGAACAACGGCAAGAAGAAGTCCAGCCACCTTCTCAAGGATTGCCGCGAGTTCCTCAAACACCATGAGGGCCTGGCTCGGATGAATCGCGACGCGATCAATAGGGGATATGGAACCGCCCCAGGCGCCGTGGCACATGGAGCTCCTCCACCACCACCCGGACCACCACCGCCCGCGGCTACGCCAGTCCAGCATCATGGAGGCGAGCCGTACCCACGGGAAGTAGGCAACATGATGATCCAAAAGGGACGCCCCTCAAATCGGGTGCAAAAGACCATCACTCGCCAAGTCAACTTGGTGATAAACTCCCCACCCTCCACCACTTAGTACCTCAGTGGAAGCGACTCCTGCATCACCTTCGACAAGCGTAACCATCCGTGCCAAGTCTCTCTTCCAGGCCACTGTCCCCTCATACTAGAGGCACAAATCAAAGGCTTCGACATGAGTCGTGTCTTCATGGATGGCGGAAGCGGCATCAACCTCATGTTTGCGAGTACCTTGCGTGCAATGCGGATCCCTCTGACCTATCTAGAGGTCTCAGACACGATGTTCCACGACATCGTCCAGGCAAGGGCATATATCCCCTGTGCAAAATCAACCTCGACGTCATTTTCGGCACGCCTTAACAGTACCACTGCATCCTCGGACACGTCGCGTTCGCTAGGTTCATGGCAGTGCCGCACTATGCCTACCTGCAAATGAAAATGCTAGGTCCAAACGGCGTCATCACAATCAACAGGAGCTTCGAGAGGTCCGACAGCTGCGACAGGGAGTTCAACAGAATCTCCCAGTCCTTCGGCATGCAGGAGGAGCTCACAAGATTGAAGGAGTTGACAGAAAATAGTCTGCCTCCCTGAGCCGACCAAGTTCACCCGACCTGTCCTTCCACTCATCGGTGCACATGAAGAAAGTCCAGCTCCACCCAACGGACCCGACCAAGACGACCCTCATAGGAACTCGCCAACAACTTGAGTTCCGCATAGGAACTCGCGCTCGTCGAATTCCTCTGTGAGCACTGGGAAATCTTAGCCTGGTGTCCAGTGGACATGCCAGGGGTTCCCAGGGAATTCGCCGGGCACGCACTCAATGTCAACCTAGACGCAAAGCCAGTGAAGTAGACAATTCGGCGACTGTCTGAACCAAGAGCAAAAGCGGTCGGAATGGAGATCAACAGACTCCTCGATGCAAACTTCATACGCGAGATCAAGGAAAGCACTTGGCTCGCTAACACTGTGCTGGTGCCTAAAAAAGACACGGATATCCTGCGGATGTGCGTGGACTTTACCTCCCTGAATAAGCACTGCCCAAAAGACCACTTCCCGCTACCACGAATCGACCAAATTATCGACTCCACCGCGGGATGTGAACGCCTTTGCTTCTTCGACGCCTACTCAGGTTATAATCAGATTCGAATGAAGGAGGAAGATCAAGAGAAAACGGCGTTTACAACGCCCTTTGGTGTGTTCTGCTACAACACAATGCCCTTTGGGCTAAAAAATGCAGGAGCCACCTATCAGCAGTGCATGCAGTCTTGCCTCAAGAATCAACTTGGTCGCAACATCCAAGTCTATGTTGACGACATCGTCATCAGGACCAAAGAGGAAGCCTCGCTAATCGACGATTTACGCGAGACCTTCACCAACCTGGACCGCTACTGGATCATGCTCAATCCGGACAAATGCGCCTTCGGCATACCATCTGGGCAGCTACTCGGGTATCTCATCTCTGCGAGAGGAATTGAGGCAAACCCAAAGAAAATAAAAGCCATACTGGCCATGGAGAAGCCGAAGAATGTAAGAGGCGTCCAATAGCTGGCTGGGCGAATCGCGACGCTCAATCGATTCATCAATCGAATGGGCGGAAAGGCATTGCCTTTCTACCAACTTCTTCGCAAAGCTGACAAGTTCGAATGGACAAACGAGGCACAAGAAGCATTCGAAGACCTCAAGCGTCTACTATCCACCTCGCCAATACTGGTGACTCTGCGTGAAAAAGAACCACCATTGCTCTACATTTTCGCCACCAACCAGGTGGTTAGCATGGTGCTCGTGGTGGAACGTGCCGAAGAAAACAAAGTCCACGGGGTGTAGCGCCTAGTCTACTATCTCCGCGAGGTTCTCACGCCAACAAAGCAGTAGTACCCGCACTATCAGAAGCTAGCATACGGCGCCTTCATGACAGCTCGGCGACTGCGCCACTACCTCCAAGAGCACCCAATCATGGTAGTCAACGATGCCCCGCTTGGACATATCCTCAACAACCCCGACGCCACCGGACGAGTCGCACTTTGGGGAATCGAGTTGTCTCCACGAGACATTACATACGAGAAGGGCCATGGAGAACCAGCTCCCCGAAAAGCCAGATATGTCTTACCTCTGGACACTACACTTCGATGGATCCAAATGAAAGGACGGGGCTGGCGCAGGTGTCATACTGACATCGCCCCAGGGAGACAAGCTGAAATACATTCTGCGAATGCAGTTCACTGCCTCCAACAATGAAGCTGAATACGAGGCCCTGCTGCACGGGATGCGAATGGCGAAAGCCTGCGGTGCCCAGAGGCTCATCATCTACGGCGACGCGCTGAATGACAACATGATCGCCTACCGCGACCTCTACGACACACTCGAAGGGGACTTCGACGGCTATGAACTGCGGCACGTAGGCTGAAAAAGCAATGAAGAGGCAGACGCACTCACCAACATTGGCTCCACCTACACCCCCATACCACCTAGGGTATTTCTCGAGCACATCTGCGAACGCTCCATCAAGCCAAAGGCTATAGAGAAGAAAACAAGCGCAACAACGGACTCGGGGGCTACGCCACCCAATGAGCCAATGGCACTAGACAACCCGAAGCTTCACACAGGACTCGAGGGACCAATGGGTGTCATGATGATCGAGCTATCTTGGACTCAACCCTACATCACATATCTCCTTAGCAAGAGGTTGCCAGACGACCCAACTAACGCACGACACATCGCGCGGCGATCCAAGGCATTCGCCGTCATCAACGGCAAACTATACCAGCGCATCATCACATGACTACTCCAACAGTGCGTCTCCAACGCAGACAGAAGGGCCGTCCTCCTCGACATCCATGAAGGGACTTGCGGGAACTACGACGGCAGTCGCACCCTCATTGCTAAAGCTCTACGAGCTGGATTCTACTGGCCCACGGCCATGCGCGATGGCAATGACATCGTCCAGCGATGCAACGCTTGCCAGCGGTTAGCGGACAAACCGCACGCACCTGGCATGGAACGCCGGCCAGTACCATTGGCTTGGCCCTTTGCGCAATGGGGACTCGACATGGTCGGCAAGCTCACAAGGTCCTCGCGAGCATGATATTGAAGGAAATATGCCCTGAGAGGCAATAATAAAGTTGTTATTATATATTTCTTGTATATGATAGATGTTTATTTTGCATGCTATAATTGTATTGATAGGAAACATCAATACATGTGTGTTTAATAAACAAAAAGGGTTCCTAGTTATGCCTCTCTTATAGACTAGCTTGTTGATTAACAAGATGATCAAAGTTTCCTGATCATGGGCATTGGATGTTGTTAATAACAAGGTCACATCATTTGTGAAATGATGTGATGAACATTCATCCGAAGCATAGCATTACGATCAAGTCATTATGTTTATATTGCTATAACATCATACAAAGTAGTCTTAGTCCTTAGACCATGAGATCATGTTAATTGCTAACACCGGAAGAGTATCTTGATAACATCAAACGTCACACCATAACATGGTGACTATAAAGATGGGTTCAGTACTACGAAGGTGTTATGTTGAGGCTCATGGATCAAGAGTGGAATTTTTCAATCCAGATGACGGATAGATATACTCTAGGCCCTCTCGGTGATATCACATTATGATAGCTTGCAAGCAAGTGATGTGATCACTAGAATGTTATATCACTGGAACGAGAAAAGAGTGCATGTCGGTAATGAGATCAAACTAGGTATTTGGATACCGATGATCGAATCTCGGACATGTATTATATCATGAGACAAAGGGATTAAATTGCTGACGTTAAAGGTTCTCACGATCACAGAACTCATCGTTGAATGTGCAGGAGTCAGTATGGATCTCCAGGTCCCGCTTCTGATTATTGATCTGAGAGGAGTCTCAATCATGTCTGCATTATTCGTGAACCGTAGGGTGACACATTTAAGGGTTGCCGGACACCATTTAGGAGCACATATGTTCCAGACAAAAGGTTTGCAAAGCGTAGGAAATGTTTCGATAGAAACAGGAATTGTTTCGATAGAAACCGGAATTGTTTCGGGTGAAATTGCAGAAAGTGGTTCTGCATGTGATATTGAAATATTGCAAGGAGTTTTATGTGAATTTTTGTTAGTTAAAGTAATTAAAAAAATTCTGAATAAAATAAATAAAAGAGTTTTATTAAATGAGAGAGCATTAAATTTGGAGAAATTTAATGCATTTAAAGTGGAGACTTTAAAAGAGAATGTAAAGGGGCATTTTAATGTGGAGGGGTTACCACCACATGAATGGGGGAGGTGAGGAGTCACCCCCCATGCGCCGGCCATGGAGAGAGGGGCACCCCCCTCCTCCTATAAAAGGCCACCCATTCCCTCCTTCATACTCACACCTCCTCGTGAAGGATCTCTCTCCCCCTCTAGATATTCCCCATGGTCTCGGATTAGCGAGATACATGTTCCCGGTGGCCTTGCGTCTAGAAGGAGTTGGTGCTTCCGCTGATTCGCTGGAGCGAGGAGGTGGAGGTTGTCCGGTGGCTTGAACGTGTGTGCGAGGACGGATGCGCTGCTGATTTGCGGCGCTCGGACTTCCACACAATCTTGAGATCGGCAAGTGTACGACTACATCAACCACGAGTTCCTACTCGTTAACAAAACTCGTTGTCTTCGAGGGTAATTTCTCCATGGATGTATGTCCACCCGTTGCTCTGTATCTAGTAGATAGATCTTGGCGTATAGTTATCATCGTAGGAAAATTTTTGTTTTCTATGCTGCAGACCCAACAGTGGTATCAGAGCCTGATCTATGCGTAGGTGCTTTGCACGGGTAGTACACATATGTTTATATGTGGGCGATGATGATCATGTTATTGCATCTTCTATGTACTTTGGATATTGGTGGCATAGTGGGATGAAGCGGCCCGGACCAACCTTACATGTCATCGTACATGAGACCGGTTCCATGACTAACATGCAACTAGTTTTGCATAAGTGGCTGGCGGGTGTCTGTCTCTCCTACTATAGTCAATATCGGATTTACAACGAGTTGCTAATAACTTGGTTATCCTCGTTGTGGTTCATGTTCGTAGGTAAGACCGGGTCTATCTCTGAAAGCCCTAAGCCACGTAAAACTTGCAATTGATAAATTAGAGGCGTCTTGCTTAGATCGTTGCTGGGCTAGTGTCTTGATATGGTATTGTTGTAAGTAGATGTATGATAGATACTCTTACAACTCATTTAACGTGTAAGTTCCATAGACCTTGGCCTTACACACAAAGGAATGATAGAGATCATACCACGATGCAAATGATAGAGATCAAATGCATGGACCATATCACCTCACTTCACACATTAGATGTTAGCATCTTATATTGCTAGTTTGGCGCTTTTGGTAGCATTATAAGATGATCCCTCATTTAGATATCAAGATAAAATGTGTTCTTCCTTAAGTATGCACCGTTTTATGGATCGTGTTTTGAGGCATCATGTGATGATCGGGTGTTCTCGACTCTATGCTTTCATACAACGGGTGTAAGACAGTTTTACACACGCGAATACTAAGGTTCTTACTTGACGAGCCTAGCATGTACAGACATGGCCTCGGAACACGGACCGAAAGGTTAAGCATGAGTCATATAGTTGATTTGATGCCTATATAGATACTCGCCTTTGGAGCTACACCGACTCACGTGATGATCGGACTTGGTGTAGTGGATTTGGTTCATGTAATCACCAAAAGGACACAAGGGATGTCATTTTTGAGTGGGAGTTCATTAGTAATTTGGATTAGTTGAACTCAATCTATCATAAAATTAGTCTAAATATATTTTACAAATTCTGTTGAGGATGGCACCACCTGCTTTTAATTCAATGTGTTCATGGAGAAAGAGAAGCTTGCTGCGAATGGTAGCAACTTCACCAACTGGGCTATGAATTTGAGGATTCTCCTCACTGCTGCACAAAAGCAATATGTGCTAGAGGCGCCGCTAGGCCCCCCACCAGCTCCTGATGCCCCTGACGAGGAAAAGAACGTCTATATAACTCGTCAGGAGGACCACAACTTAATTCATTGCGGCACACTGTATGGGCTAGAGCCAGAACTTCGAAAACGTTTCGAAAATGGCAATGCCTTTGATACCATGGGAGAATTGAAAATGATTTTCGATACCCATGCTGCCGTAGAGAGTTATAATGCTTCTGAAAAGTTCTTTAGATGCATGATGGAAGAGAACAGCTCCGTTAGTGAGCACGTACTCAAAATGTCTGGGTACGCTAATAAGCTTGTCTCCTTGGGAATAACGATTCCCATTGACTTAGGCATACATCGTGTTCTCCAATCTCTGCCACCTAGCTACAAGAGCTTCGTGATGAACTATAATATGCAGGGCATGAAGAAGTCTCTTCCCGAGCTTCTGTCAATGCTTAAGACTGCAGAAGTGGAGATTAGGAAAGAACATCAAGTGTTGATGATCAATAAGACCACCGGTTTCAAGAAGGACAAGAAAGAGCAGAAGGGAAAGAAGGGCGGAAAATCTGTTGTCGCGCCTGAAAAGAAACCCCGAGCTGGCCCTAAGTCTGACACCGAGTGCTACTATTGCATGGGGACTGGCCATTGGAAGCGCAACTGCCCCAAGTATTTGGCGGATAAAAAGTCCGTCAAGGCAAACAAAGGTATATGTGATATACATGTTATTGATGTGTACTTGACTAGTACTCGCAGTAGCACCTGGGTATTTGATACGGGATGTGTTGCTAATATATGTAACTCGGTTCAGGGGCTGCGGAACAAGCGACAACTAGCAAGGGATGAGGTCACGATGCGGGTCGGCAATGGATCAATAGTTGATGTGATCGCCGTCGGAACGCTGCCTCTCCATATGCCGTCGAGATTAGTTATAAACCTGAATAATTGTTATCTGGTGCCTGCACTGAGCATGAACATTGTATCCGGATCATGTTTGATGCAAAGTGGTTATTCGTTTAAATCTGAAAACAATGGTTGTTCGATTTATATGAATAATATATTTTATGGTCATGCACCTATGTTGAATGGTTTATTTCTATTGGATGTCGATAGTAGTATTACGCATATTCATAATGTTAATGCTAAAAGGATTAAACTTGATAATGATATATCTGCATATATGTGGCACTGCCATCTAGGTCATATTGGCGTTAAACGCATGAAGAAACTCCATTCTGATGGACTTTTGGAATCACTTGATTTTGAATCATTTGATACATGTGAGCCATGCCTTATGGGCAAGATGACTAGAACGCCTTTTTCCGGTTCAATGGAACGGGTGACAGATTTATTGGAAGTCATACATACTGATGTGTGTGGACCAATGAGTGTGTCGGCGCGAGGTGGATATCGTTATTTTGTTACTTTCACGGATGATTTGAGTAGATACGGGTATATCTATTTGATGAAACATAAGTCTGAAACCTTTGAAAAGTTCAAAGAATTTCAGAATGAAGTGGAAAATCATCGTAACAGAAAGATCAAATTTCTGCGGTCAGACCGTGGAGGAGAGTATCTTAGTTATGTCGGCAAGCGTACGACTACATCAACCACGAGTTCCTACTCGTTAACAAAACTCGTTGTCTTCGAGGGTAAGTTCTCTATGGATGTATGTCCACCGGTTGCTCTGTATCTAGTAGATAGATCTTGGCGTATAGTTCTCATCGTAGGAAATTTTTTGTTTTCTATGCTGCGGACCCAACAGATATGTCTACCTTCTAGTTGCAGTCGACAAATTCACTAAATGGACAGAGGCCATGCCGGTGACAAACCAGTCAGGAGCCAACGCCGTAAAGTTCTTCGAATCCATTGTCTACCGCTTTGGAGTGCCACATAGCATCATCACGGACAATGGCACGAACTTCACCTCCAAGGAGTTCCAGGGTTTCTGCGAAAACCTGGGAATCAACATAAGCTATGCCTCCGTAGCTAATCCACAGACCAACGGTCAAGTCGAAAAGGCCAACGGCCTCGTCTGCGGTGGAATCAAGAAGCGACTCCTCCGGCCACTCGAGCAAGCCGCCGGATGTTGGCGAGACGAGCTGTAGTCCGTACTTTGGAGCCTGCACACAACCCCAAACAACGCCATGGGATATACCCTGTTCTTCATGGTGCACGGCGCTGAAGCAGTACTCCCCGCATAAGTACGCTTTAAAGCCCCACGGGTGGTCGCGTATAGAAAGCAGGAGTCCACACTCGCACTCGAAGACTCCATCGATCTCCTTGAAGAGGCACGAGACATCGCAGCAGAAAGATCGACGATCTACCAGCAAAACTTGTGCAACTGCCACAGCAAAAGGCTACGCCCCAGATCCTTCGTCAAAGGAGACCTGGTCCTACGACTGAAGCAGCAAGGGCACCTCAAGCTCGAGTCCCGTTGTGAAGGACCATACGTGATTACAGAAGTAATCCTAGGTGGCACCTATCGCCTTAAAGATTTCGAGACAGTGGTCGCATGCTCCAACCCCTGGAATGTCGCGCAGCTGCGATGCTTCTACCCCTAGTTGTTTTTCTTTTTCTTTTCATTACAAATAAGGCTGTTTAGCCAGGCTACTTAGCCACACATTGTACCTCGTACTAATTCTGTGAATAAATAAAGCTAAGTGCCCCGAAACTCTGTGTTTCCTCATTTTCTAGCAATTTTATCACTCGGGGGCTATACCACCCTTTACACCCTCGTTCTACGAACAAGACGCAGTATCCCGAGTAGCTAACACAACAACAACCGAACCCTTTATACAACAGAAACCGAGTTGCAACGCACCTGACAGGTTGGCAAGGTGCTGAGATAAAATAAGTCAGGCTAACGAAAAGGAACCGCAGAGTAAAAATACACTCGTAAAACATATAAGCTAGCAAGCTTTTTACATATCAATTACATCCAGCATATACACACGAACTTTACGACACTGGTACACTTATGTGCAGGACATAGGTTAAACTACTGCCGCAGCAGAAGAACGTTTGTCTATTCCTCAAAGAAGTCGACAATTTCTTCTACTAGACGATCCACCGCCTGATAGTGTGGAACCATGTTCCAGGTCGAACCTGCTGGCGGAGTCGGCGGCCTAGCAGCAACAGCCGCAACATCTACATCAGGCCTATGCAGTCGCACCAGCGACAAAGCAGCCTTGGCACCAGCCACTAACTGCTGCCGCACGCACTCATGAACTGCACTCAAATCCTGAAACTTAGCCAGGAGAGCCAACATGCTCGAAGGGACGGCGTCCAGTGGAAACATCGTCTGGTAGATATTCCTCAGGCACGACTGCGCTTTCTTCAGAAAGTGGAGTACTCGAGAAGCACGATCCTGCAGGGTCGCAAGTGTGATGGCGCGATCATGATCCACCCTGAAGTACCCACTTGCTTGAAGCTGTTCCTGGGTCAGGTCATTCATTCGAATGGCGATCCTGTCTTTCTCATCCTGCGGATGACGCACACTGACAACTATACCAAGCAAAAAGGCAAAGTATGAAGACAAGGAACTACCACGATTGACTACAAGAAAGAGATAAGAGGGCAGGAAGCTAACACTTGAACTGATCACCCAGCTGCGTCACCTCCTCCAATAGATACTTCTCTCAGGCGGTGGCCTTCTCCGCCCTCGACTTCCATACATCCGCGTTACCGCGGAGGACGGGCAACTCATGTTCCAGCTGCTTAACGCGATCGTACAGTCATGAAAGCAGGGATAACTCATCCACGCTTGAACGCGACTGCGCCAAGGTCTCACCAGCGAATGGCGGATCCCGCGGATCACCCTAAGGACCACTCGAAGTACCCTATCAAAAGCCAAGCAAGAGCGAATAAGGGACCAAGCAATACATGGACAAAAGCTCGAGTGCATTCAAACATGACAAAAGTATCAACAGAGACACTTGGTCAACGGCATATTTTCAACAAAAGAGGTCAAACTATTAACTATTACAATATAACTACTGAGGAGCAGCCTGCTTCTTCGACTAGGTCTTCAGCTTTGGGGGCCTCATCGAGTCCGTGGCAATCAGAGACGCCACAGACTTCCCATCAGCCCCTGATGCTGCATCCTTCACCGCCTTCTTGGCTCGCTGCAGCTCCTCGGAATAGTGGCGACTGTGTTGATGAGTTGTGGCCCGTACTTGCCGCAGACAATTGCAAAGGGAGAAAAAACTACTTGTTGACCATCTGCGCTGACGGGCATCACCTTGGAGACCGCAGCAGGATCCACCTCCACACCATGGGCTTGCACCATTGCGAGTGCCATGGAAGCGCCAACCGCACGCTGTGATTTCCTGAAATCCGCGGGGATACCTCAAGTGAGGGACTCCACCAGGTCCTTCAAGTTCTCAATCAGCTCAGCCTTGGGCGTCAGCTCCTCGCGGATGCGACTGAGCACAACCTTGGCCTTGGTCAGCGTCCCCTGAATGGAAGCGATGCGGTCCTCGACTACCGCGATGGCGCCTACCAATGCATCATCGCGACGAAGTGCCTGGGCGTCGAAGCTTAGACCGCCAGCATCTGCACAGAGCAAATCGTCAGCACAATAATAAGACATCGAAGAGAGAAACAATCAAAATCTAGATGAAGGAATAACTGAAAGAGACTTGGCAATCGAGAAGAGATGTTCTTCGAACAAATTTTCCCTCGCAGCAATGGAGGTGCGCAAATCCTGTTCGCGTTTCCGTGATTCATCCAGTGCAGCGACTGCCTCATCACGAATCTTCACCGCCGCGGTAAGCGTCTTTTCAAGAGAAGCAGCATCACGAAGAAGTTCATTATGCTCGGCTACAAAAATACAAGATGGACCATCAGTCAAAGGTATAAATCTCACAAGAACAAAGCAGAAGAAGCAAATACTAACCTTCGACGACGCGATGGCAATTGTCCAGCATTGTATGCTGACGACCCATCGCAGGTACCTGCTCCGCCAAACGAGCAGCTTCCTTCACAATGAGCCGCCTTAGAAGAAAAATAAAAGATCGGCAGATAGCATGGACCACAAATTTGACTGCAAAACAAAATTACACTTACATGCTCCTCTAGAGACTCCGAAGATGATTGTCGCGTAGTCGTCCAGGCAACCATCTAGTGACCCCTAGCGTGTGGAGAACTCGATGAATTATGCCCGGGGTGGGCCGCCAATGGAGGAGAGGAGGATCATTAAGCCACTTCCTTGGCTTTGGAGTCCGCGACTCTGGATTCCTTCACAAATTGGACATCGCCGAAAGACGACGACGCCTCTTGACTACGAAACAAAATCCAACATCAGGAAATGCAACTCCAAAAGGAACCAAGATGAGAATTGTAGACTTACCAGTCAAATTTATCAAAGTCGAAGGTTTGCTCCTCTGACTTCGACGACTCCTTCGGTAGCCGAATCTTCTTGCGAGCAGATGGCGCCATGGAGCTTACAGGAACAGCGGGAATCGACTCCTCTGCACCAATAGACGGGCCTTCTAGAGTCGACGGAGATGAAGCATCGGGATCCTTGCTGTGAGAACACTTGCGAATGTCTGGACTACTGGACTCGGGGGCTTCCTCCTCCTCGTCAAGTGGGACGGTCGATTAGGACTCATCCTCTTCATCTACTTCACGAGGAATAACCCCATCAGGAAGAGGGGGCAAACTGGGAGACACCTTCCTATCCTGCAAACAGAAAACAATCCAGTATACGTCAAGAAATCAGAAGCAATCGGCAAATAAAGCTACTTCGTAGCACAAGTTTACCTCCAGAGGAGAGTTAGAGGCATCGAAGGGAGGCACGACTAGCTCGCCTGGGAGAACCTCCTTGGTAGTATACTTTGTCATCAGTCGCAACCTCTTGTCTACTTCACCCACGGAAATGCCATCGGTAGATACACGAGTGACATCGTATGCACCAGCCCATTGGAACATGGGGTGGACTCTGGCCTGCAGAGGCTGGATGCGATGGCGCAACCATGTGCGAATGAGGGTGGAGCCTCCCTCTTCTTTACCCATGCGACTCTCGAGGTCGCAGACGCGCTTGTACAACACTTCTGTCTCCTCGGACACGCCAGGCATCACCACATTCTTCCAAGAACACCTCCTCTTGCACGGCGTCACGGGGTCGAAGGGCGCGAGTCCGTAGTGCTCTCCATCGGCCTTCTGGTCGCGGATGTAGAACCACTTGTCCCTCCACCCTTGGACGGATGCCATGAGCTTGATATCAAAATATGTGGCAGAGGAGTCGACATGGATTCCGCAGCCTCCTACGTCGTAGACTACGGAACCAGATGTTGACTGGCGCTTCAGCTGGAAAATCCTCTTAAAGTGGCCAAAGTGTGGCTCGATTCCGAGCCAGCACTCGCAAAAAGTAATATAGCAGGCGATGTGGAGAATAGAGTTTGGGGACACCTGATGCAGCCAGAGCCCGTAGAAGCAAAGGAGGCCCCTGAAGAAAGGATGTAGGAGCAGAGAAAGACAGCGGATGATGAATGGTAGGAACATCACCCGGAAACCAGCAGGAGGACAAGGAGTTACCTCGCCACCTGGCACTTGAGAGTCATCCACCACGGGTGATAGAACTCCATCTTGACGGAGAAGACGGAGCTCAGATGATTTGATGATGGATGCGTGCCACACACCATTGGTGACACGGGTACCCGCGCCCTTTTTATTCCTGGCGCCGGCGGTGCTGGTGCCCATAGTGGTGGAGCCGCCCTTCTTCTTGGCAGCAGCAATGGCAGCGGTGGTGCCTCCCTTCGCCTCCCTTCTTTTTCCCCATCTTGCGGTGGCGGTGCAAGTGGAGGAAGTACCTCGGGAACACGCGGAGTTGGTCCAGCACCACGAAGAGGACGAGCTATAGGAAGCAGAGAGCAGCGGCAATGGCGATGGAAGCACAAGCAGAGAAAAGAGCAGATGGGAAAATTACCGCAGCTGTGCTGCTACTTAACCCCCTTGCGGACGCAATCCAACGGCCAGCAGAAACCCTATTGGATGCGTGGCGCACATCGTGGTCGACACGTGGAGAGGCCAAAACACGAACCGTGCCCCGCGCGGAAATCGAGGAGATGCAGTTAAAACGAAAGATTATGCATCCCCGGTCAAATCAAAGTCAAAAAGTGGGACCCACCGCTCGTCACGTCCCGTCAAAACCGCTCACGCGGGCAACTGAAGTCATCACATCGTCAGCACTAATGTCATCAAGATGAGCACTACAAGACTTCGACTACTTTAGTCCTTGCTCGAGTCTTCGACTCCACCAAGCACTCGGGGGCTACTCCCATAGGGAGTGCTGGTCGCGCACCCTACGATTTTCTTTTTATGCAGGAATATGAACATTCAAAGCATACCCAACCACTCGAATCTACGATTCGACTATGGATCATGGGTTACTCCCATAGGGAGCGTCGGAAGAAAATTCGACTGAAACAAGCAAACAAATGACGACAACAGTCGCAAAATTTTAGTCCCTGCCTGAGTCTTCGACTCAACCAGGCACTCGGGGGCTACTCCCATAGGGAGCGTTGGACACGCACCCTATGATTATTTGTACGTTGTATTGCGTGTGGATAACATCCACACTCGAAGTCTATGGCGACACCGCCTCATATTTTTTCCTACAAAGAGACTGTGTCTCCTGGACCACCCAAATCATCTCCGCGATGACGAAAATTCGGATGATGCGCCTGCAGCGTGAAGATAAGACCTGAATAAGTCCTGGCAATGCATTTGCTACGCACTACCAGAAATATATCTGTGCCTACAGGTACAATGAACATGCTTGACGGACGCGTCGAGTTCTCACACCCATACACTGGAATTTGACTCCTGTAAGACCTCCGCGTCTTGAGTCGAATTACACCAGCACTTTTCCGAATTCGAGTCCAGGGACTCGAGTTTGAGTAGATTGCGTTGTTTTGCCCTAAGGCAGTTAACTGATACCGATACATCAGTTAAATCAGGCACGCATATCAATAATCCCTATGACATAAACAGAATAGTCGAAAAATACTCAATCATGCACTCGAAAGGCTTTATAAAGTCCCTAGTCGAATCTGCGATTCCACTGGACACTCGGGGGCTACTGACATGGGTATACCCTATAGGTACTCGAGTTTCGTATATACAGCCTGGATACAGCGGAAGCCCATGGCATTGCCAAGGCCCAAATGGAGAACTTGAGTGGCCCACGGACTCTCGATTGCTTGCGAGACAAGAAGAATCTAAAGATACAAAGTTTAAAGGGAAAAACCTAACCTGTAACCGACTCGAACTGCTATCCGAGACGTAGCCTATCTATATAAAGGCTAGGAGGTGGCGGCGTGGAGGACACACGCAACCCTAGTTTCCACAACTCTGACCAGATTGCATCTGCGCACCCCTGTAATCTTTGATTCCTCCATTAATTCCAAGAGCAGACAAGCAGGAGTAGGGACCTCTACGAGGCATGAACCTGGGTAAACCTTGTGTTCCTGTGTGCTTGTTGGCTAGCCGACTGATGCCTCCAGCGCTCCCTCCTTCTCCAAAACCCAAGTCCATAACAATGGGCAT
This sequence comes from Avena eriantha, assembly GCA_910589775.1. Taxonomy (NCBI): domain Eukaryota; kingdom Viridiplantae; phylum Streptophyta; class Magnoliopsida; order Poales; family Poaceae; genus Avena; species Avena eriantha. The sequence goes on along the minus strand of OU342741.1, from coordinate 442,120,719 downwards.
TGAAGAGTTAAACCCTCGTCAGCTAGAAACACTGGGACTCGCGAGTCTTGATCCAATGGTCAACATTCAAAGTTATTCGTACACTATATAGTGGTAAGATAAGATAAGATCATGTAGAAGTCAACGATTATTAGCTACTCTGTACTAGGGAGAAGATTCTAGTATGATGGAGAAGTGTGCATAACATTCATTATGTTGAAGACTACGTATAGAATTTTCTAGATGCTATAATGGAAAATAAGATCCAACGGTTCGAAATATTAGGATTAGCGAGTCTTGATCCAACAGTCAGCATTCAAAGTTATTTATACACTATATAGTGGTTATATCTCTACTACTATAATGGAGCAGTTTTGAATTGGATCCATAGCACCAATCCTGACCATTGTGTCGTTAGACCCAATGGTTCAGAGAAGCTGGATTCATGTTGAATAGCACCTAGAGCAAACTCCACCATGCATGTTGTAGAATCATCATGTCACCACCCCAAAATTTCATAGCACAGTAGGATGTATTCTCTCTACTACTATAATGGAGCAGTTTTGAATTGGATCCATAACACCAATCCTAATCGTTGGGCTCATAGATCCAATGGTTCAGAGCAGCTAGATTCGTGTTGAATAGTACGTACCTAGAGCAAACTCCACCATGTTTTAGAACCATCATGTCACCACCCCCAAAATTTCATAGCACATTATTAGGCTGTATTCTCAATATATGTAGATATAGTTATTATTAATACACTTAATGTATATGCATGTTTTCTCTAACAAGACTATTGATTAATAAGAACTCAATTTTTGTTAAATCACATTTCATACATTAGAGAAAAATGCATAAATGAAGTCTATTAATAATAATTATATACACATATTTAGAATACAGCCTATTGTGCTATGAAATTTTGGGGGTGGTGACATGATGGTTCTAGAACATGGTGGAGTTTGCTCTAGATACTATTCAACACGAATCCAGCTACTTTGCACCATTGGATCTAATAGCCCAATGGTCAGGATTGGTGCTATGGATCCAATTCAAAACTTCTCCATTATAGTAGTGGAGATCTAAAACATGAAATTTTTGGTAACATGGTCTAGAGAAATGAGGGAGAAGATTCTAAAATGATGGAGAAGTGTGTTTTCAGTTTTGTGCATAACATTCATTTTGATGAAGACTATCAATAGAATCTTCTAGACCGTTCAAACAAATAGAATATTCTAGATGCTAGAATGGAAAAGAATATCCAACGACTGGAAATGTTGGGATTCATGAGTCTTGATCCAACGGTCAATATTCAAAGTTATTCGTACACTATATAGTGGTAAGATAAGATAAGATTATAATAGGAAAATAAAAAAAATGATCAACATCTATAAAGTATGGGTGTATAAATTTGGTTCTTGTACTTTGTATGTCATGTAGAAGTCAACAATTTTTAGCTATCTAAAACTTTAAAATTTTGGTAACATGGTCTACAGAAACGAGGCAGAAGATTCTAGAATGATGGAGAAGTGTGTTTTGAGTTTTGTGCATAGCATTCATTGTGATGAAGACTATCAATAGAATCTTCTAGATGCTACAATAATGGAAAAGAATATCCAATGGCTAGAAATATTGGGATTCGCGAGTCTTGAATGCCGACCGTTAGATCTCAATACTCGCGAATACCAATATTTCCTACCGTTGGATCTCCTTTTCCATTATTGTAGCATCTAGAAGATTGTATAGATAGTCTTCAGCATAATGAATACTATGCATAAACCTCAAAACACAGTTCTCCATCATATAGAATCTTCTCCCTCGTCTCTCTAGACCATATTACCAAAAAAATCAAGTGTTTTGGGTAGCTAGTAATCTTTGACTTCTACATGATGATACAAAGTACAAGAACCAAATATACACCCATACTTTATGTATGTTGATCAAATTTATAAGTCTTTGTTCTTTACCTATTATAATTTTATATAATGATGATATGTCATACGTCTATTATCCAAGTCTCACGTGCAGGCACTCCTCTCACTGCTCTCGCGCTGCCTACCTTTTGGAGTAGCACTACAGAATGAGGTAGAGTACTTGCTTTATAGAAAAAATATTTCCATCGCTTAGTAGAGTTTTTACTTTTCCTAGTATTTGGAAACTCACATTGGCAAAGTTGTTTACCAATGCCAATATGCACACATCTACTTTCTTGTAGTACTACAAAATTACCATAAACTATGATGTGGATATGTCCATGACCTTGCTTGGTCGCTCGTCCTGAAACCTGTTCATACTTGTACATGGTAGGCCATTTTTGTGAAGCGGGTTTCTCCAAAAGTTGTGAAAACTCATGTTTAGTATTTTTCATGGCAGGAAATAAAAGAAAAAGGACGCCATGCATGAGTCCCCCTGTTTTTGTTGCCTATTTCTCTCTCTTTTTCCAAAGCAAGGTCAACTTTGACGACATGCAAAGGCTTGAAAGAAGTTGAATCTTTGAAAACTCCCGGTCGTGCTCTCGGTATATTGGCTATCTGGTGGGCAACTTCAAAAGATTTTTGTGAAATTTAAAGGGAAATTGGCAGCTCACATGTGGTTCAATATAATTTGACCTAATTTCAACAGACTCCCTCCGATCCATATTAATGTTCATAGATTCATCTAGATTCAAATGTATCTAGTCATGTTTCTGTGCTAGATACATATATCCGAATCTAGACAAATCTAAGAATATTAATTTGAATCGGATACAGTAGTGTAATTTAATTGGGTTAATTTATCTACGAACCTTGAAAACTCAAAGAACCTAGGAATCGCAAGTAAAACATGGATGGTTCGCTATGTCCGGAAACATGGCGCGCTTCTCACATTCAGTGCCACATTCTTCCGATTTTCTTCACTGCTAGTACAAAACATCTCCATAACCAGTTGGAAAAGTGAAAAATGTTTTTTCCTAATTGTTCAAAACTCCCACGGGCAACGTTGCTTACTAGGCCAAGACGCACCCATCTACCCGATGTCAGAACCCTATGTAAAAGTGTAGCTAGGGTATACATCGATATAGAAGGCCATGACCTTATTGCTCGTTCGTGTTGAAAACCAAGAATTAATAATGTTACATCATGGTGGGCTATAATGTGAATCCGTTTTCCCCAAGGTTGTCGAATCTCATGTTTATCATTTTTCCTGCCAATTAATAATACTACTAGCAAAAGTACCCCAATCGTAATAAAGTCTCATGTTTTTGTTTTACGCTTTATTTTGTTTGAATGTTTTCCATACGCTGTCAAATTTGTCGGTATGCAAATACTAATCAGTAATGGCATTTTTGAAAACTATTGTTGGCCCATGATATATTGGCTGCCTGGGTAGCTTCAAAAGAATTTTGGATATTTTCAAGAGTAATAGTCTATCATGCTCACATGTATTCAAGTTTGACCTAATTTCGTTTAATCGACTTAGAGTCATGCATTTAAGTGCACATGGAGCTTTAACTTGGAATTTTGAAAAATACTTAAACTTGGGAACTGTAAGAAAGAATTATCCACTTTGTACGAAAATTTGATGGGGCCATTCTTTCTTATTTTTCTACCAGTAAAAGTACTTGAAAAACACACTTTTGGTATTGCCTACTATATCATGTACTACTATGTATGAACTTTCTTGGGTTTCAAGCCAAATGACCAAGGTCATGGACATACCCTGTCTTCATCAAGACAATGACCGTGTGCCCATATTTTGGTATAGCTAGGTCAGTGCATGTTAGCATGCATGGTAAATAAGTAAAAGTATTTTTTGGAAGGAAGTGTGATCAATATGGCTTAGAGTTCATAGCATGTGCCATTTATTTACTATAGTACATAAAGTGGTTGGATAAATTACATGTTATATTTTTCAAGCTTAATTTTCTAGCTAATTTCACCCAGTCAGACGACTTTCCGTCGATTTGTAGAATTAGGTCTAAATTAATATTCTACAAGTGCCTAAGAGCTAGTTCAATAGTATAACCGAGTGTTAGGTATAACAAAGTGACACGTCATCTATTATCGGCTTTATACCAGCATGTACAATACCTAACATTTGAACTATAGAACAACTAGCATTACATGCAGCAACCTCATCAAAAAGCAAGAAGATTAAATAGGATTAAAATGAAAAAAAATTATATGCCTGCTTGAAAAATCCTAAAACTCTGGAATTGTAAGAAAGCATGGTACACTTAGTCTAAAAATTGGGGCAGTGGCATTCTTTATTTCTTTTTTGGAACCTAGGTACCATAGGTCCTAAAGGAGCAAGACACTCCAATTAGCACACTAGGGTTTGTAGTCGTCGCAATGTGGTCTGAGGACCTTTTTGTGATTATTATTATTACTTTTGAGACTTTTTTATTGGTGTAGATGATTATTAATCTAGTTGACGGCTTGAGTTTCAAAAAAAAGGTTGCTGGAAGTAGATCGATGTGCCGTACCAAGTCACACATGTGTAGCGCCACACTATGGACGAGGAAGAGACAAGCCGGACTGTGCACCCGCGGCTGCAGAGAAGAGATCGATGGAGGATGGATGGTGAGAGCCAGCAAAGGAGAGAGAAAACACAACTTGTTTTGCGTGCATATTACTACTAGTAGGTCCATATATTTACTACTAGTGGAGTGTACCTCGTGTTAGTAGCCCATCATAGCTTTGCTCTAACATCGCACCGCCTTCCGATTCCTCCTCCCGTTGCCTCCTTTTTTTTGGAGAAGGAGCTGCCTCCCTTTTCGAGTAGTACTAGTACGGAAGTGGAGTAGTACTTTGCTTTATAGATAGAAAAATATTTCCATCTCTTAGAAAATTGGAGTTGTTACTTTTCCTAGTATTTGGAAACTCCCATTGGCAAAGTTTTTTACCAATGCCAAGATGCGCACATCTACTTTCTTGTAGTACTACTACAAAATTCCCATAAACATGGATATGTCCGTGACCTTGCTTGCTCGCTCGTCCTAAAACCTGTTCATACTTATACTACATGGTAGGCCATTTCTGTGAAGCGGCTTTTTTCAAAAGTTGTGTTTATTATTTTTCTTGGCAGGTAGTACAAGCAAAAGGACACCATGCATGAGTCCCCCTATTTTTGGCCTATATCTCTCTCTTTTTTCAAAGCAGGGTCATCTTTGCCGCCATGCAAAGTCTAGAAAGAAGTTGAATATTTGAAAACTCTCGGTCGTGTTCTCCATATATTGGTCGTCTGGTGGGCAACTTGAAAAGATTTTTGTGGAATTTGAAGAGCAATTGGCAGGTCACATGTGGTTCAAAATAATTTGACATAATTTCGACAGAATCCCTCCGATCCATATTTAATGTTCATAGATTCATCTAGATTCAAATGTATCTAGTCATGTTTCTGTGCTAGATGCATATACCCGAATCTAGACAAATATGAGAACATTAATTTGAATCGGAGACAGTAGTGTAATTTAAGTGGGTTAATTTATCTACGAACCTTGAAAACTCAAAGAACCTAGGAATCACAAGTAAAACATAGGTGGTTCGCTATGTCCAGAAACATGGGGAACCTCAAAACACTTCTTCATCATTCTATAATCTTCTCCCTCGTTTCTCCAAACCATGTTACCAAATTTTGAAGTTTTAGATTAGCTAATAATCATTCACTCTATATGATATACAAAGTACAAGAACCAAATATACACCCATATATTATAGATGTTGATCAAATTTATATTTTTTCTGCTTTACCTATTATAATTTTATATAGTGATGATATGTCAGACGTCTATTATCCGAGTCTCACGTGCAGGGCATGTGCAACTTACTAGTTTACTACTAGCACTACATGAATTTGTTGGATAAATTACATGTTATATTTTTCGAGCTTAATTTTATACTCCCTCCGACCCAAATTAGTTGACTTAGTTTTATCTAGATTCAGATGTATCTAACACTAAAACAAGTCTAGATACATAAATCTAGACAAATCTAAGTCAACTAATTTGGGTCGGAGGGAGTAGATAATTTCACCCGAAAGTGCATCATGCTTCAATCAACACGTTCGGTGGAATTAAAAGGTTACATCAAAAAATAGAAATTACATCCAAGTCCTTACGATTGGCACAAATGCCCCTAAAAATTAGCTTGGAAAGGTAGTTGGGTCCGGCTCAATTTCAACCGAGCAGCTGAGCCATACTCTTGCTACTACTGTTTGCTTCACACACCAAACACAGCACGCACCTGCGTGTTGATCATGGACGAAGGGACGAGATTGCTCAGAACGAGTAGAGGAGCACACTGCCCCCATACCGAGTCGATTCCCCTAGCCGCACCTTCGCTGGCCGCAGGTTCCTCGCGCTCGAGCTCAAACTTGAGCATGTCCTGATGGTGAGCAAGGGCTAGTATAGGATCGATAGGCTCGAGGGGACCCAAGATGGCGTCGTCTGCCACGACCACGGTGACCTGGTGCCCACCCGAGTTGTTTGCCCCGGTCGCATGCTCACTTGCCGCAGGTTCCTCATGTGCGAGCTTGAACTCGAGCATGTCCTAATCTTAAGCAAGGGCCAGCATAGGATTTATAGGCTCGAGGGTACCTAGGACGGCGTCGGCCATGGCCACGGCAACCTGGTGCCCACCCGAGTTGTCTGCCCCGGTCGCATTATCGCTCGCTGCAGTTTCCCGGCGGAAGGATTGGCCGCTCTCTTGCACGGGCTTAACTTGGCCATGGTTGATGTCCAGCCAGAGCACCTGCCCGGACGCAGCTTCCTAATAGTCGAAAGGGAGGCCCATCGGGACCGGCGCTTTGTTGTAGAGGTCCATTTTTGTTTGCCTGCCATGTTGACGCCTCCGTGATGCAGCCAGCGCAGGATCGGTAGCCTCGAGGGGGCCCAAAATCACGTCGTCGTCTGGTAGGGCCAAGGCACGTTTACCGCGGGCGACCAGGCGCTCTACACAGGCGGCTCCAACGTCGGCATGTTCCCATCAGATGAACTATTTCGGGGCCTGGCCTCGAGCCAAAGCAGACCTCCGAGGACGACGCAGCCAATCCACCGGGATTCCTTCAAGTATTTGTGAGGGTAACATGACTTTGGTGGAAGAAAGAAATTTTGCCGGAGAGTAGAATGAAGGAGAAAGTATAGTACTAGTAGTACTACTAGCGGTGCTACTCGGTTTTGACCCAGCATTTCTCCAAGGAGTACTTTTTTAGATGCTCCAAGGATTATGCAGGGCGACCGCTTGGCGGCGCGTGAGTTTTTTCGCAGTTGGTGGTTATCCGAGGCATTAACTCACAAGAGAAATTTCATATCGGTACTTGTAGCGGACGTACTTTCAGCTGGCCGCAGTCTAATTGGATAGTAGGAGTGGTAGTACTATACACTCTCGAAACAGAGGTGACGAGCAGCTAGCAGCTCGAGCAACGAGTCTGGTAAATTCTTGAAGTATGTATGTACTCCAGTATACAGTAGTAATAAGTTGCACATGCCTGACCGTACATTAACACAAGGTACAAGAACGAATTATACACCCTATACTTTATGGACGTGGCTCAAAATTATAATTATTTTTCAGTGATACCAACACAATCTCTTTCATCATTATAGTAGGTTGATTTCTACATGACACAAGGTACAAGAACCAATTATACACCCTATACTTTATGGACGTGGCTCAAAATTATAATTATTTTTCAGTGATACCAACACCTCATCATTAATTGCCGTGAGACATAAGCATTTTCCATGTATGTAATAAGGTCTTTGACATTGAGAGAGTCTCTTAGCGCGTCATACTAGACAAAATGCTTTTGTGGCATGTCAATTACTAGTAGTAGTAGCTAAGATACACCCCTTGCAGGTAATCATAGGCAAAAAGAGTTGATTTCCCAATAAAATGCATGCATGAGAGAAAAAACATTAAATTAAGATACAACCCCTAAAATACAATGCATTGGAGAGGTTGTCTATTAGGTATTTATAACTCCTATGGTAAGCTACACCCCATTGTGAAAGGCCTAATGCATGATACAGTACGTACCACCTGATACCCCCATTGGGGCTAGTCTCATACTCTCATCCCAAACAGAGGTATAGTAGTACTAGTACCTCCATCCCGGAGTAGTATTGGAGTACAGTATATTGTCTTCCACGTAGCCCTAGGTCGTCAAAGCGACGTGTACACCGGGTCAACAGCCATGAAGCTCAAGTGCAGCAACAAAGGTTGCGACATGGCTGGAAGATTCCTCGAGTTCATCGAACACCAGAGGGCGTGCCCGCACGGGCAGAGGGCGACATAGGTTCTTGACAAAAAAGAACCGTATGATATTCGGGTGTCTATGTGTGTGTGTTGATTCCGTCTAGAGTATGGTTTAGTTTCTGCCATGGTTGTGCTGTACCTATACTAGTTATGTTATATAAATAAATTGAATCATCATCGCATCCACATAGTTTCTCTCTTTTACCGATAGCAAGGGGAAGTACCACCAACCTATGCATCTACATAGTTGCTCTCTTTTAGCTAAAAAGCTTGGAAATCCGTAGAACTTGGGTGGCCCTCCACAACGTATGCAAATATTGGTGCCCAAACCACTTCTCATCCATCCGGCACCGGTGCCTACGCTGCACATATGATGCCACACAAAAAAAACCAAGGATATGTTAAAATATTTGTCTTCCCTGTCCAGCTCAACAACCCTTCCTCTATTTAAGGCAGAGACAACAGTCATCCATCTTGTCACGTGGGAGTAGTAACTTGCATGTATTGGTGACAAGATATGACAATTAATGATGAAAAAGAGGGAGGTATTACCATAACATCACACATTTATATGAGTCCAGAACCTAATTAATTAGGTCTTGCATGCCACCACACACGTGTTATCACCCACTATGAAGACAATAACATATGCAAGTTACTAGTATATTTAGGCTGGTCATGGTGGGGAGTAACTGAACATGCATATGTTACTAGTCTAAGTTACTACCCCCATTTTCGCAAAATAAAATAAAATAAGTTACTACCTCCACAGTGGAAAGTAACATAGGTGTGGTATCATGCAAAGTCTCATTTATTGCAATGTAGACTCATTTTGTCTTGAAATTCTGCCGCAAGCGCACTGTGTAGTGAGGAGAGAGAAATAGTGATTTTCTAGTTCTTATGGCCGGGTCATACTGGTATGGTCGACCGCAAGGTTTCTTAAGACCGAGAGATACAATGTTTAAATTCCACTAAGGTCGACCACATGTGTCTTATATCGACTTTATTTTCACATTGGAGACACCCTTATGGTAACATAGCTAGTTACCCCAAGGCTCTCTCTCGTCATTTAATTGCATGCCACGTCATCTAAATGCTTAGTTGACAATACATGTAGGACTATGTAGTACTACCCAAATTACTCCCACTAGCACTATGATGAATCTAAATAGAACCATGAAGAGAGGACGAGCCAGGGATGACGTTGGGGAGTGACGAGGTAGCGCAACCCTGCCTTTTGTTTGAGTAGTCCATTATCAGGGTCCATTTGATTCCAAGGATTTGCCTAGGAATTTTGTAGGATTAAATCCTATAGGAAATTCCTATGACGATTGTTTGATTTGTAGGATTGATTCCCATAGGATTTTTTTCCTAAGGATTCCTTTGGATGGTACTAGTTTTCATAGGAAATCAAACATTCACCCATACCTCTTTTTTAGATTCCTACTATGGTGGAATCAAACACACTTTGGTGCATATGAATTCCTATAGGATTGGAGTGAACATGACAATGCAATCCTACATTTTCCCTATTCCTATGATTTTCCTATCCTACAAATCAAATAGGCCCTCACCATTTTCCCCTAGCCTCTTCCCCCTCATCCAGGCCAGCACCATGGACTAGCCCCCGCCCCTCCCCTCCTCCCACCCCCAAAAAAATCCCCAAATGGCGGTGGCGCTGGAACTGCATCGCTCCTCACAGGAGCGCATCATCGAGTTTGTCCCCCATGTCTTCCATGCCTGTCGCGTCTCTGCAGCCACAATCGACTTCTCTGTCTTCGAGCCGCGTGCCGTACACAATGACACTAAAGATCTTCTTCTTGAGGACGTACGAGCTAAGGAGGATGCCTGGCTCCATACCAGCCCCTCTGGAGGAGGACGATGTCGCGACCACACCCTGCAAAGAGGAAGTGTTGAATCTCAGCCTGCCTCCCAGCAAGCTGCGAAGAGCGAGCAAGGTCGTGGGAACTATGCGCAAGGTTCTTGGCCGTGTATGGCTGCTGAAGAACCCGCGACTCACGGCGGAGGAGTGGGACATCATCACGACATACGATATTCTTCACCGGATCTAGCTTGAGGTGTGTATGTGGGTTGGAGGGTTCCACTTTGACCTAACCCTCAGCCTGAATCTTCGGCTCATCGTCAATTTGTCGGCGCTTCAAGACAGTTGGTACTTGGTTGAGCAGGAGGATGGCCACTGCAGCATATGCATGCAGGCGTTGTCGAAGCGCACAATAGTGCGTCTCCGGGGATGCAACCATCTGTACCACCGCACGTGCATATTCTCTTGGTTTGAGACCAACGCCAGCTGCCCTATCTGCCGAGACAATGTGCTCGCCCATCTCTACTGACACGAGGTGCATATGCCCCCTTCTGTATGAAACTTGTCCCGTGGTTGATAATTAATTAATTAATGTACTGAACCAATGTTTCTAATGCACGCCAAGTGAACCTGTTCTATATATGTTTGCACTTGTCGAATTAAGCTTAATCCAATTTAGACAGGGAAAACAATTAGTCTAGGATTACAATCCAACAGGAATTTGTCATCATGTCTCATACATTTTACAAAGAGAAAACCAATACGAATCACTGTTCAACATATCACTACATAATATGAAACAACAGTCTAATCATCGTCACCATCATCGCTTTCGGCACCGCCGCGTTCTAGATCCACATATTCCCACTGGTTGGATCTTCTTCCCCTTGCCATTAATCATACATGTCCTGAGATTCATCACGTAGAACCAGTTTATTCCTATCTTTGTCGACTACACTAACCTCGACAGTGAAATCCACTTGCCCATCATGCGCAGAGCCGCCTCTGGCAATCAAATTTTCATCGACGTCAACCAGTTCAGTTACCATACAACCATTGGGATCATCTTGGTGGGCAACATCTCTGGTGACTAGCTCCTCATACTCATTCACATCACATGTGCTCATTGCCTCAAACTTTTGCACATATTGCCAATCCTTATTATCTCTTTCATCCAATAAAATTACCTTGGAAGCTTGAATTACCAAAATATAAGGTTCCTCCTTGTACCACTCGACAGTATTATTGATCGATATGAAATTCCCATCATTTCTTGGGCCTCTTTTATTGTTCGGATCTTGGTCATACCAATAACACTTGAATAGAACCACAGATCAACCACCAATCTTTTCATTATAATTCAACTCAATAACCTCTTTTATGCGACCATAATCATCATAGTCATCTGACTTCTTCATTTTGGCTATCAAGTGCTCTCCACTGGTCATGATGCCACTGTTTTGTGTCTTCAGATGTTTCTCACGCTCATAAGTGTTGTATTGGATAACATCGTCATTGCAAGCTGAAGATGTTTGCACCCTCTTTGCTAGACCACGTGATAGCGCATAGAGACCATCACTAACATCGCCCGGATTCTCTTCATGCAGCTTCGTGATCTACGGTTATACAAAATAATCAAGAGGTCATCTCATGTGCACAATTCGTATGCAATTCAAAGTTCAATTTACCATCTTACATGATTCCTAAACCATTCCTGAAACCCACCCCCACATACTGCTGCAGCATAATCTTTTCCTTTGGTTGCTTTACATAACCTACAAAAACGATACTCAAGTAAGACATCTGAACATATCTTGCTACAAGTTTCATTTCATATATGTGAGGATATGTATGAATAGTGCTTACGCAACAAAGTTTTCAGCCTCCGCAACGTTATTCAGCACATACCAAGTAAGTTCGTCATATTCGTGCTGCATTAATGTTCTATGTTCTTTCTTTCCTACTAGGTGAACACAATGGTTAAAAACAGATTTTTCAACTTCTTCAATTATGCCACCCATACTGGATCTCGTTTTACGATCAGGAATGTATCTTGAGCAAAATGCAAATGCTTCACCAGCAATGTATGCCTCTGCAATGCAAGCCTCTGATCTATCATTGTTCCTGACAGTACCCTTGAAAGTGCAAAGTCGGTGTTCTATAGGGTACACGTAACACCCCAAAACTTCTAATCAAGATTATCAAGTTCTAATCACCCAATTTAGGCTTAACAAAAACTTTTATTAAGAAAATGAATATGTATGCATGTGTGTTTGCATTAGTGTAGAATTGAGTGTATATGCCATGCCTGATTGTTCTAAATGATATGAAATGGTTTAAAGATGAATGCTACATCATCTAGGCCAATTACAAACAAAATCAAAAGAAAAAGATATCAAATATGAATAAATAAAGCAAATGATCATTTTGACCAAAGTAAACCAATAAGTCACTTTGTGTGTTCCTAGAAGAGAAATTCTAACAGAAACAATTCTAATTCTTTTCACCCCTTGTTAGACCAAGTATAAGTGTATCAAGGCCCACTTGAAAAACGTACAAAAACACCTTTCAAATCAATTTAATGGACATTTGAAAATTGAATCAAGTGTATGTGTTAAGATCCCACTTTTTCAAAAACCTATCAAATCAATTCCCCTTGACCTCTCCAAACAAACATAGACTCTCAAGCTTAATTTAAGATCACTCAAACAAATTCATTCAAAAATTCCAAACTTTATTTATGTGGCCATTTACACAAACACTTGAGCTGTAGACCATTTGGTCTCCACTTTACTCCCCTATCTCCCATGAGTCGAACCAAGCCCAAAACCAAGTTCCCCTTTGCCGTTTGCATAGTGGAGCACCGCCCGTTTGTGGTCGTCACCGGCCGACAGTGGGCAGCACACCAGGAGCCACGCCAGCCTCTCCCACGAAGCGCACCAGACACGCCGTAGTCCACCGCCACCCCTGTCCAGGCCACGACCCCAGCCGAGCCCTGGACCACCCTAGCTACGCCGCGCCCCGCCTCTTTGTGCCATGTCCAGAGCGCGCTAGCTCGTCGTGCCCGACCAGCTTGCCCAGACCGCGCCTTGCCCTCACCGCGCAAGAACATGCTTGCCATGATCGCAGCAACCCAGCAGACAACCCCGTTCGCCGCCGCACGACCTGCAGCTGCCGCATGGCGCCGCAAACACCTCTGCGTCGGCGCGGAGCGCCGCATGCTCCCGACCAAACCACGCCGCCCCACGCCTCGCCATTACGCCCATAAGAACTGCCAGGGAACACAACACCGCCCCCCTAGCCACTGCCATGCCGATAGCCGTCTGTAGCCTCATCACCGACAAGCTCGCGCCCGCACCGCTCGGTCCCCTCACCGCACTATAAAAGGAGGCCACCCCCGCCTCCATTCTCCACACCATTCCACTCACCACCTCTCACAAACACTCCCCCACTTCTTCCCGGAGCAAGGCGAGCTCTCCTTCGCCAGAATTTGGCCAGAGCCCGCCTCTGCTGGAGGAGAAGGGCGCCGTTGATTCCGACCACCCCAAGCTCTGCCGTGACCACGCCTCGCCTCGCCATCGTCTACCACATCGATTGCCCCCATCGCTGACCCTAGCTGGAGCCCAGGTGAGCCCCGCGAGACCCCCACCGCCGTGCTAGGTTTAGTTCCTCGCCGGAGCAGTTCGTCGTTGACGACGACTCCCAGCCTAGATTAGATTAATATCGCATGGCCTAGATGCTTAGATACCATTTCGCGTGGAGTAAGTCGCTGATTGGTGGACCCCTCCTGTCAGTAGCCTGTTGTTCTGTGTAGTGTAGCTAGGCCGGCCCGTTTAGCTTTCCTGCTCAGGCCTAGAAATTCAAATATGGATTTTCCTTTTTACTTTAAACTACTTTCTACCCACATATTAAAAAATCAATTCGGAGAGTTTCACTTAACGAAATTGCATGATTCAATTTTTTCTAGAAAGGTAATTAAATTATCTATCCAAGCCCGTTGGATTTAACTCATTTGAAGTTAGAGATAATCTTTAGTAAAAATAACAAGACAGAGACTTTGGCAACTTCAAACATTTTTCAAAAATCAACCATAATAGCTTTTGAGTTGATTCCAACTCTCAAAAATCACATTTGATAAGATCTATCTGAATATGTAAAAATATTTAGGTTTTCATGCAGTGACATTGGACTAGTACCAAAAGAATGCTATTAGGGCATTTCTAGTCACTTTAAATCTATTAAATAATAATCTTACACTTTATAAAGTGTGACCAACCCTTTAAATCACATTCCCATATAGTAGAATATGTGGTGATGACATGTTTCCACATCATCCCATATTTTAATTGGAGAATATTAAATCTTACTTAATTTCAATGAGTAGAAATTACTTTTCTCAAATAAACTAACTAAAACTAGTTCTTTAATTCATGTGATGATTGTGATGATGCTAGATCATCAATTGTGAGCCTTAGTTTTCTAAATAGAAGTACTTAAGTATTCTTTGGTGATTGTGTACCCCATATTTATTTTTAGACGATAGTACAGACCCAAGCTACTAGGAGGAGGAGTTCTACCCTGAAGAAGAGGAGGAAAACTTCAATCACTGCACCAATCAAGGCAAGCTATAATTATACAAGTTAACCATGCAAGCTTTAACCTAAGCAAGATGCATTAGGCATGCTTGGTTATATACTTTGATTTATACCCATCCCAAGTTTTACCTACAAGATTTACTCTTTTACTTTACCAAAGTTCTTACTTTTAGTTAATGCTTTGTGAGGATTTGGAAAGATAGTATAGATAGCATAAAGAGTATAAAACTAGGCCTATACCTAGATGTCATTCTATGCCATGAGATTTAAGATTAGCACCCCTCATTAGTGAACACACTTAACCTTACTGGCTAGTGCTAAGCATAAAACTTGATCACTTTAGATGGGAATACTTGGTGAAAATGATTGTGAAAAGCTTGGAATGATGAGTCATTCTATTGAAATGTTTTGACATTTGTTGAGAAACACAAAAGGATTTGATGATGAAAACACCTTAGCCCTTTATAAAAACTAATGGTTGGGTTCAAATGCGATAGCATTCCAATTTTACCGTACAACCACAATACCTGAATTGGGTAAGGCTTAGCTGGAAGTTTATATGCATTAGTATGGGTTCCCTCGTGGAAGAGGTTTGAGCAGAGGCTACCTCTTGATGATGTCCACCTATGCAGTGCCCAGGATGGCAGATGGCCATGGCTGGGAGGCCAAGCTCATAGGGGAGGTGCCTATACTAGAGTGTGTAATTGAAAGGTTATGATTGATTATCCGCATACTAAGTATGATGATTCAGGGTTATCCCTGAAGGAAGTATCGAATTTTGTGGTGAAAGTGTACCACCTCTGTAGAGTATCAAACTATTCGAATAGCCGTGTCCATGGTCATGGACAGTTGGAGTGGCCATACTGTTCCGTCGTCAGATGTTTTCAAAATGACTTGTGAAGTGAACTATGTTTTTGACTTGACCACAACATGGTTGTGAATATGAAAACTAGGTTCCCACTTAAAGTGATTTAGAACTTTTACTTAGTTTTCTTTACTTCTAAACTCAATTTAGATAAATATGGATTTTTGCAAATTAACTTAGAGCTTAGGATTCCTACCAGAACTACCTTACTTGTTAGTGATAGTTCGCGAGTACTTAAAGAGTACTCATGGCTTTGTCCCTGGCTATTCCCATGGCCAGATTATGAGGAGGACTACCAGGATGATGGACAGCAGGACGTCTACGACAACTAGGATCATCTCCCATCGTCAGCATTACCTGTGACCCTGAAGATGGAGCCCACTACTATGCTTATTATGCCGCTGCTTGTTTGTATTAAGACTGGATCACGAGATACATTATTTGTGTAAGACCTTATTATGGTTTGTAATGGATGATGTACTGTGATATCCAATCTGTTAGGTCTCACAAAAATGGTAATCCTGGGATTGTGATGTATGGCATAACAGGCATCTGGGATTAAAAATCCGGGTGTTGAGAAGTTGGTATCAGAGCCATCCTGACCATAGGAGACCCTAGTTAGAATGGACGTCCGAACAAAAACTTAGTTTCAAAACAAAAGAAGTGAGTATTTATGAAAAACTATTCTCCCTCTTATCCTTGAGGTTCTTTCAGAAAAATTTCATGTTCCTCAAAAACTCTTACATTACTATCTAAAATTTGACACACTTGATCACCTCACTAACTTACTCATCCTAAATTATTATATATGGAAGTTCAGTATTGCAAGTTCTACCTGTTGGGCAACGGAGGCCAGCTGATCTTTGAGAGGGATCTTGATGCACTGTCAGAGTATCTTGAGCGCCTGCATCCGGAATTCTTTAGGGCTCAACTCAAGGATCACCCAGGAGGAGATCTACAATGGCTGATAGTTGCAGATCTCAGAGGCAAGATGGAAGTACCCCTTTCTGAGAAGATTAAATTCACTGTGCGAGAGAACAACTGGCTAGATGGATTAGCTAGGGCTATGCATGAAGCTTTTGCCCGTCTGTGTGGGCAAAACATCAACTTGATCCAGGGAACTCGCTTTTCTCACTTCGCAAGGCGTGATTCTATGGGAATGCTGGAGATGCCAAGCACCCAGAGATGAAGTGCTAGGTGGAAAATCTTGACTTCCTGCTATATGATAGGCAGAAGGAGTTGGACAATGCTCGAGCCTACGCCAACCACAACCTTGCAATTGCCGCCAAGAAGGAGCAGACTCTCACCATGCTCGTCAAGGATCGCCAATCACTTCGTCGGCAACACGAGAAGAAGGATCGCACCATTGCTCGTCTTCGCAAGAAGGTGGCCGCTCTCAAGAAGACCATCCCTGAGCAAGAAGTCCATGAGCATGAAGCAAAGGAAGAGGAAGAAGGTGAAGACATCTAGGAAGATCTTCACTCGTACCTCAGTGATGACAATGACTACCCGGAGGATGATGCCATGGATTTCTACACCGATGATGATGATTTCGACTTCATTGATGATGAGTAGACACACTTGATCACTACCGCAGGAATGAGTTGTATCGGTCCCACTGTATCTTAGTTCACAGGATGGTTCTTAAAACCATCTGTTTTCCATTTGTGTTGTGGTGTGTGTTTGTATCGTGTGCTTTGCATGAATGAATGAGAAGAAGAAGTTAGTTTGCAAAACCTGAATTCAAATTCAAAGTTTAAAAGCTTTTGAAACAAAACCATGAACCTTAGAGCTTTTCCTCTTACCTCTTTATCTATCTCAATCTTCAGATGACTTGTGGAAACCCCGGAGGAAGCAGCTCATCGCAGGACCCGATGTTGCAGATTCTACAAATGCTAGTTTCTCATCGTGAAGCTAGTAGAGCTGAACGCCAAGCCAACCTAGCCACTCTTCAACAGATAGCTTAGATGTCCCACAATAATCAAGGCCATGGAAATCAGGTTTATCATGGATCCAAGCTTAAGAACTTTCAGAATACCAATCCCCCCGTCTTTAACAAATCTGAGGATCCCTTAGATGCTGATGACTGGCTGTAAACCATGCAGAATAATCTGGAAGTCGCAGGAGTTGACGCCAACGAGAAGGTACTGTTTGCCACCCACTATCTGGCAGGAGATGCAAGAGCCTGGTGGAATAGCACCCGTACTATGAACCACGGTCAGATGATGACTTGGGAATCTTTCAAGATCAAGTTCAGCCGCACCCATGTGCCACAAGGTTTGGTCACTAGAATGAGAGATGAGTTCAGGGAACTGGAGCAAGGAAGGATGATGGTAGTTGAATACCGTGACCAATTTCTGTCCCTAGCTAGATATGCCCTGATGATATCAACACTGAAGCCAAGAAGAAGGAAAGGTTCCTGAATGGATTGCCTGATGAGATGCAGACTATGTTAGTCAACATCCGTTTTAAAGACTTGGACGAGCTAGTAGACTCTGCCATCCAGATGGAAGGGAAGTCAACCAAGCCAATGACAACCGCAAGCGCAGGATGATGCACCAGACTGGGTCCCACAATACACAGAAGTATCGACCCAACCCGTCTGCAGGATATGCCCCAAGAAACAATAGACCACTGATATCTCGTCCAAGCTACCCCAATCATAGCGGAGGAAACTTGAAGTCTAGAGGAAACCACAACAACAACCCCGACAACTCCAACAATTTCAACCGTGTGATACATTGCAAATGTATCTATAATTTTTGATGTTCCATGCTTGGTTTTATCCACTTTCTTGTGTTTTGTTCCAACTTTGGAGTACTTTTCATATGATTTCTTGTAATAACCTATTAATAAGAGCCGAAGTGTTAGCTGCCAGTTTTATGTTGTTTTTGGTTCCAGGAAAGTCAGAAAATGAATATTCTCGGAATTGGACGGGACAAAAGCCAAAGTGCCTATTTTTCCGGAAGGGATCAAGTGCTAGAATACGAGACGGAGAAGGGACAGGGAGCCACCACACCACCTGGCCACGCGGCCAGGCCTGGCCACGCGCCAGGGGGTGGGGTGGCCGCTCCCGGCACCCCCTCGGCCTCTCCTTCTGCCTATATATTGCCCTCGGGACGAAAACCCTAAGTACCTGATCAAAAAACCATGAAAGAGTCTGTAGCCGCTATCATCTCCATCCCTAGATCGGGAGGGATCTGAAGCTCTTCCCGGCACCCTGCCAGAGAGGGGAATTCACCCTAGAGGCCTTCTTCATCGCCATGCAAGCCTCCGATGTGATGTGTGAGTAGTTCATCCTTGGACTACGGATCCATGTAGTAGCTAGATGGCTGGTTCTCCTCCTTTGTGCTTTCATGTTTAGATCTTGTGAGCTCCGTTCATGATCAAGATCATCTATTTGTAATTTTGCACGTTGTGTTTGCGGGGATCCGATGGATATTGAGATGCTATTTCAGATTGATTATTGATTCTATCTTGTCTTTGTTATTTGAGATCTTGCATGCTTTCCGTTGTTAGTAGCTATCTTGGCCAAGTAGATGCTAGCAACTCCAAGAGTTAGAATTTATGCTCGATAGTGGGTTCATGCCTCTGGTAATCTGGGGAAGTGACAGAAATCTCTAAGGTATTAGATGTGTTGTTGCTACTAGGGAGAAAACAACAATACTTTGTTCATAGAACAATCGTATTGTTTACTTTACATGCAGTTCGTAAAGCAATAATCTGTTGCTTGCAACTTAATACTAGAGGGGGTTCGGATGATAACCTGAAGGTGGATTATTAGTCATAGATGCAGTTGGATGGCGGTCTATGTATTATGTTGTAATGCCCAATCAAGTCTCAAAGGAGTCAAGATGATTAGTATATGCATGTATTGCTTTCTCGGTGTTTGTCAATTGCCCCGCTATAATTTGTTCACCCAGCATGTTATTTATCTTAAGGAGAGCCACCTCTAGTGAACTATGGATCCCAGTCCTTTTTCTTTACATACAATCTACAATCTTTTACTGCTTTGTGTTTACTTTCTACAAACTTTTACTTCTTTCCATTCAATACGTTTAATCCTTTGTTTTCCGCAAAACACGGTGAGATTGAAAACCTCATCACAAGTTGGGGACAAAGTTCTGTGGTTGTGTTGTGCAGGTCTCCACGTTGCTACGAGCACCGGTAGTGCGCCCTGCCAAAGCTCAGCTGGTAACACCTTTGGGGTGTTTCCTTGCTCCTACTGGTTCGATTAAACCTTGGTTTCATAACTGAGGGAAAACTTTCTGCTGTGCTCATCACACCTTCCTCTTGGGGTTCCCAATGAGCTATACGTCGAACGTCGAGTGCATCACCGTGCACCGCCCAAGTCCAACAACAACAACAATATTGCCCCAAGGACTGGAAGCAGTGTCGTGCCTGTTGCAGCCAAAGACAAGTCCTAGATTACTTGCTTTGAATGTGGAGTCAAGGGTCACTACTCCAATGAGTGCCCCAAGAAGCTTGCAGCCACCACCAATGTGAATGCCCCAGCTCAGCAGCAGCGCCGTGTTCAGCCTGGAAGAAGATTTGCCCCAGGGAACTCTCTCAACCGCAACGGTCATCTGTTGAACATGAATGTTGAAGAAGCCCAGGAAGCGCCCGATGTCGTGCGAGGTATGTTTTCCGTTAACTCAGTACTTGCAAGAGTGTTGTTTGATTCTGGAGCATCGCACTCGTTTGATACATAAGAATTTGCATGCACTAGTAAGATCCAACCAACAAAATTGAAGCATGTTATGATAGTTCAAATACCTGGTTCAACCACCAAAGCTAGAAAAATTTGCAAGGCTATACCTATCAGAATCCATGGGATAGATTTTTATGCCAATCTCATAGTACTTGGAACCAAAGGTTTGGAAGTAGTACTAGGAATGGATTAGATGTCAAAACATAAAGGATTGATCGACTGTGCCAAGAAAGCCATAACCATGACCAGTAGCTCTGGAGTATCAGTAGAGCATGTATCTGAAACCTTGCCCCGTCAATTCAAATGCAACAAGAGTCTAGCCCAACCAACCATAGAACAAGTCAGAGTAGTCTGTGAATACCCCGACGTATTCCCAGATGAATTGCCTGGTATGCCCCCAGATTGGGATATCGAGTTCATCATGGAACTAGTTCCTAGAACTGGACCCATAGCTCATAGACCTTATAGTATGAACCCAACTGAAATAGTGGAGCTGAATAAGCAACTTGATGCCATGTTGGCGAAAGGTCTGATTCAACCAAGCGCATCGCCATGGAGATCGCCTATTATGTTTGTGGACAAGAAAGATGGAGGTAACCGTTTGTGCACGGATTACCGGAAGTTGAATGATGTCACCATCAAGAACAAGTACCCACTTCCAAAGATAGAGGATCTGTTTGATCAGTTGACTGGTGCTAGAGTGTTTTCTAAGATGGATCTTAAAACTGGCTATCATCAACTCAAGTTTCATGCAACGGATATTCCAAAGACTTCCTTTACCACCAGATATGGATTATATGAGTATACAATCATGTATTTTGGATTAACCAATGCCCCCGCTTATTTCATGAATCTCATGAATAAGATTTTTATGAACTTTCTGGATAAGTTTGTCATTGTCTTTATCGATGATATTCTAATCTATTCCAAGTCAGAAGAAGACCATGAGCAACACATGAGAACCATCCTTGAAACCCTTAGAGAGCATCAATTGTATGCCAAGTTAAGAAAATGTGAGTTCTGGTTGAAGGAAGTAGGATTCCTCGGACATATTGTGTCGGCAGGAGGAGTCGCTGTTGATCCCGCCAAGATCAAAGATATTGAAGAATGGGAAGCCCCAACCACTCAAACCCAAGTCCGTGCATTTCTCGGACTAGCGGGATATTACCACAAGTTCGTTGAAGGATTTTCGGGCATCGCAAGACCGATGACCCAATTGTTGAAGAAAGATAAGAAGTTCGAATGGACCAACAAATGTGAAGCAAGTTTTCAAGAGCTCAAGAAGAGATTGATTTCAGCCCCAATATTGATTATGCCAGATATCAAAAAGCCTTCTGATGTGTATTGTGATGCATCCAAGATTGGTCTCGGATGTGTGTTGATGCAAGCAGGCAAAGTCATAGCATATCTGTCTCAACAATTGAAGGAACATGAGAAAAACTACCCTACCCATGATCTTGAACTAGCAGCTGTAGTTTTTTCTTTGAAGACATGGCGTCATTACCTTATGGGTAACCGCTGTGAGATTTATTCAGATCACGAGAGCCTGAAGTATATTTTCACCCAGAAGGAGCTGAATATGAGGCAAAGGAGATGGATAGAGTTAATCAAGGATTATGACCTTGACATTCACTGTCACCCTGGCAAAGCCAATGTGGTAGCAGATGCTCTTAGCAGATTGCCATGTAGGTTAAACATGATGATCAAAGAAGCCCATCCAAGTTTGCATGAGGAGTTGGAGCAGTTTAGAATGGAGCTTGTTAGCAAAGGATTTTTAGCTAGCATTGTCATTGTATTGGGAACGGCAGTACCCAAGTAGGTTAGATAGAGGTGTGGGGACTAGCAGGAAAGCTATCAACGATGTCCGCAGGCGGGATTGGATACAACCAAGCGTAGCTGGACGTAGGAAGTACCCAGGTTCGGAGCCCTCGTGGTGAGGTAAAACTCCTACTCCTGCCGATCTGACTATGAGCGATATACAGGGTACAAGCGCTCCTCGAGCTGTATTCTCTAGCTACTGTCTTAAATGCACACATACCAACCTTATGTGTGTCTGTCTATGTGTGTGCTCGTCTCAGAGAGAGCTAGCTAGCTGAGAGTGATCGATCAGACTATTACTAGTGTGTGTGGAGTGATCGATGGAATCGAGTCTGTGAGCGTGTGTCCCTGTGAGAGTGAATGTGAGTGAGTCCCCCCTTGCCTTATAAAGGTGACCCAAGGGACATGGTGGGACCCACTTGCCTAACTATACTATTGCATGTGTCATGGATGAGGTAGTGCATAGTGGCACACTAGTCATTACATCATCTGATAAAGTAGCATGGGCTTGGTGTCTTCGGTCTTGTCGATTTCTTTGTTGCCTGGTCCTTCTTATCTGGTACTTGTCGTTCTGCTTGTCTTCTTCTACATGGGCACTGGTACTTGGTCGATAGCACTGGCAGCTCGGGACAATAACGATCGATCCCCTGGATTGATCCGACTGGGGCGGCAGCGACCGTGGCGGCCGGATGAGGTCTAGACGGAGCCAACTGGGTTGGGAGAAGCGGCCAACCCAGCCGGACATGGGAGATCCAGGGAGCAACCCAGCCAGGGAGGCGCCAAGTGGCCCCGCCGGGGGAGCCGGACAGAGCCTAGCTGGGGGCAGTCACCAGGCCTAGCCGGGGGGAGCTGGAGCCAGCCCACCAGGGAAGCGGAGGTCGTCGATGGTGAAGTGGGCCGCCCAGGGGCAGAGACCCAGCCAGGAGGTGGTGGAGCCGGCAGGGGAGAAGCCCCAGCAAGGCTGACGGGCCGGCTGAGGTGGCCTAGCCGGAAAGAGGTGATGGCGCGGTGGTGGGCTGACTGGGAGGCTCTAGCCGGCCCAAGACGTCTTCTGCTGCTTTTTCTTTTACCTTTGCCTCTTTTTGTCTTTTTATCTATATTGGAGTGCTTCTTTGGGGTACCTGGGGACAATCCCCCCAACAAGAATTGAACTTCAACCCACGTTGATCAGTCAGATCAAGGGAGCTAGGAGGGAAATGCAAGTATCGACAGAATCAAACATCGTATTGGTGTAGGGAAGGTACCCGGATTCACCGAATATGAAGAAGGTGTTTTGTGGTACAAAGGACGCATCTATGTGCTAGCAGATTCGGATATGAAACAAGTTATCATGCAGGAAGCTGATGATACTCTTTATTCTATCCACCCCGGAAGAATGAAGATGTATCAGGATTTGAAGGAGCAATTTTGGTGGCACAAGATGAAGAGAGAAATCAGAAGCTACATAGCCAAAGTGTGATATCTGTTAGTGAGTCAAAGTGGAACATTAGAGACCCGCAGGACTGTTGCAACCATTGCAGATTCCGGAATGGAAATGTGATTCCGTTGGAATGGATTTTATCACCGGTTTGCCTACTTCTAGTAGGGGAAATGACTCTATTTGGGTCATAGCTGATAGACTGTCGAAGGTAGCCCATTTTATACCTATCAAGACAACCTACCAGAATTCGAAGCTAGCAGAGTTGTACATTGCTAGAATCGTCAGTTTGCATGGAACCCCTAAGACCATAGTATCGGATCGTGGAACCCAATTTATCTCAAGATTTTGGCAGAAAGTCCAAGAAGGATTAGGAACCAAGTTGAATTTTAGCACAGCTTATCACTCGCAAACCGATAGACAAACTGAAAGAGTCAACCAAATCTTAGAAGATATGTTGAGCGCATGTGTGCTAGAGTATGGATCAAAATGGGAAGATTGTCTGCCTTTCACAGAATTCTCATACAACAACAGTTATCAAGCCAGTTTGCAAATGGCCCCATTTGAGTTTCTGTATGGAAGGAAGTGCCGTACCCTCCTTGAATTGGTCGCAAGTAGGAGAGAGTTAGATTTTTGGACCCGACATCCTACGAGAAGCCAAAGAGAAGGTTCACAAAGTCCGTGAGCACCTCAAGACCGCCCAATCCAGACAGAAGAGTTATGCCGACAAGAGACATAGAGACCTGACCTTCAATGTTGGAGATTTTGTGTATCTCAAAGTTTCACCGTTGAAGGGAATGCAACATTTTCAACTGAAAGGAAAGTAGCTCCCAGATATATTGGACCCTTCAAGATTTTGAATCGCCGAGGAGAAGTATTGTATCAACTGGACATGCCAGAAGATATGTCAGTCATCCATAATGTGTTCCATATCTCGTTACTTCGCAAATGCTTAGAAGTTCTGGAGAATACCGAAGTGTTCAAGAACATCGATCACCGAGCCATAGATATCAACAAGGATCTAACGTATCGTGAAGTGCCCATTCGTATTTTGGAAGAAGCCTTCAGAACCACCAGGACCCGGAGTATCAAGTTTCTCAAGATCCAATGGATCAACCATACCAAAGAAGAAGCTACTTGGGAGCGAGAAGATTACATTAGGACCGAGTTTCCAGATCTATTTAGTTCCTAGTTTTTCTTAAATCTCGGGACGAGATTTTGTTTAAGGAGGGAAGGTTTGTAACACCCCAAAACTTCTAATCCAGATTATCAAGTTCTAATCACCCAATTTAGGGTTAACAAAAACTTTTATTAAGAAAATGAATATGCATGCATGTGTGTATGCATCAGTGTAGAATTGAGTGTATATGCCATGCTTGATTGTTCTAAATGATTTGAAATGGTTTAAAGATGAATGCTACATCATCTAGGCCAATTACAAACAAAAGAAAAAGAAAAAGAAATCAAATATGAATAAATAAAGCAAATGGTCATTTTGACCAAAGTAAACCACTAGGTCACTTTGTGTGTTCCTAAAAGAGAAATTCTAATAGAAAAAATTCTAATTCTTTTCACCCCTTGCTAGACCAAGTAAAAGTGTATCAAGGCCCACTTGACAAACTTAGAAAAACACCTTTCAAATCAATTTAATGGACATTTGAAAATTGAATCAAGTGTATGTGTTAAGATCCCACTTTTTCAAAAACCTATCAGATCAATTCCCCTTGACCTCTCCAAGCAAACATAGACTCTCAAGCTTAATTTAAGATCACTGAAAAAAATTCATTCCAAATTTCCAAACTTTATTTCATGCAGCCATTTACACAAACACCTGAGCTGCACTAATTTAACGTCTGCCTAACTTCACTGTTGTGCACAGTAATCCTACACTATTTGGTCTCCACTTTACTCCCATGTCTCCCCTGAGTCGAACCAAGCCCTAGACCAAGTTCCACATTTTCTGTTTGCATAGTGGAGCGCCACCCGTTTGTGGTCGTCGCCGGCCGACAGTGGGCAGCACGCCAGGAGCCACGCCAGCCTCTCCCACGAAGCACACTAGACATGCCGCACTCTACCGCTGCCCCCTGTCCAGGCCACGACCCTAGCCGAGCCCTGGACCACCCTAGCTACACCGCACCACGCCTCTTTGTGCCATGTCCAGAGCGCGTGAGCTCGCCGCGCCCGACCAGCTCGCCCAGACTTTTCCTTGCCCTCACCGCACACGCACATGGCTGCCATGATCGCAGCAACCCAGCAGATAACCCCATTCACTGCCGCGCGACCCGCAGCTGCCGCACGCCGCCGAAAACATCTCTGCGTCCGTGCGGAGCGCCGCGCGATCCCGACCGAACCACGCCGACCCATACCTCGCCATTATGCCCATAAGAACCACCTGGGAACACAACACTGCCCCCTAGCCACCTCCATGCTGATAGCCGCCTGTAGCCTCGTCACCGACGAGCTCTCGCCCGCACCGCTCGGTCCCCTCACTGCACTATAAAAGGAGGCCACCCCGCCTCCATTCTCCACACCATTCCACTCACCACCTCTCACAAACACTCCCCCACTTCTTCCCAGAGCAAGGCGATCTCTCCTTCACCGGAGCCTGTCGCTGTTGGAGGAGAAGGGCGCCGTTGATTCCTACCACCCCAAGCCCTGCCGTGACCGTGCCTCGCTTCGCCATCGTCTACCATGTCGATTGCCCCCGTCGCCGACCCTAGCTAGAGCCCAGGTGAGCCCCACAAGACCCGCACCGCCGCGCTGGGTTTAGTTCCTCGCCGGAGCAGTTCGTCGTCGACAACGACTCCCAGCCGTTAGATTAGATTAAGATCGCGTGGTCCAGATGCTTAGATACCGTTTCACGTAGAGTAAGTCGATGACTGTGGACCCCGCCTGTCAGTAGCCCACTGCGCTGTGAAGTCCAGCTGGGCCGGCCCATTTTGCTTTCCCGCAGGCCTAGAAATTTAAATAAGGATTTTTTTTAGTTTAAACTAGTTTCTGCCCACATATTCAAAAATCAATTCAGAGAGTTTCACTTAACCAAATTGCATGATTCAAATTTTTCTAGAAAGGTAATTAAATTATCTATCCAAGACCGTTGGATTTAACTCATTTGGAGTTAGAGATAATCTTTAGTAAAAATAATGACAAAGACTTTGGCAACTTCAAATATTTTTCAAAAATCAACCATAATAGCTTTTGAGTTGATTCCAACTCTCAAAAATCACATTTGATGAGATATATCTGAATATGTAAAAATATTTTGGCTTGCATGCAGTGATATTGGACTAGTACCAAAAGAATGCTATTAGGGCATTTCTAGTCACTTTAAATCTATTAAATAATAATCTTACACTTTATAAAATGTGACCAACACTTTAAATCACATTCCCATGTAGTAGAATATGTGGTGATGACATGTGTCCACATGATCCCATATTTTAATTGGAGAATATTAAATCTTAATTAATTTCAATGAGTAGAAATTACTTTTCTCAAATAAACTAAATAAAACTAGTTCTTTAATTCATGTGATGATCGTGATGATGCTAGATCATCAAGTGTTAGCCTTAGTTTTCTAAATAGAAGAAGTTAAGTATTGTTTGGTGATTGTGTACCCCGTATTTATTTTTAGACGGTAGTACCGACCTAAGCTATGAGGAGGAGGAGTTCTACCCGAAGAAGAGGAGGAAAACTTCAACCACTGCACCAATCAAGGCGAGCTAGAATTATACAAGTTAACCATGCAAGCTTTAACCTAAGCAAGATGCATTAGGCATGCTTGGTTATATACTTTGATTTATACCCATCCCAAGTTTTACTTGCAAGATTTACTCTTTTACTTTTAGTTAATGCTTTGTGAGGATTTGGAAACATAGTATAGATAGCATAAAGAGTATAAAACTAGGCCTATACCTAGATGTCATTCTATGGCATGAGATTGAAGATTAGCACCCCTCATTAGTGAACACTCTTCACCTTACTGGCTAGTGCTAAGCATAAAACTTGATCACTTTAGATGGGAATAGTTGGTGATAATGATTGTGAAAACCTTGGAATGATGAGTCATTCTATTGAAATGTTTTAACATGTGTTGAGAAACACAAAAGGATTTGATGATGAAAATTGTTGAGGCATGAGCCTTAGCCCTTTATAAAAACTGATGGTTGAGTTCGGATGCGATACCATTCCAATTTTACCATACAACCACAATACCGGAATCGGGTAAGGCTTAGCCGGAAGTTTATATACATTAGTATGGGTTCCCTTGCGGAAGAGGTTTGAGCTGAGGCTACCTCTTGATGATGTCCACCTATGCAGTGCCCAGGATGGCAGATGGCCATGGCTGGGAGGCCAAGCTCATAGGGGAGGTGCCTATTCTAGAGTGTGTAACTGAAAGGTTATGACTGATTATCCGTATACTAAGTATGATGATTCAGGGTTATCCCTGACGGATGTATCGAATTTTGTGGTGAAAGTGTACCACCTCTCCAGAGTGTGAAACTATTCGAATAGCCGCGTCCGCGGTCATGGACAGTTGGAGTGGCCATATTGTTCCATCGTTAGATGTTTTCAAAATGGCTTGGGAAGTGAACTATGTTTTTGACTTGACCACAACGGGGTTGTGAATATGAAAACTAGGTTCCCACTTAAAGTGATTTAGAACTTTTACTTAGTTTTCTTTACATCTAAACTCAGTTTAGATAAATCTAGCTTTTTGCAAATAAACTTATAGCTTAGGATTCCTAGCAGAACTACCTTACTTGCTAGTGATAGTTTGCGAGTACTTAAAGAGTACTCATGGCTTTGTCCCTGGCTATTCTCGTGGCCATACTATGAGGAGGACTACCAGGATGATGGACAGCAGGACGTCTATGACAACTAGGATCATCTCCCATCATCAGCACTGCCTGTGACCCTGAAGATGGAGCCCACTACTACACTTATTATTCCACTTCTTGTTTGTATTAAGACTGGATCATGAGATTGCTTATTTGTGTAAGACCTTATTATGGTTTGTAATGGATGATGTACTGTGATATCCAATATGTTATGTCTCGCAAAAATGTTAATCCTGGGATTGCGATGTATGGCATAACATGCATCTAGGATTAAAAATCCGGGTGTTGACAGTACATCCATCCGTACTTTATGGGACCTCTATAAAGTGCATCTTCACTCAGATGAACAGCCAAATGCACCATCACATCAAAGAAGGCTGGTGGATATATCAGCTCAAGCTTGCACCAGATTTCTGCTATGTCCGTCTGAAGACGCGCTACAACTCTTCTGTCTAGAGTTTTGCTAAATATTTCTCTAAAGAACTTTCCCAACTCTGCAAGCACGTTGTACGTATCCTTGTTCACTAAACCTTTAACACCAAGAGCTAAAAGCCTTTATAGTAGGATGTGGCAATCGTGAGTTTTCAACCCTTGGAGCTTGTTCCCCTCTACATTGATACAATTTGCAATGTTGGAAGCAAATCCAGATGGGAACTTCACACCTCGGAGGAAGTCACAAAATAGTACCCTTTTATTCATCGGCAAGGTAAATTCTACACCTAGAAATTTGTAATGTTTTTCACCGCCCTTATCAACCATATCTTCAGGATGCAGCTTCAAGTTGTTGTTAACATTGAGTTTTTCACAGTCAAGCCTAGCATTATAGCTATCTTTTGTCTTAGATGAAATGTTGAGTAATGTGCCTATAATGTTTTCACGTATATTTTTATCCATGTGCATGACATCAATATTATGTCGAAGTGTCTTACCAGCCCAATACGGCAAGTCCCATAGAGTGGATCTGTGCTTATAGAATATTCTCGGTTCCTTTTCCTTCCCTTGGGAATCTGCTGCTACTTCTTCCACTCTCTTCCTTTTGGATGTTGCTCCTACTGTCGGTGCATCTTCTGTATTCTTTATTTTACCTCTTCTAACAGCTGGTTGTTTTCCTGGTTTGACATTTCTGACATTTTGTAAATGCGCATGCAACTCAGCTGTAGTGAAATTTTGTGGTGCAGTGCCATATTCAGTCCTCTTTCCATAGAACTGCAATTTTTTCAAGTTTTTCGGAATTTGTGGCCTTGAGGAAGAAAAACCTGGTGACCAAGGAAACCAGTTTTATTTTGTAGCCTCACTGTGACCTGTTTTGTCTCATAGCGAACACATGCGTTATAACTTGCTATCACTCTGCCTGACATAGTGCCAAGAGCTGGAAAATCATGGGTGCAGAATAACATAGCAACAGCATAGAGAACTTGGCATCTTCATAGTTACTGGCAAGGATATGAGGAGTCATGACACCCTTCCATAGCTCCTGCAAGTCTCGTATAAGAGGCTGCATGAACATATCAAAATCCTTCCCAGGTGATTTGGGACCTGAGATGAGTAAAGCCAGCAAGCAGTTCGACTGATCAGTGCATGCCCAGGGAGGCAGGTTGTAAATTGTAACAAGTACTGGCCAAATGCTGTACGAGTTACTCATGTTGCCAAATGGGTTAAATCCATCTATAGCTAGGCCAAGTCTCAGGTTCCTTGGATCCGCTGCAAATCCTGGATGGGCCTTGTCAAAGTTCTTCCATTCATCGCCATCAGCTGGATGTCTGAGTAAGTAATCGTCTGGCTTGAGAATCTCTTTGTGCCATCTTGTTTCCTTAGATGTTTGTTCTGACTGAAACAACCTCTTCAATCTATCTTTAATTGAAAAATATCTCAGAACCTTACAAGGATCTTTCTTCTTTTTATCACCATTTTTCCATCTTGATTCGTTACATACTGGGCTTTCATCGAGGTTTTCATAATCCTCCCAGAACAGTACACAGTTATTTGGACAAAAATGGATCTTCTCATATGATAGTCCAAGTACCTTGATGTACTGTTTCATCTCATAAAAGGATTTTGGCAGTCCTTCCCTAGGGATTGACTCGTTGTACACCTTAATCACTGAATCGAAAGCTTTGTAGGTAATCTTGTTGAACGACTTCTCGTTTAGTAATTTCATTACCATCTTGAATCTTGAGATACCAGAATCAGGGTCCACTGAACATTTGGCATCTTCTATCAGGTCAGAGAAAAGTGATCTTTTAAGAGAAGGAGCGCCTTTTTTTTGCTTGCAGTGGGGTACATGTCATTTAACAAACCAGAAAGGTCCTCATCCTCGATCTGATGAGCTTCAGGCGGATCAGCATCAGCTAGAGGATCAAGAATAGGCTAATCATATGGTTCACCATGTTTAGCCCACCAAATATATGTGTGTTGCATCCCATTAACGAAAGTATGGTCTGCGACTCTGCTCTGACTCAGCTTTTTATAATTAAGGCATTGTCGGCATGGGAAAAACACATCCGAGTCACCGTTATGCTGTCTAACAAACTTTATGAATTCATTAACACCTTCCCAATATGAAGGTGTTGCTTTTTTCCATTCAGTATCCAATATCTGTCCATCTATTGAGGATAGAGAAGGTCAGAAGCTTTCAAGATATTTCACCGAACAGGTTGATTACAGATCTAGTTAAGCCAAGATATCTCATCAACCAGATTGAATATAGAACTATAAATGCCACGTAATTTTAGCTTATTTCATAAATTGAGTGCATATCTATGTTACGCATTTGAGAGAACAGATCGACCGAGCACAAAATGACAACCAATTCAAACAAACAGATCAAGTACAGAACAATGTCAAACGAGCAGATCGAGTACGAAACTACTTCTAGGGAATGATTGAGCGAACTAAGGATATTATAAGCGTACCGTGGGGATCGACCAGCTGGCAGCCGGCATGTGTGCGTCTCGAAAATAACAGCGCCGCCAGCAATGGTGTCAGGCCGCCCTGGCTGATAGATGGAGTGCGAATGTTTTGGTGCACGACTTGTGGTTTTGACCGCCTGCGCGTCTCTAGAAGAATGGCGCAAAGAGACAGTAGCTGGCTGCTGGAGTGAAGGCGCGAGTGGGAAAGTTTTGGCGCGCAGGGGGGTATGTGTCCTAGTTGTCAACAATTTTCACGTG
This sequence comes from Avena eriantha, assembly GCA_910589775.1. Classification (NCBI taxonomy): domain Eukaryota; kingdom Viridiplantae; phylum Streptophyta; class Magnoliopsida; order Poales; family Poaceae; genus Avena; species Avena eriantha. The sequence goes on along the minus strand of OU342741.1, from coordinate 442,089,264 downwards.
AAAATATCGGCCAAAATTTTCTACCTCTTTTTGTTCTTCGTTGTTGAGGTCTAGAATTTTTATTACTGAGCCCATGAAATCAGCCTATCAGACCCAATCATAGCCCAAAACCTTCAATTTGGCCTTTTCATTGTCTTGTGGCCGCTGACCATAGAGCATTCAGTTTTGGAGTGAGCCCATGAAGAATAGGGCATTTGTCCCCAGTTATCTTAGAATCTTTTTAATTCGGCCTTTATGGTCATCCCCTTCCCTAGCCCTCTCTAGAAAAAGCTCCGCCTACCTATGTTGTTTTGTTGAAACTACTGCATTACTAGTAAGTTCCACGTACCCTACACGTGAGAACCAGATAATAGACATATGACATATCATCACAATATAAAATTATAATAGATAATTTTCCAAAAAATATATAATTGGATCGACATCTATATAGTATGTGTGTATATTTGGTCATTTACTTTGTACCATGTACATTTAGACCTAGCAACGGACCGATGTCAAAACAGCGGACGGGGCTGAAAAGAAAGTCCACCATGCGCATGTTTCATTTATAGAGAGGCTAACACATGGGACCCACTAGCGCGGCCTTATAGAGATGCTGCATCGAGCAACATTGGCAAGTTCGAAATAGGGAGGCGCGAGCGAGAAAAAGTCCAGCGTGGTGAGAGGCTAACATGGAGGACACAGCTACGTTATCAAGTTCGACCCAAAAAATAGTCCAACATACACACACACCTTTTCGAGGTCAGGGAGCTGTTTTTTTTAGCGCAGGGTCAGGGAACTGCTGAGCACAGGCCAGTGAAATTTGAGAAAGGATCCCATGGAGCATAGGCAAGAACATTTTGATTCGGCCTTGTCAGGGTCAAGGGACTTCTTAGCACAGCCTAGTGAAATTTAAGAAAGGAGCCCATGGAGTATAGCGCATGTAGATGGACCATGTAGAATAGCCCAAAATATTTTTAATTCGTCCTTTTGAGCATTATTCCCCACCTGTTAAAAAAACTCCGCTATATTTTTAAGAAACTAGTCCATTATATATGTAGCATTTTATAAATTGAAATGCCAGGAGGCTGCCCTTTTATTTTTAAAAATATAAACACTAACACACGACATCTTTTTAAAAACATTACAACATAATTTGAAGGTACTAAGGAATGTTTAATAATATATTTTCTATAAATATCTTTGGCGTAGTGGAGACACGTACAGTTTAAATCTATTGGAAGTCCAAAACAGGAGACGCGGCCAAAAAAAGGTCTATCATACATACACACATTTCATTTAAAGATAGACCGACATGTGGGTCCCACTAGCATAGCCTTATATAGGTGATGTATCGAGCAACACTGCTAAGTTCGAAACAGGGAGGCGCGAGCGAGAAAAAAGTCCATCATGCACACATTTGTTCTAATGAGAGGCTAACATGGAGGGACCCAGCAGCCTGAAAAAATGGCTGATGCAGCGAGCAACATTATCAAGTTCGAAACACGGAGCGCGAGCAGAGAAAAAAGTCAACAATACAACTGATCCTTCTAATGAGAGGCTGTCATGTGGGACCCAGCTGCGTGACCAAACGGCAGATTCGTCAAGCAAAGCTATCTAGTTAGGAACAGGATGGCGCTAGAGTAGAAAAAAAGTCCGGCATACCCACGATTCTTCTAATGTGAGACTGACATAAGGAACCCACCAGCACGGCTGATGCAGGGAGCAACGCTATCTAGTTCGGAACACGGAGGCACGACCGAGAGAAAAAATTCTATCATACACACGTTTCTTCTAAAGAGGATAACATTTGGGGTCCAGGAGTTTGATTAAATGCCTGATGCAGCGAGCAACGCTATCAAGTTTGGAACACGAAGGCGTGACAGAGGGTAAAAAATCCATCATACACATGTTTCTTATAATGAGAGGATGACATGTGGGGCCTAGCATCATGATTAAATGATAGATGCATCGAACAATGCTATCAAGTTCGGAATAGGGTAGCACGAGTGAAGGAAAAAAATCCATCATACACATGTTTCTTCTAATGAGAGGATACCATGTGGGGCTCATGAGGTTGGTTAAACGGTAGATGCGTCGAGCATCGCTATCAACTCGGAACAGGGTAGCGCCAGCGAAGGAAAAAATTCCATCATACACATGTTTCTTCTAATGAGAGGATGACATGTGGGTCCCAGGAGGTTGATTAGACGTTAGATGCATCGAGCATCGCTATCAACTTCGGAACAGGGTAGCGCGAGTGAAGGAAAAAAAATTCATCATACACACGATCCTTCTAATGAGAGGCTGACATGTTGGACCAAGCATCCTGACTAAACGGCAAACGCCTTGAGCTACGTTATCGAGTTCAAATCAGGGAGGCGCGACTGAAAAGTATGGTCTACTAGAGACACTAACGTCCGGGACCCACACGCCTCAAAAGATTTCGGCGAGTCAACATCGCGCGAGGAAACGAAAATCTTGCTTCTGCCACACGCTGGCCGAGCTTCCTCCATGTTTTTAGCAGATCCGTCGTAGTAGAGGGCCGCAAAACCGGAAAAAAAAAGTTTTCCATCGGCCACGGTCGAGCCGAGAATTTTGTCGCGGAACACGTGCCTTCTACGACGACCGTCGGGCCAATTCGTTGCGGAAGGAAACTTTTCTTGTAGTGTAGGCCGGATATCTATAAAAGCCGTCCTAGAACAAGCCTTTAGGGCACCCCACAATAGTCTACAATATCAACTCGCACAAGCAAAACCTATGTAACCCATATTCCGGCTCTACCGTATTATTGGATTGCTAGAAGGAGTAGGATTCGTCCAAAGTCGACAGATTCGAATCTGGATAAACTTGTGTGCTCATCGTCTCGGAATACCATACGTCTCACACCCCTCTCTTCCACACGCCTCGAGGACACCCTCATGGCGTAGTTGTCATCAATCCGATGATAGTTGGCACCAACCGTGGGCCAAGTGAGCTTCGGATCTGCGTTCCGAGCAGAATCTGCAAGAATCTGAATCGACGAGACTATCGCCATCGGTCGCGTCCTCTACGCCAGCGACGTCCCTCTCATCGTTCTTGAAGAGACATGTATTATGGCTAGGGAGGCCGTGACCACCTACACCATCATGTCTTTTGGTGAGATCGATGTTTACATCGATTTCACTGAACCTGCCCACCCACCCCAGTGGTGATGATAGAGGCAGAAGAAGCTTCTGGGTCCCCTTTGTCCGTGGAGGTGGCAGAGTTCCGGATCCCGCAAAACCCCAATCCCACCCAACCCACACCTAACGCGGAGATAGTGGAGAAAGCTAAGCCTGAGGAAGATCTTACGGTGAACGTCGGATCGGGAGTGGATCTCCCTAGCGAGGTCGAATCCCAGATCGATATTCCCGTCGAGGTCGAAATCCAGGAGGAGCAAGACAACAACTCTGGTTCTAGCTCTTCCAATGCCAGAACAGACCAACCTTTCCTGAGGCACACGTTGAGTCGCATGATGATGCAAGACGCAAGCGTGGATGAGGTTCTCAAAACCATCGGACGTTTCAAGGAAGCCCACGAGGAGAGCCACAACTACCTCAGGACGCACGCGCCGCCCTTTGTCGGATATGTTGGATCCGGATCTGGCTCTGCCGATGCTGGAGACAATGAGGACTCGGTGCTTGAGGCGATCGGAACAAACACCAACTTACCGGCATCTTCGGATGATTCAATGACGTCGACAGATTTCTGAAAGTTCTCCAAGGAATATGAAGAGAATTTCAACTCCAAATCTGCAGAAGAAGGAGAAGCCATGGATGAAGGATCTGGGGAAAACTCTCCCAAAGCACAGGATGACATGGATCTCGAAGCTAATCCCGATGTCCAGATGTTCGAAAGTACCGATCAGAGCTTGACTCCGGGAAACGGATCCAAAGCCGTCTTTGCTACCGGCATTGCCAAGAAGGCAAAGAGGAGGAACAAGAAGAACAAGACTCCGGCAAAAGATCCTCCAACAGAGGAAGTGGTTGTCGAAGACTACGAGAAAGACTCAGAGGGAGCCCTAATCCTAGACGAGCCGAAATAAACCCCGGTTGATGGATACATGATTACCGCTAGTGCTCGTAAACTCATAGGAGATGCATTAACAACACCAATCCCCACCGCTGCAGAGCTTACACCTACAGAATTTGGAAGGAAGGGCCCAAGCCCTAGAAGCGCGTCGTCAAGTACTCTTGGATGCAGCTAACAACATCAAGGAAGAGAAGAAGCACATTGCTGCTGTGGAGCAGTTCATCTCTCTACAACATCAGGAGACCCGGAAAGGCCACGTGCGGGCCGACAAATATCCGGAAGTCAACAAAGTCCTCTCTGAGGGAGACCCAAGAGCACCTTGGCTCGATAGCAAGGGAGATCTGGTGTATCCAACACCAGTACAAAACACTGCCGCGGCTCGAGATATCCTGGTGACCAATCCAAACCCAGATCAAGTCCGGTTAGGCGTAAAGCTACTTACCAAAGGTCTAGAGCAGCAGAAGGTCGCGAAATTCGGAAGCGGAAAATTGGTCTCTCAATCCGACCAATGTCACACGGATCCGTCCTGGAATGACATTAGGCCCCAACGGGACCCGAAACAACATCACCGTTTTGACCGTCGGGAAGATAATTACTCAAGAACCGGATATTCAGCGCACCGGCACAGAACCGCATGTGACTGGGGCAATGTTGCTCCAGCCACGAAGCGAGACGCAGTTGCGGCAGTAGTTCCAAGACACCCTCCCTGGTGAGAGTCGAATAATCACAAGGAAGACGACAAAGAGCAACGTCGAGAGGGGGACCAACAAAGTATGCCACCTCCTAGACATACAAGCCGTCCGGCTGAACCTCATCGTAACGGGGAAACGACGGACGAAGGAACAATGGACACCGTGCTGATTCAAGCTAGCAGGGGGCTCGTCGTAGTCAAGACCCTCCCCAGAACCGGAATAATGACGCTCCGAATGGAGGCCAATGATCAGCCGGAAACAATCCACCTACACCACCCTCTCCACCAAGCAGCCATCACAACGGCCTCTAAGGAGGACAAGGAGGGCGTCTTGGCGGAGGAGGTGGTGGTAGAAACAGAAGTCCGGCTCCAAGGCGCCGCAGCCACGCCAACAACCAAGATGGTGTTCTCTGTAACCAAGTGATGCGAGGCACCAGATCAATTCTAACATAGAGGCACGGCGCTACGAGAACGATGATATCTATGTGGTTCCAAAATGCTTCTGACCGTGCATTCGACAAACACACTTCCCGGAAGGATTTGCTATCTCAAGACACATTCCAGCCTATGACAGTGTGGCCCGGCCAGATACTTGGCTCCAGGATTTTTTCCAGGCTTGCTGCATCTCCAAAGGCGGAAATAGCTTGGTGGTGACCCCGTATCTCCCACTTATGCTGCGGAAGACTGCACGATCCTAGCTCAATGAACTTCCGGAGAATACCATCCACAACTGGTATGACATGCAACGTGCGTTCTTTCGGAATTTCGAAGGCACATATCAGAGGCCCTATACGGTGGAGACCTATAGCATTGCACCCAGAAGGCTGGAGAAACTTGCCGAGATTACCTCGAACGATAGATCGACACCAAGAACTCGTGTGAATGAGTAAACGATCAAACTGTGATTGAAGCCTCGTCCTCCAGACCCGAAAGTAGCGGTGACAACTGCTGTTTCCGCGTTGGGTTTTACTTCCGAGGTATTCTTGAGCTTCTGAGCTTGTTGCTTTGGTTGTTTTGCCGACTGTGGTACCGCTAGAATGTTTAGTAGCCCTTCTGCATCTCGTTGGCATCTACATATTTGCTTGCCAGTTCTATCATCTCTCTCAAATCAGTGACCTTGTTGCACTTCAAGCGGTGATGCAGTAAACCAAACCTACTCTTGGGCCGACATTGCCAATAAACCGTGTGTGCACCAATTAGATGCCAATAGGGGCTCGTCCCACACCAACGTCGAGTGTCATTTCAATGATGACATCAAGAAAGACGATTCCGTTGGCTATAGGGCTAAGCGGAAGAAGGGAAAGAAGAATCCCAAAAAAGAAAAAGAGACCAAGGAAGATTTCGACATGGAGGAAGCAGAGCCTTCAAATCCCATGTCGGATGGAAAGAAGAACTTCCCAATGAAGAAATACACTTATGTCACTTTCCTTGGGTCTCAACCAGCTAAACTCAAGAAAGAAGTATTGCATGAGCTAAACACAACTTCTCCGGCTATCCCATAATTCTTGGACTGGTTGGAAGTGACAATCACTTTTGACCATGCTGATTATCCACCTAAGTTGCACAGGCGAGGGAAATACGCCTTAGTTGTCAATCCACTTATTGACGGCTATGGTTTCTCCAAGAATCTCATGGATGGCGGCATCAGCATCAATATTCTATATGTCGAAACACTGCGTTGGATGACGATCTTGGAAACTCAACTGAATCACAGCTCTGTGATCTTTCACGGAGTTGTCCCAGGAAGACAAGCAAATTCCCTAGGAGAGATCACTTTGGATGTTACTTTTAGAACTCCAAAGAATTACCAGATGGAAGCACTTTCCTTCGAAGTGTTCCCGTTCAAGAGCGCCTGCCACGCTATATTCGGACGACCGGCTTACTAGGCTTTCATGGCTCATTCGTGTTACATTTACAATATGATGAAAATTCCAGGTCCCAATAGCGTGATCACCATCAGGGAGACCCGAAGAAAGCGCGAGAGTGCGAGAATGGAAATGCTGCCTTTGATGAAGCCATGTTGCACGCCCAGGAGTGCCAGGAGATCAAGAAGACCATCGACCTGTCCAAGATACTCGCAACGAAGAAGGAGGTTACAAAGCCGACTCCAGAGTTCTATGCATCGGAAGAGACGAAGACGACATCGTTGAAGGATGATGACCCCTCCAAGGTGACCCATATAGGTGTAGGTTTAGATAGCGCATAGGAAAGCAAGCTTGTCAAGTTCCTCCAAGCAAATCAAGATATCTTTGCATGGCAGCCATCTGACATGACCAGAGTACCTAGGGAACTTGCCGAGCACTCTCTAAATGTACACCCAAATGCTAAACCCGTCAAACAGTCCTTATGATGTTTCGGCGATGAAAAGCAATAGCTAAGGAACTAGCTCGGCTCGAGTTAACCGGATTCATAGAAGAGGTCATCCACACTGAGTGGTCGGCCAATCCTGTAATGGTCCCTAAAACGGACACCACTGATTTAAGGATGTGTGTTGATTATACCGCCTTGAACAAGGCTTGTCCCAAAGATCCGTTCACTCTGCCTAGAATTGATCAAGTTATCGATTCTACGGCAGGCTCGGAACTCCTATGTTTTCTTGACGCATATTCCGGTTATCACCAAATTCGGATGAAGGAATCAGACAAAGTCAAAACTTCATTCATAACCCCCTTCGGAACCTTCTGTTTCATAACGATGCCCTTTGGGATCAAGAACATAGGAGCTACGTACCAACACACTATGCAGCGTTGCCTCCACGATCAAATCAGACGCAATGTACATGCATATGTGGACGACATAGCGGTGATATCCAAAAAGAACGAAACCTTAATTTCCGACTTGTAGGAAACATTCGCCAATCTACGCAAATACAACATAATGCTTAATTCGAATAAGTGCTTCTTTGGAATACCAGCCGGAAAGTTGTTAGGTTTCATAGTGTCTCAAAGAGGCATAGAGGTGAACCGTGACAAAATCAAGGCTATACTTAATATTTCCAGGCTGACTCGCCTGAAAGACATTCAATGACTAACTAATTGCATTGTTGAAATCAGTCGGTTTGTAAGCCGGCTCGGTGAAAGAGCCGCACCACTCTACAAGCTCCTGAAAAAGACCAAAAAGTTTGTTTGGACAGATGAAGCTGAAGCTACACTACAAGACTTGAAAGCAGTACTCTCATCCGCTCCTATCCTTGCAGCACCAGAATTTCATGAACCGATGTTGCTCTATCTCGCTGCGACAAACAGAGTCGTCAGTGTTGTCATGATGGTGGAAAGACCAGAGGAAAAACAGGAACACCTGGTGCAGCGTCCAACTTATTACCTCAGCGAAGTCCTAATTGAATCAAAGCAGCGGTATCCGCACTATCAAAAGATGGCTTACAGTGTGTTCTTCGCATCCCGGAAGCTACGACATTACTTTCAGGAACATCCAATTATCGTGGTGAGCACAGCTCCCATGAGAGATATAATCAACAACAACAATGTTGCAGGACGTGTCACAAAATGGGGCATAGAGCTTTCAGCTTTCGACATTGATAACAAACCTCGTACAAAATCCCAAATCCTCACTGATTTTGTCACTGATTGGATAGAAACAACGAAGAATATGACACTCCCAGAGTCAGAATACTAGACCTTGCATTTTGATGGGTCTAAGGCGCTCGGGGGCTAGGGGCTGGCGTGGTGCTCAAACCACCCCAAGGAGATAAACTTTTCTATGTGTTGCAGATTCACTTCATGGCAACAAACAACATTGCTGAATATGAAGCAATGTTGCACGGCATCCGGATTGCTAAGGATATCGACATCCGATGATTAATGTGTTATGGAGATTCGGATCTTGTCGCTCAACAAGTGTCGGATATCTGTAATGCAAACAAACACATGGCAGCATATAGAGCTGTCATGGATGAACTAGCTAAATTGTTCGAAGGGTTTGAAGTTCAATACATCCCTCGAACAGAAAATGAGGAAGCAGATACATTATCTCGTATAGGCTCTGCACGGAAAAAGGTCCCGGATGGCTTTTTTTGGAGCACCTCAAAGTTCCTTCTATAAAAGGAGTAGACGAGGAATATCCGACCAAATCTGACTCACCTTTAGTAGCAGTTCTGGCTATGATTGCCAGCTAGACTCAACCCTACCTTAATTACTTGGTAGATGGAAAATTACCTGAAGATGAGGTTCTAGGCCGACAGATCGTCCGATGAGCAAAAACCTATACTATCATAAGTGGTGAGCTCTATAAGCGGAGTGTGTCTGGGGTCTTTCAGCGTTGTGTATCTCCAGAAGAAGGCATGGAAATCCTAAGGGAAATTCACGAAGGTGAATGCGGTCATCATGCTGCAGCCAAATATTTAGTGGCAAAAGCTTTCAGACATGGATCTTTCTGGCTTACAGCCAAGGCAGATGTCGAACGGCTGGTCAAGACGTGCAAAGGCTGCCAAAAGTGTGCCAAACAAGCTCATGTTCCGGCTGATCAGCTACGAACAATACCCAACATGGCCCTTCGCGGTCTGGGGGCTTGACATGGTAGAGCCGTTTAAACGGGCTCCAAGTGGATTTACTCATCTCTTAGTGATGGTGGATAAGTTCACAAAATGGATTGAGGCTAAACCCATCACAAGTTGTGATGGAGCAACAGCCAGAAGATTTGTCGAGGATGTTATACGATACGGTTATCCGCATAGCATTATCACGGACAACGGGAGTAATTTTTCTATGGGAGAACTTGCCGAGTTCTGCGATGAACAAAATATCTGGCTTGACATTGCGTTAGTCGCACATCCACAGGCTAATGGACAAGTTGAAAGAGCAAATGATTTAATACTACAAAGCCTCAAACCAAGACTCGAAGCACCACTTTGTCGTGTTGCGGGGGCTTCGGCAGATGAATTACCATCTGTAATATGGACTTGAGAACAACTCCGAACAGGTCAACCGGATACACACCTTTCTTTTTGGTCTACGGTGCAGAAGCAGTTCTTCCGAGTGATTTGATTCATACTTCTCCCTGAGTTGTTGCGTATATCGAAGAGGATGCCGAAATTTCTCGACAGAATGATCTCAATTTAATCGAAGAAGTTCGTGTCATTCCTGAAATGAGATCAACAGCCTATCAGTAGAAGTTATGCAAGTATCATAGCCAGAGAGTCAGAAACTGGTCTTTCAACAAGGGCGATTTGGTTCTCCGGCTTGGGAAGAAAAGAAAGCACAAACTTTCCTCAGTATGGGAAGGGCCCTTTTTAGTTAGTCGAGTATTGCACAATGGTTATTACTATCTAACTGATATGCGGCTAGTCAAAGAAAGACCTATTACTAAGAATAGAAAGAGAGATGGAGGCAGTACAGACCCGGAAGAATTAGATAGACCATGGAATATTGCTCAGCTACATCCCTTTTATTCTGAAAATTTCTTTCTTTGTAATCATATATGTGTGCATGTTCAATGAGAAATAAAGTATTGGTTGCCTCAATATTTCCTAAGAAGTTTTATATTACCATCTTATTTCCGAATGATCATGTCACAATCGAAAATCCCAGAATACTTGAAAGTACTTTATGCTCATGTTTGTTCTGGTTAGATTTCCAATTCTAAAATGCTACCTTCGGGTATAAATCTAAATTTTCTAGTCTATACTTGGGTTCTTTATCTGATTGCCGGATGCGGGCATTTTCCGAGTAGTGAATTGTTGGTACTGAAAGCCAGCTCCGTTTCCGAGTTTAAACTGGTTTAGCAATTGAGCTCCATTGCTCGACAGAGTTTCTGTGTGGAAGGTTGGCCGGCTCACGAAAGGGGCGAGGCGAAAAGCGAGATAAGCGATAAGTATAGGCAAAAAAAAAGGTGCTTACATAAAAATTTCATGCACGACAAAATAAAATCACAAGCGCTAAATAGGAGCATCAAATCTTAGCACTAGAAAAAGTATTAAACTACTTATTTACAAGCTGATTGTTTTAGAATAACATATTGTTTTTTGATACTCTACGATGCAGGAGAAGAGGTAGGAGCTGCCGGCTCACTGGAGAAATCGCCCTCGCCCTGATATCTTTCCGAGACATTCAAATCCGATATGGTTTGCTCGTCGTCGGAAACTTCAGCTATTTCTTTGGCAGGCGGAGCAGGCGTTTCTACGCGAGTGAAGAAAGGAGTGTTGTAGCTGGTCAGATCGGCTACGTGACATCCATAACCGGCGCAGGAGTCCATGATGTCCTTCATATCTTGCTCATGTCCATCTTCATCCACAGTTGAATAACCGCTGGTTACTTGACAGATCTCCATTCTTCCATGGTGGCTCATAACCATGGTAAGGGCATTATGTCCTGCGGTCCACGCATAGGACATGTTCCAGTCCTAGATGAGCTGAGGCATCTCCTTTGCCTTATCTCGCACCTCAAAGGTGGACATTTTGTTCATGTCCGGAACTTTAAGAACTTCGCCAATATCCTCTAGTGACTGGCAAAAATCGGTAAGCAAATTGCCGACTTCGGTAAGCCGGCTAGTGCGAGACTCTGTAGAGGAGGAGTCCAATAAATTCAGAGGACCGGTGCATATGAAGCAAAGGTCAGAAAAATATATCCGAACTCATAGAGTTGGAAGAACTAAAAGTCAGAGATAAGAAAATTACCGAAGATGGAATCATCAACTTTGGTCTTCTCAGCTCGAAGACTCTGGAGTTCATCCCGGAAAGCCTGAGTGATGTCCTTCTCTCTGAATAACTCATCATTGAGATCCAAGATTTTCTGATCCTAGACCGCGATCTTTCGATCACGCTCTTCGGTGGCCATGGAAGTGGATTCGAGGATGCTAGCAATGTTGCGCTCGTGATCCTCCTTAATCTTGTTCAGCTCCCGCCGTAAGTCGGCATTCTCCACCTCCAGGGTTTTGAAGTTCTCGGCCTCTTCAATCATTGCACATGATTGTTTGACCAGTGCTGTAAGCAAAAGACAACTGTTGAATAGGAAATTCGACTATGAAAGCAAAAATAGAAAGGTTAAGGACTGAGATGATTACCTTCAGCCTCATCCTTTGATATCTTTAATTGAGCATTTTCAATACGAAGAGCTCTGATCTCTCTCTGCTTATTGCTAATATTCTTCAACAATTCCTGTTTATAAGCATTAACTTTGTGTAAGTTAGAATAATACCCAGAGTCAGAAGTCTACTAAAGACTCGGGCAAATATTTTAACTAATATCAGCACAAGCATTGGGGGCTATACTAGTTCGTTATTTGGCATCCTATGAAAGCATAAATCCAGATTGTCTATCTAACTTCATGCTTGGGGGCTAGAGGATATGGTATAAAGCAAAGTAAAAAAGGTGAGTTGGAATTCCGACTTACATATTGTTCATGAGTGAGCTTACTTAGGATCATGTTCACCTCAGTGGTAACCTTCTTGACGAGGGTTAGCGGGATTTCTGGCGGTGGTGGAAGCACGCTGGCTTTCAGCTTCTCGTCGCGAAGACGAACTTGGTCAAGAAGCTCGGAGTACTTGACGTCCTCGGCTTCTTATGCTTCTTCCTCATCGGTGATGTTCCGGCTCTCCAAGCATTACTAGGCTAGCTGTTGGATCTCTTCCGCAGATTTCCGAGCAATGACAAGTTTGGCAATACCCGGATTGCTGAGAATGTTTTCGGCGAAAACCTCTGCCGAGGGATCATTACCCTATATGGGTTCACCCTTATCAAGTACCGAGTTACCCATGGTGATGTCGGTTTGTGAGCCAAGGATCGTTGGCTCTGATTGTTGAGACGGATCTTCCGCAATGGACGAAGATGGAGTAATCTCCAGTGTTGTGGAAGGCTGTGGGGTAGGAGTCAGATGCGTTGTGGCAGGAGAAGTCAAATTCAACTCTGACTGGCGTAGGGGCTTCGAGGAGCCTCCTTTCCCCTTACCCTTGGAGAGTTGTTTAGATCTAAGAGGTAATAGAGCAAAGATTGTTACACTTCAGAAAGAATAAGAGATAAATTACAAAAACCTTGTGAGGAAAGTTACCTCTTCACAACAGGCACCTCCTTTGTGCCGATAGACACTGTCGGAGTCTTACGCTTTCGAGTAAGCGCCTCCGGCAGTGGGACCAATTCTCCATCGTCCTAAGATAACTCAGGAGGATATCCCTCGAGAGGAGCAAGCTCCAACTCGGGGAGGTCAGCAAGCTGAACAGAAGAAATATCTCAGTATTGCAAAATGACACATCAATGTATAGATGAACACATATTCGAGTAAATGCTGGAAAACTTACTGGTGTCACAGGATCGTCAGCCGTATGCATGTCCAATGATAGCTCCGGGATTTTCCTCTCGACTCGCTCCCTAATTAACCATTTGATTTGGGACTCATAGTCCTTATCCGAGAATCCGTCTTGATCCTGGTGATGGAGTGCATAAGCCTATCACCATGATATTGGAGAGGCTAAATCTGGCGCGCCAGCCAACAGTGGACCAAATCGGATCCTTTGAAACCCTTGTGCTTCACCAAATATTCGATCCGCCTCTTTGCAAGAAGCAGATCGTCAATGAGGGCCGGAGGATCTGCGTCCTAGGACTCTTGGGGCATGGTTCCACCGTCAACAAAAGTCGGCAAAGCAGTGGCTTTGCCGGGAGCCAGTCTGTCCTGGTGATAGAAGAACATGGACGGCCATTGTTTCACTGACTCGCTAGCCTTAATCCTAGGATAGACTCGCTCTCTACTAACAGAAAAGCTAAGAGTTCCGGTAATGTAAGGATTACCGGCAGTGATGGAATTTCTCCGGGTATGGAAGTAAAACCGGAAAATAAGAAGACTCGGCCTAATACCGAGATACCCCTCAAGCAAAGAGGCGTAAGTGCTCATTTCTAAAAGAGAGTTTGGGGGGAGATGGTGGAGTTGCACACCATAACGATCTATGACCTTAGAAAAGATGTCTGAGGGAGGAAAGCTCAAACCTCTGTCGAGGTGGGTGCCGAAGTGCACTCGCTCATCGGTGTTGGGAGTGGGGACGATTTGTCCGAAGCCGCTTCGCTAGTAGCCGGCATAGAGGAGGCCTTCATTCTCGACGACGCGGATCTTGGCGTCATCAAGGATGCAGGGGATCCAAACCCCGCGAAACTTCTCCCTCTCTGCCCCAGGAGCCATCGCCGCCGTCGCCGCCGTGGCAAAAGATGAGGCCTTAGCCATTTTCTGGGCATCAATGACCTAGGATGGGCGGCGCTGTGAGATTTGGGGGAGGCAGAAGAGCTTTTTCGCAGGAAGCATCGAGACGAAGGAGAAAGCACTAGCACTGGTAAAGAGGAAGGGAGAGATCTTGACCCCTTATATCCTTTATCTGTGCCAAGATTCATGCGAGATAAATAGTAACCGTGCCACGCGTCGTGGAAGGAGCTGGGTAACTTCCTCGCGAGGATTACGCCGCCTCGATCTCCCTGCATGCATTAAAATGACGCCTCGGTTCTGCAAAAGGCGGACCCACCAACGGTCGTGCTGACAGGAATGTCTATCAGTGACGTGACTTGACCTTGACTAATGTCAGGTTACGTTAGAGACTAAGTTCTGGCTTAAGTTTGAATTTCAGGCTGGAAACTCGAATAATGTACTCATAGGTCCGACTCACTTTGAGACTCGGATCCTATCCTTTCTTTTGAATTTTCAGGAACCGTTCAAGATTCTGCAAGCCGAAGATCAAGCTAGACGATGATGAAATCTGACTCTATATCTTGGAGGCTTCCGGGGGCTGCTGTTGGGGATATACTTTCTAGGTATCCTCACTGTGGCTCGCTGACCAGGGTGGCCCACTTCGGGTTAGAGCATTCCTTCATGGGAAGCCCAGTCAGGGAGAAGAGACAGAGTCCAGTCCAGCTACGGGAAGGCCCAGAAGACTTATCGACTTAGGCATGTAGTGTTACTTGTAGTTCAAGATGTACTCTGTAACCAACTCTTAGTCGTAGCCGGATAGGTCTCTCCTATAAACCCTAGGCCGGATATCTATATAAGCCATCCTAGAACAAGCCTTTAGGGCACCCCACAATAGTCTACAATCTCAACTCGCACAGGCGAAACCCTTGTAACCCATATTCCGGCTATGTCGTATTACTAGATTGCTAGCAGGAGTAGGATCCGTCCAAAGCTGGCAGATTCGAACCTGGGTAAACTTGTGTGCCCACCATCCCGGAATACTGTACATCTCACACCCCTCTCTTCCGCACGCCTCAAGGACCCCCTCATGACATACTTGTCATCAATCCGACGATAACTGGTTACTCGGATTTGGTGTGTGGAACTTGCACGGATGATCCAACAAAGACTCATAGGTATATCTCAGCCTATCCTTCTTTTCTTACCACTGTTTCTTCTGCTCTAGCATCCAAGTTTTCTTGCCGTCATTTCTTTGTTGCCACAGTTTTCCTCCAGTTTTCTGACGTTGGCTAGCGCCGGCATTGGGCTGATCTTGACCCACAACCACAACTTGCTGCGAGTTGTACCGATAATCCGGCTGCTCATCTCTCCTTTTACCTCGGAAATCATTTCTCTGGGAAGACTCGGTCCCATCTCTATTGAAGTACCCTTCATTCGAATCACTCGGCATCAGCCAAGGTTGGGTTGGGTCACCCAAGGCATACGAATCAGTGATCCGGATTGTCTCTGCCAAAGTAGTTGGCATATCCCTCTACAATCTTTGCCACAACATACTCCCATATCCGCATCCTTGGGCGAACAACACAATAGCTTGTGAGTCAATCACTCCTTCACAGGAATTGCGCATGTTGCACCAGCGAGTCAGGAATGCCCGTTCTGGCTCATTCGGCCTCTGCTTGCAAAGTGCTAGGGTCTGTGGCCTATTCGGCCTCTTGTACATGCTTGCAAAGTTGCTAATGAACAATTCTTCAAAGTCAATCCAATAGTTAATACTTCCTGGTGGCAAGTTGTTCAACCAGACCCTTGCTGGTCCTTCCAACATCTGCGGGACATACCTCACGACCCATCTCAAATTACCAGTGGCAATGTTCACTGCAGTTGCATAGTCAATGAGCCAATCCTCTGGCTTAGTGTTGTCGTCATACGTTTTTGTTCCCCGGGCCAACTAGAAGTTTGGCACAGGTGGCTCTCTCATGATCCAGGGTCCAAAGCATGCTAGACCCGGAGGACCCTACACCTCAATCATCTCCGACCTATAGATTCAGTCCAACTTCAACCTTGCATCATCTGGCTGCAAGTTCCTGTTTCCCACTCTAGACCTAATTACGTGGTGTTTTGGTCTATGAAATCCGGCGTCGGCCATTGTTAAATAACCATCATTGTATCTATCTTGACCCGAATGGGCATATTGCTGTTGCATCGCCGGGCTTGCACTTCTCTCCTGCCGAGGTTCATATCGCTGCTGCTGCCATTGCCGAGGTGGGACTTGCCTTGCTCCCGCCGAGTTACGCTGTCCGGCATTGCTGTTTCTAGTGTTTCTCTGACCGGCATTGCCTTGTTCACGGTTACCTCGGCCAGCTTCACCTCGGCTGGCACTGTGATGATCCTCATCCACTTGCACTGCTTTTTCTTTCCATGCCCTTGCCGGGTCATACGGGACCATCTGTTTGGTCTTTCTCCCTGAAGTCACCACTTCCTCTCTTTTAGGGACATCATGAGGAGATGATGCTGCCCCAGCGGATTTCGCCGGGTTACCCCTCGCCGAATGGACTATGTGCGAGCCTCCTGGTATCGTCGAGTTTGCTTTGAGTATCTCTTCATTCTGCTTATTCGCTACCCTCACTAAGTGGTTTACTCTTTCATGTTGCTTCTCCCATGCTTCTCTGGTTAGACCCTCTAACTCGGACAATGCTGTATCTGCAGCCCTAAGGTTCTTCGCTGGGGTACTGTACCTCTCCATCCCTGTTGTCACTAGTGTGGCTATTTGCCTCGGCTTAGGCACACACTCCTTGTCTATCTCAGTGATCAAGTTTCTACCTCTAATTTTTACTCCATCCAAACGGTTTGCCTTTTCGCATTCACGCAAAGTGATGTTTAGTAATTGTTGCAGCTCAGCTATTTTATTTGCGCCTGCAACCATTTTCTGCCGGGTCTCCTCTAGCTCGGCATGTGCCTGACTCGGATCTACTACAGGTGCTATGGGTGTAGCTAAACTATCTATCGCCTGCTGCAGTACGTTCTCAGACCTCTCTAGTGGAGGAAACCTATATCTAGTTGCCTTTGGCATAGCATCCGGATCTAGAGTTGGGTCCTTGCTTGCTCCTGCGTCTGGCGTAGTCATCATGACCTCAGTGCAGCTAGCGGGGCGAGTGATACGTGAGCCTTGAGACACGTTGACAGGTGGTTTCCTCCCTCAACCACGTGCAGCGGGTGAGCGCAAGACTCATCCATGCCCATGTAGATCTTGTGTGCGACGAGGCTGATGAAGAGGCCGTTGCACGGAGGAGGTCGGTTGGCGAAGCTGCCAGCGTTGTTGCTGACGTAGTCCAGCGCTCCAAAGCGCTGAACCAACCCGGATACGATGCACTCCCCGGTGGCAATGATGTTTCCCATCCGGATCTTCACTCTTGCTAGCACCGCTAGCCCCACGGTGGGCGCCAACTGTCGTGGTGGTGGTACGACAGATGCCATGTATAGGCTAAAGATGAGGCCAATATGCACTAGAGGAATTCAGGGAGGGATAGTGTGGTGATTCCATACACAGAAGTTTGTATTGCTATATTTTCACCAAGGTTACAAAGGTTCCTTGAGCTGTATTGGGGAGAGGAGGAAGAAGAAGCTCTCTTACTCTCACCACAACGCTAGAGTCCTGTGCTAGTAAAAATGATCGATCCCTCTCTATGGAGGTCCTAGTGCTCCTTATATAGGGGAACCTAGGTTACAAGCTAGGGCATACATGGAGGCATATTCTAGGAATATGCCTCTCCCAAAATGGCAAAGCGATGCTATGATGACTGCAAGTGCACAGATCGTTTGTAGCTAGTTTCAAAATAAAGATATCGATCTCACAGGGAGCAGGAGTCTGAAGTCTAATAACTCTTAAAATAAATATTACGATAAAAATGCTAGATAAAGTTCTAAGTGAGAAGATAAAATGCGAGTATTGTGTAAAAAGGTGTTTTGGGGTTTTGGGTATAAGAGCAATAATAAATTAAAGTAAACAACTGAGTACAGAAAGTAAGTATAGCGTATGTAAGAGATTGGAAATATAGTAGGGAAAAAACGTTCTCCGGGAGTAGCGGATACACCACTAGTATTTAAAGATTTAAGATAAAGATTATCATCATGAACATTCTCAACTATGTATGTGTGGGAGGAACTCTGTATTTGGACGAATAGGCAACAACCGCTGCTCACATCATCCTCATAACCACAGCAGTCAGCAACCGGCATCAATCGAATTACTGCGCTATTAAGGGACGTAATCCCGTAGGACGTATCCCATGGCATGGATAGTGTTCTGTGAGTTTCCTCGGTTTCCCAAGTTGATATGTAAGGGTGCGAACAACTTTATAGTCACTGTAAGTGCTAGCACACCTCCGTCTACCAACAAGTAGTTTCCTCCATCAAGTCCCCACGAGAGGCAAATATTGAGAGGTCGACTTCTCTCAACATCAAGATGTAGAAAATCTAACACATGGCCACAGTGATGAATATCATAATAGACTTTACCTTATTTAAATCTCATACTAGGGTTTCTCCATCTCCCCGAAAACTAATGATCTACTCAAACATGGAGGCAATCAACATCATGGAAATGGTAATGGAAATAATCATAGATGAATAGTACTTGTATAAATCCACAACGAGTACGGGAATTACAACAAGATCTAGACAAGATGTAGATGGGATGGATGGAGATGGTGGTGATGCAGCGGTGGATGATGAAGATCGATGCCTTAGCCTCCCGGATCTGTGCAAGGCGAAGATGGATCCTTGGTGGATGAGTTCCCCCTCCAGATGCCTTCCGGAGGTGAGGTTTCAGCGATTTCTGGGTGTTCTGTATGTTGTCTCCTCGAACCAATTGCACGGGGTGAAACTATTTGACGAGGCGGAGGCGGCGCCAACTATACGGCCGAAAAAATTGCTCCAGTCGTATAGTTGGTTGTTGGACTCTCTGCCTCACTTGTTCGCTTCTAGTTTTCTTCTAGTATAATTAATATTTCCCAAATAAGCGATTTACGTTGTTTTATACTCCTTTTCTCCACAGTACAACTGCTTCAAGAATTGTATCCATTGGATCCATTATCTGTCCTGATCCTGGTAAAAAAGACATAAAATGTGTGCGCGAGCGCCATATAATACCAAGATCCTACATCTACAATGAAAAATAATAATGTAAAACATGATGCAAGATGCAAGTATGCACTCATCAACGTCCCCAAGCTTAGACTCTTGCTCGTCCCGAGCAAGTTTTAGCTTAATGGATGTGATCCTCATATTCATGAAGCTGAGTCGATAAAAGAAATGAGGCAATTGCAGAATGTGTTTATCATGTACGATACATAGGAATAAGTTCATTGAATAGTATCTTACTCGAACCATCTGAATAGTATTAGCAGGCTTCCACACCTTAGTGATCAACAGTTCATAAAAGATGAATTTCAACATAATGTAAAAGTATCCGGTTCAACCGAATGAGTTAGCGAGGTAGTCCCAAGTGTTTTAGGATTCACATATTCACTTGTGATTCAAAATCTCAAAAGTGTATCTTTGTCATACTACAATACAGTGGTATATGCCTACTTGCTCTTTGCACACTCGCTCCTTTTCTTCTTCTTTTTCTTTTCTTTTGTATATATGCTCACACTTTGTTTAAGTGTTGTGCAAAGGAGCTAGCCATACATTCCACTTCATGTAGGAATCCAAAGTTTAACAATCTCAATTATCAAATTCCAAGTGTATATGAAGCATTCTTATGACTTGAAGATTCTATTTCGTCTTGTCCTCACTCTATTTTGATAGCACTTTCATTTTCCTTTGTTCAAGGTTTCTTTCTCAACTTAACTATATAGATAATTTTTCTTTGTAAATCAAACAGTAGACTTATAGCATATTGACTAAATTATCTTTAGGTGTTCCATTAATGCCAATGGTGTGGAAGACTCCTATTTCTATCATCAAGTGCAAGTAAAATTATACGCAAGCCATTCATATATCAATAAAGCAAACACAAACTCAATATTGCTCCATATATAATTATAAACTCGGAATTTCATAAAAGGGATCGACTATTCCTGAAGGGAATTCTAATGATGCAAACTTTATTGCTAGAATGAACTAATGCGAAAATAGTAATAAAAACTTATAGGATAGATTACAAGGTCTTAAAGATCTCCCCAAGCTTGAAATCAAGCTAGGCGGGATCAAATAATCCCTTGCGATTATTTGATACCGTGATTGTTGTAGATCACTATGGTGCCATGGCATGTAACACTGTGGTGCGTAGCTTCTTATTTGTCTCCTCCAAAGAAGTTATGCGGTTGTAGCACCTCCGCAAATCAGACTGCAGAGTGTCCACTCTATCAGCGAGCTTAGTCACTAATGGAAGGAGGTCTTCCTTCTTCTCCATCTCATCGAGAAAGTGACGGACTTCAACGCGATGGAGTAGCTCCTGCTTCTGATATATCTCCAATGCCTACACGCGATCCTTGGTCCTGGGGACAGCTTCTTCTTCCTCGTCCATAATTGATGGATCGGGGAAGTGTAAACCATACCTCCACTCTTCTTGAGGCTTGACCTTCATACGAGCACCAATGGTTGGCTTCGAAAGTGGTTCCTCCGTTCTCTTTCTAGCACCTGCACCAATATTAGATAATTCCTTATGCTTGTGCGGACTTTGATCCATAGTGATGAACTTGACGTCTCCACACGCCCTTTTCCATGTGGTTTGCGATCTTCTCTCTCTTGTTGAGCTTTGTTCATTGCCACCCAATTGATCTATGGTGGATCATAGACGTCACGGCGGATGTAGACGTCAACCACATCATCGTCGGAATCGTTGTTGAAGTAGCTTGGCTCGACGTACTCCTTGTACCTCGGGCTAAACCTCTCCACCTCCTCGTCATCGTCCTCCCTGGACGAGCTGCTAGAGCGGTCCCTGGAAGGACCAATGAGCCCCAAGGGTTTTCCACGGCCTGGAACGGGATAGCGCATCACTAGATTTGCTCCTGGAGATTATGATTAGAGAGAGAGAGACAATGGCAGTATATAAGGGGGGTCAGAGGTTGGTAAAATTCACGAGAAAGAGGGAAAGAAATCACGGATTTGGAAGTGTCCTGCCGCGTAACGACCAACTATACGGGCGTGGCTTGTATAGCTCCCATCGTATAGTTGGTTCCGAGCAGATATTTCCAAATATCTCGAGTCCAGGTCAATTAAATCACGACTCAGAACCAACAATAACATTTTTTTAGATGAATAAACGAAAGATCAATCGAAAAAGTGTCCAAGAGTTTAACGACCAAGTATACGGCCAGAATTTTAGGCTCTGGTTGTATAGTTGTGACCGTATAGATACAAACACCAAAAACAAAAAGTGTCTGAGAGATTAACGACCAACTATACAGCCAGAATTTTTTGGTCCGGCCGTATAGTTGCGACCGTATAGATACAGACACCTAAAGCAAAAACATTTGAGAGTTTAACAACGAACTATACAGCCAGAATTTTTGGATCCGGTCATATAATTGCGACCGTATAGGCTCAGATAGCAAAAGCAATTTCACGAAGATGATACAGAGAGTTTAACGACCAACTATACGGCTTGATATTCCTCTCCGGTTGTATAGCTCCGCCCGTATAGTTGGTAAAACACCTCTAAAACTTCAGAAAAAACACAAGGAATTCAAAGGCAGAATTTTCAAAGGTAAAAATTGTGAAAACAAATCACTTATATGGGTAACAACACTTACCTTGCACTTACCATTGTTTATCCGGGGATGAAAAGTTCCTCCCACAACAAATACTTCTTCTCTTTTGGAGGAATTGACCTTAGTTCATTGGATAATTCTCATAATCAAAAATCACCAGGACTAAAGTTCCTCTCAATAAGATTGGTGTCTTGAGGGGCAATCATGGACACTGCATCCAACATCTTTAGTTCTTGCCTCTGCATAATCTGCAACTCAAATTCTTGAAGTGAAAGAATCCAGCGAATCAGTCTTGGCTTATGGTCTTTCCTCTCAAGGAGTTCTTTTAAGCTATCACGATCCGTGTGAACTCTTACCTTCGCATCAACTATATAGGAACAAAATTTATCCCAAGAGAAAAATACAGCAAAAAGTTCATTTTCTTCCTTAGGGTAGTTCTTTTGATCACCATTGAGAGTTCTACTAGCATGATGTATAATATTAAATCTACGACCAATATGTTGTCCTAGAGTTACTCCTACAACATCATCACTAGCTTCACATATTAAATCAAAGGTTGTATCCCAAATAGGTGGTTTAATAATAGGAGCACGAGATAAAGCATTTTTAGTCTATAAAAGGCTTCAAGAAACTTATCATCAAAATTAAATCTCATTCCCTTTTGCAAGACGTTTGTCAAAGGTTTAGATATTCTAGAGAAATTTCTAATGAACCTTCTATAAAATCCCACATGACCAAGAAAACTTATTATACCTTTAATATCCCTAGATTGTGGCATTATCTCCATTGCTTCAACCTTATCTCTATCAACTTCAATTCCTTTACCTGATACCTTGTGTCCAAGGACTATACCTTATTTGACCATAAAATGGCATTTCTCCCACTTTAGAACAAGATTAGTTTCTTCACAACGCTTTAAAACTCTTTTGAGATTATCCAAGCAACTAGTAAACGAAGTTCCATAGACAAAAAAGTCATCCATAAATACTTCCATTATAAGTTCTATAAAATCAGCAAAAATAACAGTCATGCATCTTTGAAAAGTAGCTGGAGCATTACGTAAACCAAAAGGCATACGTCGGTAAGCATGTAAACCATAAGGACTAATGAAAGTTGTTTTAAGTTGGTCATGAGGATGAACAGCTATTTGAGAGAAACCAGAGTATCCGTCCAAGTAGCAAAAATGAGTATGGTTTGCTAGCCTTTCTAAAGTTTGATCTATGAATGGTAATGGATAGTGATCTTTTCTAGTCTCTTTATTTAATTTCATGAAGTCTATGCACATCCTATGCCCAACAACAGTTCTAGTAGGTATCAATTCATTGTTTTCATTAGGAACAGCAGTAAAACTGCCCTCCTTAGGAACACGGTGAATAGGACTTACCCATTCACTTTCTTTAACAGGATAGATTATACCTGCGTCCAATAGGCGTACAATTTATTTTCTTACCACTTCTTTCATTTCAGGCTTCAGTATTCTATTGAATTATGCAACTGGTTTAAGACCTTCTTCCATGAATATTCGATGGACGGCTATCATGGGACTAATGCCCTTCAAGTCATCCATTGAGTACCCAAAGGCCTGACGATGCTCCTTAAGTATCTTCATGAGTTCTTCTTCTTCTCCTGAAAGTTTAGCACTAATAATAACAGGGAATTTATTTGTATCATCTAAAATCCCGTATTTAAGGTTTTCTGGTAGAGTCTTCAACTCTAGGGGTGGTAGTTCCTCATCCCCTCTCTTTTCTGGCTCTTCAAAAGCCTCATTAGTTGGAGGTCCCAAAATGGGAAGTGAATCGTATTCATCTTCTAGTTCTCCCAAGGACTTGTCCTCCATAACTATTTCTTCATAATTTGGATCCTCATCTATTTCTTCTTCTTGGTTACTAAAGAAAAGAGCTGCCATTTCCTCAATGGTTCTCTCTTCTTCTTCTTCTTGTATTTGTGGAGGCTTGTCTTTAAAGTTGGAAAAGTGGAATTTATTTTCCGTTCCCCCAAGCTTAAGAGATACAATCTCCTTCTTGAAATTAACATAGGCACCTATATCACCCAAAAAATTCCTTCCAAATATAATTGGGCAAAGAGTGTCAGCTGGCATATCAACAACTACAAAATCGATAGGAAAGTTTTTATTGCCAATTGTGACAGTTGCATCTTCAACTACTCCCATTGGAATTCTCAGATTTTTATTGGCTAGCATAATTGTCACATCAGTATTTTCAGTTTTGGCCAGTTCTATTTCTTCTTTTATTTCTAAGTAGAAATCATAAGATATAACATTAACTTCGGTGCCAAGATCACATAAACCGTAATGCAAGGTTTCTTTAAATATGTAGGGAGGAATAGGATTACCCACATCTTTTACCTTGGTTTTACCTTCAACCAATATGGAAGTCTCTTCATCGAGTTCAACTATGTTACAATGTGAGTACATAGCCATAATTTCTTCCTTGGTTACCTCATCATCTTTGGTTTCTTCCAGCTGTTCCAAGAATTTTGGCATGCTTTCCTCTTCCCTCTTCTCCTGTACTACTTTGACCTGTTCATACTCAAGAATATGCTTTTGTGTGCAGTGTTAGGAAACGGCAATTCATGCATTGGTTCTAGGGAGGCAAGTGTTGCTTTATCTTCTCTTTTCTTCTCAAGTTCGGGTGGTGGATCATACTTGACCGAACCCTCTTTCAGAGCTTTGATATGTTCTATAAAAGATTTAACAACTTGCAACACAAGATCTGAATCCAAATAAAGTTCTTTAGATAATTCTTTAATATGGCCTTTTTATGTAATCATGAATACAAGCATGCTCTATTTCTATGCCTCCTTCACTTCCTAGGCCAAAATTCCATGCAACTCTATGATCATGAATTCTATTAAGTAAATCCCAAGCTTTAGGTATAGGAAGATTCATAAAGGCTCCTTCCACGAAAGAGTCTAGTTCAATTTTATTAGGTTCAATTAAACCGCCATAAAAGATATGTAGTAAATACCATTCAGGCAAATCATGATGAGGACATAGTCGTAGTAAATCTTTAAATCTAATATAAGCTCTTACCAGTCCTTCATTAGAACAATTCTTCCAAGTCATCATAAGACGCCCGATTCCAAAAGATTTTGATAATGGATAATATTTTGATAGAAATTCACAAGCCAGATTATCCCAGGTAGTAGTGGCTTCGGGGGGTAGAGATCTATACCATTAGAGAGCTATACTTGTCCAAGTTTGACTAAAAAGTTTAACCCTTACCTCATTAGTTGTATATCCCTTCAATAGAAAAGTGCCACATATATCTTTGAAACATGCAATATGCTCATATGGATCAGGATCTTCTTCATCTCCAGTAAATTGCTTCTTATGTAGAATACTAAGTAGTAGAGGATTTATTTCAAACCCCCTTGTCTTCTCATTGGAGTTGTCTCTTTTATAAATATCATACGGCTTCCCAAAGTGGTTGAGTGGGCTAGCACTAGTCATATGTTCAATCTCCATCATGTTGGTGGAAACCTGTAACTCAAAACAAAATTTAGCAAGACAAAAATAAATAAGCAAAAACAAAAAGACCTACAACGCTTAGCTCCTCGGCAACGGCGCCAGAAAATAGCTTGATGACTGCAAGTGCACAGATCGTTTGTAGCTAGTCTTGAAATAAAGATATCGATCCCATAGGGAGCAGGAGTCTGAAGTCTAATAACTCTTGAAATAAATATTACGATAGAAATGCTAGATAAAGTTCTAAGTGACAAGATAAAATGCGAGTATTGCGTAAAAAGTTGTTTTTGGGTTTTGGGTATAAGAGAAATAATAAAGTAAAGTAAACAACTGAGTATAGAAAGTAAGTATCGTGTATGTAAGATATTGGAACCACAGTAGGGAAAAGGCGTTCTCAGGGAGTAGCGGATACACCACTAGTATTATAAAGATTTAAGATAAAGATTATCATCATGAACATACTCAACTATGTATGTGTGGGAGGAACTCTGTATTTGGACAAATAGGCAACAACTACTTCCCACATCATCCTCATAACCACAGCAGTCAGCAATCGACATCAATCGAATTACTGCGCTATTAAGGGACGTAATCCCGTAGGACGTATCCCATGGCATGGATAGTGTTCACTGAGTTTCCTCGGTTTCCCAAGTTGATACGTAAGGGGTGCAAACAGCTTTATAGTCACTGTAAGTGCTAGCACACCTCCGCCTACCAACAAGTAGTTTCCTCCATCAAGTCCCCAAGAGAGGCAAATATTGAGAGGTCGACTTCTCTCAACATCAAGATGTAGAAAATCTAACACATGGTCACAATGATGAATATCATAATAGACTTTACCTTATTTCAATCTCATACAAGTGTTTCTCCATCTCCCCAAGAACTAATGATCTACTCAGACATGGAGGCAATCAACATCATGGCAATGGTAATGGAAACAATAATAGATGGATAGTACTTGTATAAATACACAACGAGTACGGGAATTACAACAAGATCTAGACAATATGTAGATGGGATGGATGGAGATGGTGGTGATGCAGCGGTGGATGATGAAGATCGGTGCCTTAGCCTCCCGGATCTGTGCAGGGAAAAGATGCATCCTTGGTGGATGAGTTCCCCCTCCAAATGCCTTCCGGAGGTGAGGTTTCTGTGATTTCTGGGTGTTCTGTATGTCGTCTCCTCAAACCAATTGCACGGGGTGAAACTATTTGACAAGGCGGAGGTGGCGCCAACTATATGGCCGGAGCTATACGGCCAGAACATTGCTCCGGTTGTATAGTTGGTCGTTGGACTCTCTTCCTCCCTTGTTCGCCTCTGGTTTTCTTCTGGTATTATTAATATTTCCCAAATAAGCGATTTACGTTGTTTTTTACTCCTTTTCTCCAAAGTACAACTGCTCCAAGAATTGTATCCATTGGATCTATCATCTGTCCTGATCCTGGTGAAAACAGACATAAAACGTGCACGCAAGCGCCGCAAAATACCAAGATCCTATATCTACAATGCAAAATAATAATATAAAACATGATGCAAATATGCACTCATCATGCTGCTCTTTTCTCCTTCGTAAGCCGCCGCAGAGGCCGGCATAAGCCTCTATGACGCCATCATCAGCCGACAACAACAACGTCAGCTTGTTGGCTCGTACTCGCTGGTCCTCCCCTCTGTCCGCTGTGCTTAGGCTACAATAGGGAGATAAAGGTCTTGACCGTTGAAGATACCTTCCGTCCCTTGTAAGCCAAGTAGTAACCCGGCTTTGGCCTGGTTAACTCGGCCCCGTGGGTACCTACATACAAGTAAAAGATAGCTAGCCAACATATGTTATATGGATGCCGAGGTAACGTTAGAAGAACATCCTTTGGGTCAGGTCTGTCATAAGTCGACTTGCCTTGAGGGAACTCGGCCAACTCCTGCTTTGACCTTGCCATACCTCGGCTAACTCGACCATTATACCCCGGCGTGACCCTACCCAGGGTTATCCTCCCAACAATGCACAACATTGGCATAGTCAATCAACCAATCTTGTGGCTTGGTGCTACCGTCATAGTTCTTCGTCCCCTAGCCAACTGATAGTTCGGCACAAGTGGTTCCCTCATAATCTGATGGTCCGAAGCATGCAGGTCCTAGGGGCCTTGCCCTTATTTCTGACATATAAATTCTGTCCAGCTTTAATCTTGCATCATAAGGCTGCAAGTTCTTGTTTCCCAATCTCGATCCCATTGCATTTCCCATCACATGATGATCCGGCCTTGGAAACTCGGTATTGTCCATAGCCGATTAACCATCATTGTACATGTTTTGCCCTGGACAAGCATATTGCTGCTGCATAGCTGGCCCTGCACTTTGCTCTTGTCGAGGTATGTAAGGTTTCTACTGCGGGGGGTACTGTCATGCTCCTATTGAGTTACGTTGTCCGGCATTGCCATGCCCAGCTTTTCCCTGATTTCCATTGCCTTGGCCGGGGTTTCTATGACCACCGTTACCTCGACTAATACTTGCTCTGTCACCATTATCATGTACTGCTTTCCCTTTTCCAGCCACAGCCGGGCCATACGGTACCATCTGCTTGTTTCTTCTGGCCGAGGTTACCACCTCTTCTCTCCTAGGGTTCGATGCAGGTGAAGACACTACCTCGGCTGATTTTGCAGGAGCGCCCCAACCGAATGAACACCGCGGGAACCCCCTGCCCTGGCTGGGTTAGCCCTATGTATCTCCTCATTTTGCTGGTTTCCGATATGCACCAGCTCTATGACTCTTTCCTATTGCCTCTCTCGGTCAAACCAGCTAACTCGGCAGTTGTTGCGTCTGTAGCCCTAAGATTTTTTGTCGGGGTACTATACCTCGGCAACCTTGCTGACATTGGGGTTAATCGAATCTCCTGGCCTAGGCACATATTCCTTATCTATTTTACTGATGAGGTTCTTTCCCCTAATCTTTATACCATATAGGGGGATAGGGCTAGTGTTAATCTTGTTTGCCTTAGCATACTCACGCAGCGTGATGTTCAACGCCTATTGAGATGATGCTACTTTCTTTGCCCATACTAACATTTTCTACCGGGTCTCCTCTAACTCGGCCTATGCCTCAGCCGGACATACTATGGGAGCTATTGGTTTGGTGAGACTCTCTATTGCATGATGCAGTATGTTTTGTAGCCTTTCCAGTAGTGGACCTCTAGCCCTAGGCACCTTGGGAGTTACCTCTCCTTCTTCCGTCGGGTCTTTTCTCGTGCCTGCATATGGCGTGGCCATCATCACCTCGACGTAGCTGGCGGGGCGAGTGATACGCGAACCGTGAGACGCGTTGAGAGGCGGTTCTATTGCCACAACGAATCTCTACGGGTGGATGTAGAAGTCGTCGATGCCGATGTAAATCTTATGCGCACCAAAGCTAACGAAGAGCCTGTTGCACGGAGGCGGGCGGTTGCCGATTCTGCGGGCGTTGTCGCTGATGAAGTCCAGCGCGCCAAATCGCTGGACCAGCCTAGAGACGATGCGCTCTTTAGTGGCGATGATGTTTCCCGTCCAGATCTTGGCACCAGCTAGCACCACTGCTGGCCCCATGGTGGGCGGCAACTGTCGTGGTGGTGTCACGACATATGCCATGGGTAGGCTAAAGATGGGGCCAAAGTGCACTAGTGGTATCCGGGAAGGTATAGTGCGGTAATTCCACACACTGAGATCTCTATTATGTGGATCAATGGTCAATATAGATGCTCCTTGAGCTGTATTGAGGAGAGGAAGGAGACGATGCTATCCTGCTCTCTATGCATGCACTAGGGTTTTTTCCTTAGCTAAAAATGACTGACCCTCTCCTTGGAGGCCCTGGCTCACCTTATAAAGGTGTGGCTAGGTTACAGCTGGGGCTTACATGGCCCGGATATGCTAGGAATATGCTTGTCCCAAAGTGGTAACTCGGCGCGCTCCTTTCCCCTATCGCCAGCCTCTGCATGGCAATGGCACAGAGTCCACACATTGTTACCGTTGATGTCAGTGACTATCACGTCTATGACGAACTGCTCCATCTCTACTTTGCTGACTCTTGTCGCTAGCTCTTGTCTCTCCCTTAATTCCCCTAAGAGAGAGAAAAGCACTAACCTTGGGCTGGGTTTCTGATGCGGCCCATCCTACGGACGCTCCTACATCTACACCACTGAGTCCCCCAAGTGGACCCATGACTCGTGCTCGAGCCAAACTCCTACAAGCTAAGGTGAACTCGCTCCTCGCCTCGTGCCAATTTGATACATCCTTGGATGGTGTGCTACTTCGTGCAACTACTATATGCATCATCGGGTACGAAGCACCAACACATCACCAAGCACCCCAGCATGGAGAACAAGGAGCAGATCGTGAAGCAGAAGACGCTGGAGCTACTCAGACCGGAGTCTCCGGTCTGCGCACACTAGAGTCTCTGGCCCACCAAAGTCTCCGGTATGAAGACACCGGAGTCTCCGGCCACACCTCCGGTCTGGCCCCTGCACCGGGCCCTGGGACAATCTGAAGGCCCCTCCAGAGGCTGGTCCGGAGACCAACCGGAATCTCCGTCCTAGACCGGAGTCTCCGGTCCACCACACCGGAGTCTCCGGTCCGACCGTCGCCAGGCATGAAAAGGCCTTTGGGCATGCGGCCCATGTACCCCTTAGTCTGTCCAGAACTTGTCTTTTATTCCTAAAGTACCCATGTTTAAGTGGCTGGCCTATATATAGTCCCCCACCTCCATTGTAAACCCTAGGCATGATATTGGAATTAGTGGAAACCCCTTTGTAGATCTATCTAATTCTTGCCTCATGCTCCTTGACCAAGGAGCACCAATATCCCCAAACCTCGTTGGAGTTTGCATCGTGCCTCCGCGTTGTACAAGGCCTTGGAGTCGGTGTCCCTTTGCCAAGACGTCAAGATCTTACCGAGTCTCCCATCTCGCCGTGCCGGTTCGAGAGAGAGTCCTCCGCCCGACGCTGATCCTAGGGATTGCGCCGGACCGGTCACCGCCGGCATCAGCTATTGGTGTGTATCGTGGTTTTGTGTGTGTGTGTGTTCATCGCATTCTCTGTGCGTGAGTTCGTCGTGTTCATCCTCCCCTCCTCTCCCCGCACTCCATCCTCGATTTGAAAGGGAATCGTGAAAGATCGGGCCACCCTAGAGGTTTGCCCTCAACATATTGGTATCAAGAGCTTCGTTTCTCACGATTTCCCCCACAAATTTTTCTTCTATCCACCAAAAATTTGAAAATCCCCAAAAAACAGCCCAAACTTGCCTTTGGATCGATCTCTTGATTTGGAGTGTTATTTGTGGTTTTGATCCGACCAAACCTTGTCTTAGGTGTTGGTCCAGCTTTATCCTGCGTTTTCCCAGCCCAATTAGGCCAATTTTTCGCGGATTTCAGGACCCAAGGCGTGGATTTCCGCTCAAGAACACGAGCAGTTCGCGATCTGACTCCAGACCGGAGTCTCCGGCCTGCCCACCGGAGTCTCCGGCCTACCCACACTGGAGTCTCTGGCCTGCACCGGAGTTTCCAGCCTGAAACCCCGGAGTCTCCGGCCTGACGCCTGATTTTGACAGTTTTGCCTCTAATCTTGCATTGGATAATTTCCTCTTGTTTGTTTGTGCCCGTGTGCGTGTCGTCAACTAACAACAAGCTTCCGTATCGAAAACCCCCGCGCTCATCGACACTACGGCCCATGAACATCATCCCGCACCACCGACGCCAAGTTCATCATCAAAGAAGGTATAACTTGCGTCACCTTGTTAACCCCTATCTTCCTTTGTGTGTACCTATCCCATGAGAGTGGCTCATCTTGTGTTTGCTTGAGCATTGTGCATTTGTCCTTGGATAGTGAGTGTGCAAGAGCAATATCAAGTGTGACTAGGTAGCATCAAGGGAGAGCAAAAATATGTATATATACAAAAGAAAGAAAAAGATACAAAGAAAAAGCAAAATAAAAATAGTCTCCCATTGCCAAAGAGAGTCTCAAAGCTTGTAAGCAAGAGAGAAAGAAGAGCACCCAAGACAAGTGCACAAATCTGTTGCTCATTTTACCTCTTTGCAAACGAGCCACGGTCTCTCCTTGCATTGGCACGACAACGAGCTTAGTCTTTGTTAGGATATTTTGTTTGCTCATTTTCATAGTCGTGTCAATCCCAACTTTCTCCACGTGTGTGTACATAGTCGTAGGTTCCCGTCACCCTTTTGAGTTGTTGACCTTCGCCTTTGACTTGAGTTTTGTTGGATTTTACCCACTTTCGACTATCCCTTTTCTTTTGGTTGGTTCTTTGGCATTCCACAATCCTAACCTACCACCAACAAGCTTTTGAGAGTTAGTTCTTTCTATAGTGTGAGTTTTCTTTGCAATTCCACTTTGCACGCTTATAGCTCTCACTTGTGGTTTCTAGTTTGGTGCAATCCCCAAGGTAAGGTACAAGGCTAACACCACCATATTACACTTCCATATACAATACTTGTGTGTCTTGCATGATGGATAGGCACGGTGAGCTGAGCCAACCACCTCCCCAAGAAGAAGATCAAGGACCGTACATGACGCGCGCAAGTCACTTCATCGTTCGACAAGAGTTC
The DNA here is from genome assembly GCA_910589775.1 of Avena eriantha. Lineage (NCBI taxonomy): Eukaryota > Viridiplantae > Streptophyta > Magnoliopsida > Poales > Poaceae > Avena > Avena eriantha. Next base: position 442,057,653 of record OU342741.1, on the reverse strand, counting down.
CGTGAACGTTGCCAAGACCTTGACACGCGACAAGATGAACAATTTGGCGACACGCAAGCCGAGTTCAAGAACATAGACAACCGCTTCAATGGCCTCGAAAGGCAAATGCAAGCAATGCATCACAACTTCAGCCACCAAAATGAGTCGCTTCAACGCTCCGTCGCCGAAACAAATGACAATCTTCGACGCCTCATCGACGGAACGGCAATACCGCGTTCACGTGCTTCAAGCTCTTCAAGTTCTTCGTGTCGTCATGCACCTCCGCAACAAGATCTACGTCCAAGTGCTCCAAGACGGAATGGCGCCCCCATGGTTGAAGATGGAACCTCTTCCAACTATGTACCTTCCCCATGGCATGCCGCAACGTCAAGCTATGATGGTGACCTCTCTTCAAAGCCACGAGCAAGGCAAGAAGCACACCATCATCACGCAAGGGCACTAGTGATCCAACAAGAGCAACCACAAGAGGAACCGCAAGCGCAACCGCAAGTCTACCACCATCGACCGCGACACATACTTGACACAACAAGTGATGACTCCAATTTGGAGAATCAAGCTCGTCATAGACGTGAAGCTCTCCAAGATCCTCCTCCTCGTCATCAACGTCATGAACGTCCGCACGGACACCATGGTCATCACGAGGCGCCTCCTCCACCTCAACAAAACTTGGAGCGTCAAGTGATACAAGTTGAGCGACGCCCACCACGTCAAGAAGCTCATGACCATGTTCTTCCCCGTGAGGCCAATGTGCCTAACCAACATCACCAACCGAGGAACGAGCCTCCTCTTCGTCATCAACCGCGTCAAGAGGCTCCACACCCTCACCACCATGAGGCCCAAGCGCCTCAACCACATCAACAACCGCGCCAAGAGCAAGAGCAAGCTCCTCAACAACAATATCAAGAGCAAGCTCCGCAACAAGGACGCGATAACCAAGTTCCACCTCTCCAACTACAAGATCATCAACAAGGTCACCAAGCTCGTCGCAATGACCGCAACGATGAAGAAACTTTTGGCAAGCTCAAGCTCACAATGCCCAAGTTCACCGGATCCAATGACCCCGAAGAATACCTCTCGTGGGCACTCAAAGTCGACAAGATCTTCCGCATGCACAACTATAGCAACGAGAAGATGGTCGCCATGGCTTCGCTTGAGTTTGATGATTACGCCAACCTTTGATGGGAACAAGTTCAAGTTGCTCGTGATGCAAGACAAGAACCGCCAATCACAACTTGGCATGACATGAAGGCTCACATGAGATCTCGGTTCGTCCCCGCGCACTACACGCGTGACCTCTTCAACAACCTTCAAGCGCTTCGTCAAGGGACAAAGACCGTGGAAGAGTACTTGAAGGAAATGGAACTCATCTTCATTCGCGCCAACATTGATGAGCGCATGGAGAAAACAATGGCACGTTTCCTTATTGGCTTGAATCACCCAATAAAGCGCATCGCCGAGTTCCAAACATACAACACCATGGTTGAGCTTGTGCACATCGCAACAAAGGATGAACGTCAAGTGCAAGAGGATATCAAGAAAAATAAGCCCAAGACGTACTTCACCTACAAGCAAGCTTCAACCCCTACACCAACAACTTTCAATGGAAGCTCCTCAAGTACCCCCAAGCCTTCCTTCAAGCCCACACTCCCTCAAGGAAAACTACCCCCAAGTGGCAAGCAAGCAGAGAGTGATACACCTTTCAACGGTGAATGCTACAAGTGTGGAGGTAAAGGACATAAGTCGGCCGAATGTGGAAACAATAAAGTCTTGTTCATCCATGACAATGGTGATGAAGAGTACTTGAGTGAAGATGAGTTTGATGCTCGTGTCAAGGAAGCAATGGCAAGGCAACGAGTAGAAGATGATCAAGAACTCCTCATGTGTGAACATGACGCAAGTCCATCGCTTGTCGTCACAAGGATATTGACCACTCAAGCACAAGAGCATGAAGACCAACGCTCCAATATCTTCCAAACACGAGCCGGCATCAATGGCAAATCTATCAAGGTGATCATTGATGGAGGAAGTTGTCACAACCTTGCTCGCACCGAGTTGTGTGAGAAGCTCAACCTCACCCTCCATACACACAAGCACCCCTACCATGTGCAATGGCTAAGTGACCAAGGGTCGGTAAAGATCAAGCATACCGTATCGGTCTCCTTCGCCATTGGTCCTTACAAAGATACGGTGGAGTGTGATGTGGTTCCTATGACAGTTTGCCACATGCTTCTTGGTCGACCGTGGCAATTTGACAAGGCTTCTCAACATGATGGTCGCACCAATGTATACACCTTCAAATGGCTCAAAAAAACATGTGTTTTGCAACCGATGACTCCTAGCCAAATAATTACAGACAATGCAAAGGCTTTAGCGAGGGCGCAAAGCACAACACCTACTTGTGAGAAGAGCGGTGAGAGAGAGAACCACCTCATAGTGAGTGAGAGCCACAAGCCAAACTCGAGTGGAAAAACTAAGAGTGTTCTCCTTGCCACCAAAAGTGAGATGAGAGATGTTCGGAATAACCCATCCATCTTGCACTATGTCCTCCTTTGCAAGGGACTAGCGCAAGGAACTAATGAATTAACCAATGTTCCTCCATCTTTGATGAGTGTTTTGCAGGACTTCAAGGATGTGTTCCTGATACGTCCATTTTGCATCTCTATTCTATGTCTTAATTCACTATTATTCATTGATATATTTTGTATTGAGAGGTGATACTTATGGTATTTCATCTATTTTTGCATGGTTGATGACTTTTGGAGCATGGACCGCTGCAGTCAGGATTCTGGTGGAAAAGGTGTTGTTTGGAGGCAAAATTCACGAAGATCAGAAAATACGGGAAAATATACGGAAAATCCTATTTTTTCTAGAAGACTCAGGCTGCCAGAAGATGGAGTGGAGGTGGGCCATAGGGGGCCCACACCACCCCATGGCGCGGGCAAGCCTAGGTCGCGCCAGGGAGTGGTGTGGCCGCCCTGGCCCACTCCAGCCTCTCTCCTCTGGCGTATATCAACCTCCCGAAACCCTAATACTCGGGGAGCGACCACAGAAAGATTCCGCCGCCTCTGCGGGGCGGAAAACACCGAGAGAGAAAGATCTCTCCGGCAGACAGATTTTTGCCGGGGGAATTCCTTCCCGGAGAGGGGAGAACGTCGCCATCAACACCACCATCAACTTGGACTTCATCGGGATCATCATCATCATCAACACCATCATCACCATCAGCACCCTCATCACCATCTCCATATTGCTGTAACAATTGCGTTGAATCTTGCATAGTTCATAGGGGAAACTTTCCCGGTGTTGATTACTCTTTGTAGTTGATGCTATTGAGTGAACCATTGAATTATTGTTTATGTTCAGATTGTTATACATCATTATTCCATCTCTGATCATGATCCATATGATGTCTTGTGAGTAGTTCGTTTTGTTCTTGAGGACATGGGAGAAGTCTTGTTGTTGGTAGTGGAGTTGCGTTGAGAAAGATTCAATAGATTGTTATTTACGTTGTGGTGTACTTCTTCTAGTGGTGTCATGTGAATGTCGACTACATGACACTTCACCTATATGGGCCTAGGGGAATGCATTGTGTATTTGGCTACTAATCGTAGGGGTTGCCGGAGTGACAGAAACCTGAACCCCCGTTAGGAAACCATTGCACAAGGGACATAAGGGTCTTAGAGTTTAAAGTTGTCGTTAGGTTTCTACCTTAATTACTTTCTTGTACTTACAGATGTTTGCAAGGGGGTTTAATCACAAGTATGTATTAAGTCTTGGATGGGGTGGTACATTAGCATAGGTTCACCCACACAACACTTAGCAAGCTAAAGAAGCTTAATCGACTATATGAAGCGAAAGCACTTGACAGTCTTCCCATGTGTCCTCGAGAATGTTTGGTCATCTATAGAAATACAACCGGCTTGTCCTTTGCTGCATAAAGGATTGGGCCACTTGCTGCATTTATTCCTACTGTCTTTTGTTTACTCGTACTGTGTTTACTTGCTTTATCGAAAACCCCTAAAAATCCGTTTGCTAAGTATTTGTAGAGAATTCCTGATCCATACCACTAGCCAGCACCTTCTGCTCCTCGTTGGGTTTGACACTCTTACTTATCGAAAATACTGTGATACACCCCCTATACTTGTGGGTCATCAAGACTATTTTGTGGCGCCGTTGCCGGGGAGTGAAGCGCTATTGGAGAGTGGAACTGGTAAAGGAAACTTCTACTGTGAGTATTGTTTACTACTGCTAGTTGCTTTATTTTCGTTATGGATAATTCGCTGAGTTTCATATTTGGTAATGCTACTACCACTACTAAGGTAGTAGACAAGCCACCACCAACTGAGAATGATGTTTTCAAAATACCTACAATAATTATTGATCGTGTTATGGATAACTACTATGTTGGGGATGGAACTATCCATCCCGGTGATTATTTACTCTTTATACACGAATTATGCGGGTTGTTCAAGTGTGTAGGTATTACTACAGATCAATTTCAGGTATTATCACTGAAAGGAAGATCTGAGGAATGGTATAAGCTGCTGAAGAATGGTCAAGCTCTGGAATGGGAGGAAATAGTGCCTCTCTTTTATTCAAAGTTTTATCCTCCTAGTGAGATTCATAAAGATCGGAATCAAATATACAACTTTTGGCCTCTTGATGGAGAGAGTACAGGTCAAACTTGGGGGAGACTGAAGTTACTAATGCTCAAATGTCCCATTCATGAGCTCCCCAATAATATTATTATCAACAAATTTTATGCAAGGCTCCCTCTACATGATAAAGATTTATTGGATGCTTCTTGTGTTGGATCATTCACTCGTATGGAAGAAGAAGCTAAATGGGACCTTCTAGATCGTATTCAAGATAATGCTGAAGCTTGGGAGAATGACAAAGGTAGAAAGTCAGGTATAAATTATGATTATGAATGCATTGAATCTTTTTTATGGGAACTAATGACTTTCAAAATATTAAAAATGCTTATGCTCTAGACTCTCAAGCTATTGCTTGTTATTTTAAGGCTTTTGCTTCCTACATTGAAGTGCCTAAAAAGAAGTGGAATAAGTATCATGAACCTTATAAAGATGTTGCTAAGAGTGTTCCTGCGAGAAATACTGAAGTTTATACTGCTAATCATGTCTTACCTAAACCTTATATTGAGAAAATGCCTTTCCCAGTTAAGGTAAAGGAACATTCTATGATAGCTAGTATGGTTAATGAAAGTATGAATAAAGCTGTTGAACCTGATAAACAAATGGTTGATGAACCTATAATAGAAAATGTGAAAGATTTTGTTGCTAAATATGAAAAAGAGGGACACCCTATCCTTTGTAAGGATACCTCTAATATTGTTTCACATAGTAGTGTTATGAGAGCTAGTATTCCTGTGTTTTCTGTTAGAATAAGTGATCATTGCTATGATAGTCCTTGTGATAACTATATTGTTAAGTTTATGCATGATGATGAAAGTTACTATGAGAGAGGGAAAAGTGTTCTTATGTATCTCAATAATATTAAGTTTCCTCGTTTTATGCTGAAAGTTTTTTTGTTGCACTTCTTTTGCCTTCTTATGCAAGTTCCCTTTGGTTTCAATAACTTGTTTGTTTACAAAATCCCCTTGCATAGGAAGTGGGTTAGACTTAAATGTGTGTGTGTTTTTGCTTCTTATTTCTCTCTTTCACTTCAATTCATATCCCTATGAGAGCTTCTTCAAAATTATCATGCCCATCTTAATGGCTATTAAGAAAGAGCTTTATGGGAGACAACCCAATTTGTTTTGCTTTCAGTTGTTTTTGTTTTTTTTGAGTCTTGGAAGTTATTACTTCTGTAATAACCGCTCCTTATCCTTTTTGTTTGGTTTTTGTGTCAAGATCAACCTCTAATGAGAGAGAAGTAAGATTTGGCGAAGTTGCTGTCCCGAAACAGATTTTTATGCTTCACCGTAAAAATTCGTGAGAGATCTCTGTATGTCGGATTGAGCTGAAATTCTTTATGCTTCTGCCCCAGGTTGTTATTTAACTTTCGTTAGTTTTCCACTTTTTGATTTGGCAACAAAAGATTTTCGAAAAAATTGATCTTTACCTGCTGGTCTGTTTTGACGGATTTTGCCACTCTTGCATTTGCTTCTTTATGGGATTTCCTTTTTGAATTCTTTTTGGGTTTTCGGAAGGAGTTGCTACAGTAGCTTATGTTTTGATGGTTTTCAATTGAAGTTGGACTCAAAAGGTTTTATCACTTCACTTATACTAATGTTGCTAATGAGAATTGTGTGAAGTTTTGGGTGAAAGAAATTTCCAGGAAGTGGAGAGAATGGTGTAATAAGGAAAAGAAAGGTTTTATGACTCAAGTAATGAGTGTATGAAGATGAAGATATTGATGTTATTCAAGTGATGACTCTGGAAGGATCCACTAAATACCAAATTCAGAGACCTGCAGAGTCTGTGTTCAAATATGTAACAGTTCTGGTAAGAAAAGTTCCGCGAAAATACAATCCAACTATATTTTTGCAGTTTTCAGTCAATAAGGAAAGTTACGAAGCGAAAAAAGGGACAGAAACAGAGCCAGGGTGGCCCACACCACCCCATGGCGCGGGCCCACCCCTGGCCGCGCCACCAGGTGGTGAGGCCACCCAGGACTCCGCCTCTGACTCGTTTTCTCCCAGTACCTTCCTTTTGATGTGAAACTTCGTAATATATAACCCCCCCGGATATCCCGAGGTCCGTATATCGTGTTTTCGTCGTGTTTTTGTTTCGATCTGTTTCTGCCAGGACATACTCTTTGAAAGCTTAGAAGCACAATGGTGTCCGCCAAGGATAAAGGGAAGGAACCTATGGAGGAAGACCTCTAAGACCCCGGGAAGGAGAAAGAGATCAAGAGTGAAGGTGAAGAGGAGCAAGGACAATGTCCGCACACCGGCACCACCATTGGAAGCATTGGAGTGGTGAAACCTACCAAGATCAGAAGGACTGCACGGATGCAGAGTGGAGGGAAAGCTCCTCGTCATAGTTTGGCTCCACGATCATGTCCTCCACGCACCAGGAATCCTTTCCATACCCTTACCCATAAGCATCAATACCAGAATATGCCCAAGGAGAAATTACCCTCCAATTGGGATTTGCCTCGTTCTAGCCATGCAGGAAAAGAAGACTTCAAGGAGGAAGAGTGAGGAAAGAATAGCAAGAGCTGGAATTCTCAACCCGATATGATCATGAGCCGCATTGAGCAAAACTTGCAGCTTATTCGTAATCTCACCTTTGAGATTGAGAACTTGGGGAAACTTATCAGAGAGCTCATTGAGAGGACACCGCCACCACCGAAGGAGTAATTCGTCATCAGGTTTGGCATCCCCTTGGTTTGTTCCAAGCTTGGGGGAGTGCCGCGGTATCACATCACTATCTTCTATCTTTTTACCTTATTAGTAGAGTCATATCATGAATAGAGGAGTTATTGTGTAGTATGGTTTGCATTATGGAAGTGTCCCCTCTCTCATTAGATTTGTATCCCTTAGTGTGAGTTGCCGTTATGGAATATTAATGAGAATTTCTATCATTCACCCTTTTGCATAGCTTATGTTAGTTTTCAATTCGTGGTTATATGATTGATCTTGTTGTTAGTATTGGTATCACTTTGGTATCATTGAGTTAATTCAGTTGGTTTTGGCAAACCTGGCTCGGTCACTAGCAACACCTTTTTGAGAGTTGAATGAAAAAGATAGAAGTACTCTAGAGAAAAATAATTTCATCACCTTTCTTTCTTGATTTGCTCATAAGTCTAGTATTCTCTAGTTAAGATCTTTTGTGCTTCCAAGGAAGATTGCATGTTTGTTTTTATCACTTGTATGTTTGGTTGTTTCCTTCAACTCTTATACTTGCTACCCAGCCTTGCTAGCCAAAAACCTGTACTGAGATGGTACTCTTCTCGTGCATCCATCTCCTTTAAACCAAAACCTTTGCCATTTGTGTCCACCATACCTACCTATTAGCATTATTGCTATTCCAAGTAAATTCCTGTTTTGTCTACCTCCCAAATTAAACTTGTTATGAGAAAATTAGTGATTAAATCTCTCACGAACTTGATGGCACACTTTACTTTCTTGCACTTAATAAACCTGCACCATTCTGAACTCTCCATGAAAGTTATATGCTTGCAAATTATAGGCTAGGGATTAGCAGAACCGTGCTGTCACGGGGAACGCTTTCAACACTTGTAAATATATACCCAGTTGATACCTTGCTCTTTTGTTTGCGGATGTCGTCGGTGTGAAATAAAAGGGGAGCTGGTAAGTCCATGGAGTTATGTATGTGTGTTAGAGAAACGCCTGGGCCGCTGGTCTAATCCATGCTGACATGGTGGAAACCTATAGCGTAACCATAATGATATCTATGAAGCATTCTTCTTATAAAAAAGAGAGAGATAGCTATTGAGAAAAAAAAGATACTATGAAAAGAGGAAAGAGAGAAAAACGCACCATTTTCCCATGGTAAATAAGAAGATTGCTGAGATACTCATTGTCTGCTTGCCTTGGCATTTTGATATGGGGATTCTTCCGTATCATCAGGCAAGGGGTACCCCGTTGGCGGTTCTCAATGATACACACATACTTACGATGACAAGAACTTATCGGTAACTAAAATTGAGTAGCATGAGGAGCGGCCCTCATACTCAAGGGACTTGGGATTTTCAGTTTATAGTCTATCAAGCATATAACTCAGATTGAACCTCACTTTCACCTTAATCACCTAAAGATGCCTATGATAGGGGCAATGAGAGCTGAAAGCTAGTAAGTATCATAATTTTTGGGAGCTCTTTATGAGACTTGCAATCCCTGCTTCCCTCTTTGAAGGGCCTTTTCTTTTACTTTGTAGTTGAGTCAGTAAACCTATTCCCTTCTATCTCAGCAAGTATTCTGAGTTGATGTGTTTCATTCATTCATATGGTGATTTATGCATTCATGTTCTTATGTTCCTTGTTTTGCACGTTGCTCTTATCTTGAAGTTTACTACTTTGAAAGCTTTCTTTGAAAACCAGCTTTTTGTGAACTCTAGCAAGTTATCAACTATTCTTCGACCGAGAGCTAAGTTTGCCATTACCAATTATGATTTACTTTGTGTATCTTTATTGTGTTTCCTTTACTCATTGCAAGTTGAGTTATATAATAGTGAGTTGTTTTCTATTATGATCTATGTATTTGATGAATGTGATGCTTCTTGTCCGTATTCTTTTATCGACCCTTCAATCCATAAACCTGAGGTCATGTTTATGGAGCTCAGTTTCGCTTGGGGACAAGCGAAGTCTAAGCTTGGGGGGAGTTGATACGTCCATTTTGCATCACTATTCTATGTCTTAATTCACTATTATTCATTGATATATTTCGTATTGAGAGGTGATACTTATGTTATTTCATCTATTTTTGCATGGTTGATGACTTTTGGAGCATGGACCGTTGTAGTCAGGATTCTGATGGAAAAGGTGCTGTTTGGAGGCAAAATTCGCGAAGATCAGAAAATCCGGGAAAATATACGGAAAATCCTATTTTTTCCAGAAGACTCAGGCTACTAGAAGATGGAGTGGAGGTGGGCCACAAGGGGCCCACACCACCCCATGGCGCGGGCAAGCCTAGGCCGCGCCAGGGAGTGGTGTGGCCGCCCTGGCCCACTCCAGCCTCTCTCCTCTGGCGTATATCTTCCTCCCAAAACCCTAAGTCTCGGGGAGCGACCACAAAAAGATTCCGCCGCCTCTACGGGGCGGAAAACACCGAGAGAGAAATATCTCTCCGGTAGATAGATTTCTGCCGGGGGATTTCCTTGCCGGAGAGGGGAGATCGTCACCATCAACACCACCATCAAGTTGGACTTCATCGGGATCATCATCATTATCATCACCACCATCATCACCATCAGCACCCTCATCACCATCTCCATATTGTTGTAACAATTGCGTTGAATCTTGCATAGTTCATAGGGGAAACTTTCTCGGTGTTGATTACTCTTTGTAGTTGATGCTATTGAGTGAACCATTGAATTATTGTTTATGTTCAGATTGTTATACATCATTATGTCATCTCTGATCATGATCCATATGATGTCTTGTGAGTAGTTCGTTTTGTTCTTGAGGACATGGGAGAAGTCTTGTTGTTAGTAGTGGAGTTGCGTTGAGAAAGATTCAATAGATTGTTATTTAAGTTGTGGTGTACTTCTTCTAGTGGTGTCATGTGAACGTCGACTACATGACACTTCACCTATATGGGCCTAGGGGAATGCATTGTGTATTTGGCTACTAATCGTAGGGGTTGCCGGAGTGACAGAAACCTGAACCCCCGTTAGGAAACCATTGCACAAGGGACGTAAGTGTCTTAGAGTTTAAAGCTGTGGTTAGGTTTCTAACTTAATTACTTTCTTGTACTTACGGATGTTTGCAAGGGGGTTTAATCACAAGTATGTATTAAGTCTTGGATGGGGCGGTACATTAGCATAGGTTCACCCACACAACACTTAGCAAGCTAGAGAAGATTAATCGACTATATGAAGCGAAAGCACTTGAAAGTCTTCCCATGTCTCCTCGAGAACATTTGGTCATCTATAGAAATACAACCGGCTTGTCCTTTGCTGCATAAAGGATTGGGCCACTTGCTGCATTTATTCCTACTTTCTTTTGTTTACTCGTACTGTGTTTACTTGCTTTATTGAAAACCCCTAAAAATCCGTTTGCTAAGTATTTGCAAAGAATTCCTGATCCATACCACTAGCCAGCACCTTCTGCTCCTCGTTGGGTTCGACACTCTTGCTTATCGGAAATACTGCGATACACCCCCTATACTTGTGGGTCATCAGTTCCCCGAAGAGCTCCCACATGGACTACCTCCTCTTCGCGGCATCGAACATCGCATTGACCTCATCCCCGGCGCACCTCTTCCAAACCGCGCCGCCTACCGCACGAACCCGGAGGAGATGAAGGAGATCGAACGTTAAATCAACCAACTCGTCTCCAAAGGTTTGATCCAAGTTAGCACTAGTCCAAGTGCCGTACCCGTGATTCTTGTTCCAAAGACGGATGATACGTTATGGTTATGCATGGACTGCCGTCCAATCAATGCTATCACCGTGCGTTATCGACATCCCATACCACGTCTCGATGACATGCTTGATGAGTTGTGTGGAGCCACTATTTTTTCGGAAATTGATCTTCGTAGTGGTTACCATCAAATACGCATGGCTGAAGGTGATGAGTGGAAAACCGTCTTCAAGACCAAACTTGGTCTCTATGAATGGTTGGTTATGCCCTTTGGTTTATCGAATGCCCCATCCACCTTCATGCGCCTTATGAATCACATCTTGCGTTCTCTCATTGGAAAAAGTGTTGTTGTCTATTTCGATGATATTCTTGTTTATAGCAAATCACTTGAGGACCATATAACACATGTCAAGGAAGTTTTGCAAATCCTTCAACATGAAAAGCTTTATGCTAATCTTCCCAAGTGCACTTTTGCTAAAGACAAGTTGATTTTTCTTGGATTTGTCGTTTCTTCGAAGGGAATTGACGTTGATGTTTCCAAGGTAAAGGACATACGAGATTGGCCCATCCCAACAAATGTGAGTGAACTCCGAAGTTTTCATGGGTTAGCCGGTTTCTATCGTCGCTTTGTGAAAGACTTTTCAACCATTGCTTGTCCCCTTAATGAATTGACCAAAAAGAATGTCACCTTCATGTGGGGCAAAGCACAACAAAAAGCTTTTGGTGAACTTAAAAATAGGCTCACCAAAGCACCTCTCCTTGCGTTACCGGATTTCACAAAACTTTTGAGATAGAGTGTGGTGCTAGTGGTATTGGCATTGGAGGAGTCCTTATGCAAAACGGACGTCCTATAGCCTACCATAGCGAAAAACTCGATGGTGCTCACCTTAATTATCCAATTTATGACAAAGAGCTTTTTGCCTTAGTTCGTGTCCTTCATGTTTGGCAACACTACCTATGGCCCAAGGAATTTATCATACATTCCGACCACGAGTCGTTGAAATATCTCAAAGGCCAAGCTAACTTGAGCAAGAGACACGCTAAGTGGGTTGAGTTCATGGAGTCTTTTCCGTACATTGTCAAGTATAAGGAGGGCAAAGATAATGTAGTCATGGACGCATTGTCATACAAGCCTTCTTACGAGGCTTGAAATCAACGTGTTGGGTCTTGAGGAAATAAAATCTTTGTATGCTTCCGATCCGTTCTATGAACCAATTTTCGCAAAGTGCTCCAATGACAAAGGAGTTGATGATTTCTATTTGCATGTGGACTTTCTATTTAAACAAAACAAGCTATGCATTCCGAAGTCGTTGCTTCAACTTTTTCTTCTCCAAGAATCTCATGGTGGAGGCCTCATGGGTCACTTTGGCCGTAACAAGACATTGGACATGCTCTCCACTCACTACTTTTGGCCCAAGATGAAGCGCGACGTGGAGCGCTACATTCAACGATGCACGACATGTGTTCAAGCTAAGTCGCAAGCTAATCCCTATGGTCTTTATATGCCATTGCCTATTCCTCATACACCTTGGTCCGACATTAGCATGGATTTCATGTTAGGATTACCTAGATCTAAGCATGGTCATGATTCTATATTTTTTGTGGTGGATCGCTTTTCCAAAATGGCACACTTCATACCGTGCCATAAGACCGACGATGCTTCACATGTTGCAAATCTGTTTTTCAGGGAAATCGTCCGTCTACATGGTGTGCCACAAAAAATCGTCTCTGACCGCGACATCAAATTCATGAGCTACTTATGGAAGACCCTCATGGCCAAGCTCGGCGTCAAGCTCCTATTTTCATCCACGTCGCATCCTCGAACCGATGGACAAACCGAGGTTGTCAACCAAAGCCTCGGAACTCTTCTACGTGTGTTGATCAAGAAAAACTTGAAGGATTGGGAGGAATGCATTCCCCACGCCGAGTTCTCCTACAACCGAGCAAAGCACTCAACAACCAAGATGAGTCCATTCATGATCGTCTATGGTTTCGAGCCCCTCACCGTGCTCGACATCCTACCACTACCTCTCCATGAGCGCACAAACATGGACATCGAGAAGCATGCACAAGCTATGAAGACGCTTCATGAAGAAACAAGAGCTACTATCGAACAACAAGTCCTTCGCCAAGCTTCAAGGTTAAACAAGGACAAGAAGGAGATGATCTTTGAAGAAGGTGACCGTGTGTGGATACACCTAAGCAAAGACCACTTCCCCAAGGAACGTGACTCCAAGCTCAAGCCAAGAGGAGATGGTCCCTTCAAGGTCATCAAAAGAATCAACAACAACGCCTACATCATCGACATACCGACCTCCAAGTACCTTGCAGGCAATACATTCAATGTCAAGGATCTCTCACCCTACCATGGAGATGTTCAAGATGACAACCATGAAGAGTCGAGGACGTCTCTTTCCCAAGGGGGGAGCTGATGCGGCCCGTCCTACGGACGCTCCTACATCTACACCACCGACTCCCCCAAGTGGACCCATGACTCGTGCCCGAGCCAAACTCCTACAAGCTAAGGTGAACTTGCTCCTCACCTTGTGCCAATTTGATACATCCTTGGATGGTGTGCTACTTCATGCAACTACTCTATGAATCATCAGGTACGAAGCACCAACACATCACCAAGCACCCCAGGCTGGAGAACAAGGAGCAGATCGTGAAGCAGAAGACGCTGGAGCTACTCAGAGCGGAGTCTCCGGTCTGCGCACATTGGAGTCTCCGGCCACCAAAGTCTCCCGCATGAAGACACCGGAGTCTCCGGCCCCACCTCCGGTCTGGACCCTGCACCGGGCCCTGGGACAATCTGAAGGCCCCTCCAGAGGCTGGTCCAGAGACCAACCGGAATCTCCGGCCTAGACCGGAGTCTCCGGTCCACCACACTGGAGTCTCCGGTCCGACTCTCGCCAGGCATGAAAAGGCCTTTGGGCATGCGGCCCATGTACCCCTTAGTCCGTCCAGAACTTGTCTTTTATTCCTAAAGTACCCATGTTTAAGTGGCTGGCCTATATATAGTCCCCCACCTCCATTGTAAACCCTAGGCATGATATTGGAATTAGTGGAAACCCCTTTGTGGATCTATCTAATTCTTGCCTCATTCTCCTTGACCAAGGAGCACCAATATCCCCAAACCTCATTGGAGTTTGCATCATGCCTCCGCGTTGTACAAGGCCTTGGAATCGTTGTCCCTTTGCCAAGACGTCAAGATCTCACCGAGTCTCCCATCTCACCATGCCGGTTCGAGAGAGAGTCCTCCGCCCGACGCCGATCCTAGGGATTGCGCCGGACCGGTCACCGTCGGTGTGAGCTATTGGTGTGTATTGTGGTTTTGTGTGTATGTGTTCATCGCGTTCTTTGTGCGTGAGTTCGTCGTGTTCATCCTCCCCTCCTCTCCCCGCACTCCATTCTCGATTTGAAAGGGAATCGTGAAAGATCGGGCCACCCTAGAGGTTTGCCCTCAACAGTTTCTCCTTCTTAAGAAAGCCATCTCCTCAATCGGCCTTGGTAAAGATAACCCGGCCAAGTTGGTACCTGCAAAGAGAGAATAGCTCATTCCCCATGCTGACATAACGTATATGTCGGCCGAGTCTTGCCAATGTTGTCTGGCTTAGGGTAACCCGGCCATAACCCGGCCGACCCTTCTATCATACGACCAGCTTACGCTTTGACCTGTTTTGTGCCTTGGTGGACCTTGTCCTTTTACCTCGGCTTGACCTAACCTAGGGTCATCCCCCCAACACAACTTATTTTCCGGGATCATCGAATTTCAGGTTAATCGTGTTTAACCCGGAGCAATTTGAGGATATATGACCGACGGGAAAGTTATTTCCGGGTGTGCATGAATAAAGCCAACATGTATAGAAAAGACTAACGTTGGTATGTGGGGGCAAGTCTAGAAACTCTAAAGTGCTGCTAGGGGTAACAGTTGTCGGACCCAGTGTGACCGGCTGTTACATATCTGCTCGAAGAGGTGTAGATGTACACTAGGAGAAAACATACCTCTAGTCCCGGTTTGTAAGGGTCTTTAGTCCCGAATGCCAAACCGGGACTGCGGAATCGGGACTAGAGGTCCAACCTTTAGTCTCGGTTCTGCTACGAACAGGGACTAGAGGTCAACCACGTGGCCCCGCGTCGTGCGCTGGGCTGGAGGACATTTAGTCCCGATTCGTAACACGAGCCGAGACTAAAGGTTCCCTGCCACGACAGTGTTTTGGGCCATTTGGCTGTCGTGGTCGTTTTCATTTTGTGTTTTGTGTTTAATTATTTTTCATTCTGTGTTTTCATTTCAAACAAGTTTTCGTATACATACACGATGCTACTACATAGTACTTGTACATGTTGATGCATATAATATAATTTCTCTTACAAGCATACATACATGTATATACAATTTGGTATACGAGTCCCAACCGGGTCCAGAGCCTGCCTATTTGATTACATGGAGATCATTACATCGATGCTTTAGGGTCTATCTAGACTGTATTCTCCGCATGGGTCTATGACCTTGTCAACCAAAAATCCCTCCAATTTCTCTTGGATTGCTAGTAGACGGTCCTGTGGTAGGATCTTTTCCCGCATCGCATCCAACTATAAAGAAGGAAATCAATATGAATAAGATCAATCATCATAAAAAATATGAATGGAACTGAACACAAATTATTCTAATAGAAATACATTGTGAATATATTGTTTACGTACTCGAAGAGTTTCCAAGGGCTTTTCAGTAGTCATAACGCGAATGAACTCGCAAACATAGTGTTCACATAGATTAGTCTCCTGTGGCTGCTTCTCGCACTTTACAAGAATAGAATTCAATGAAATAATAACTCAAGCATGCATGATAAATCCATAGAAACTAGAATTAAAGATATGCATGGACCAAGCTTGTACTACTTATCGAGATCGGTTTAAAACTCGGTTGCTCATGCCACTGACCGCAGATCGCAGTCTTGAACCGTGTCCAAACACTGCCCGTCAAAGAAAATGAATGAATGAGTTAATAATTACTTGATATCTAAGAAAATGAATGAAAGAGACCGATTTAGTGCGACAATGATTGAAATTATGTCTGGAGCATATCGATCATGTTGCGGTACTCTTCCATGTCCTTTAGTAATGAGTCCATGATTTGAACTCTTCCCAAGTCAACGGAAATGCTTAGAAGAATTCAGTGGAAGCTACACAAGGTTTATATACGTCAGTAACTCATCATTTACATTGAGCATCGAGTAAGTAAAAGTTAATGTGTCCAAGACATAACACTCTCAGCCGAAGTGGTAAGGAAATAGTATTTCCTTACAGAAATGTTGCTTCTTGAGAAACCGGAGCAAGTTATGCTCCGTGTCCACGGGTGTCATCTTTAGCATAGCTTCATTAACTCAATTTGGGTCGATGAACCCAAATCCATGAATTCTCCCTTTTTTACATTCGAGAATCTTCATTCTACATCATAACATACAAAAGAATATAATGAGGATAATTACCGGCAATGAATTGAACGAGCTGAGCTAGATACTTACTAATTACATAAATTAATTAATCACTTACACACAATAACAACTGATGATAGATTTGTCGAGATCCCTTTGATTGAATAACTGAAAGATTTCTGAAAGTTCAACATGGACCTCGTCTTTAATGAAGTAATGCTCCTCCCTAACTTTGGATATGATCCATTCTTGCCCTTTTTCTGCGGCTTCAATGTACCATGCATGCAATTGTCGCATTTTTGTTGGAAGATCCCGGAGCCTCTCATAACTGACCATAGGTTCCTCGTAGACATATCACCGTTCTACAGTAGCTGTGGGGGACCAACACTACGAAGTATATCATCAAGAGACATATTACATTTCTCGGCCAATGTAATAGCTGTTTGCATGTCCAAAGGTTCTCCCCCATATAGTTGATGTTCGGGTAACACCTTGAGCGGGGGGGTCAACTGTTTTTCTTGTTCTTCGAGCTGGGGAACGTCTTTTTAATGCTTCCTCTACCACTTGTTCTTTTTATATTTCACTATCTTCA
Source organism: Avena eriantha (assembly GCA_910589775.1). Lineage (NCBI taxonomy): Eukaryota > Viridiplantae > Streptophyta > Magnoliopsida > Poales > Poaceae > Avena > Avena eriantha. The sequence goes on along the minus strand of OU342741.1, from coordinate 442,040,613 downwards.
CAAGACAGCGTGTATAGTTATCTAGCGCATTTATCTAAGCTTGGGATGGATGCTTCAGAAATTTCCTAAAGTGCTCCTTGACTGACGAATCTACTGGGACCTTTGGCTCGGGTTGTTTCTTTTTTTAAAGGCATCCACTTCGGCATCTACGACCGCCTTAGTCTCCTCATCAGTCAGGTCGTAAGCCCTCTTGGGAGGAGCCGGCGGTACTCTTGGGAGGGGCCACAACTGTCGCTTTCCACGTCGGTTATCCCTTGAAGAAGAAGTGGTTATCTTACTCTTTTGGCCCTTTGTGGGTGGAGGAGGCTGAGGCGCCGTAGATTGAGATGGACTCGCGATGCAGTCCTTCTTGAGGAGGGGTGGACTTCTACTAGGAGGAGACGGTGGACTCGGAGGAGATAGTGGCCTTGCAGGTGATGGATTGCTTCTCGGTTGAGACGGTGGCCTTGGCGCCGAGCCTAGAAACTTGATGTATGCCTTTTTCCAAAGAATGAAGCCACTCATGACTTCTCCCAGTGTCGTCTCCCCTTCACCTCCAGGTATGTCAAGCTGTAGTAACTGAAATATCAGTAGAACTTCATCCACACCGACACGAGCATAGCCAGCTGGAATCGGATTGCAATGGTAGGTCGCTCCCGGTGCAAAAGGTAAAGCAAAGCTAACCACCACCTTCATGGATATGTTCTTCAGTTCAACGTGCACCTCACAACTAGTCTTCTCCTTGATTGCATCCACGGGGTAGACATCCATCGTTGCATCATTAGCCTGGACCTTCAAGCCATGCTGCTTTTCTGTTGAGATGGGCTAGCCGTACTGTTGAGTGCAGGATCTTTCTTTCAGGATAGTCCTCTAAGTTCATTAATCTGCTCCTGCTGCAACAGGGCTTCAACCTTCACCAACTGCTCTACCTCCTTCGACTGCTGCCACTTCATTTTTCTTGCTCGGCTTCTGTAAGTGTCAATGTCCTCGGGAAACCCAATAGCCCATGGATAAGAAGGTCCAAAGCCTCATGTTCATCTGACCTTTTCAGGATTCCCTAGGGCCTTTGTCATCTCATCGTTCTCTCTGTCGGGAATGAACTTTCCCTCTTGAACCTCTTTTATAACTTTAATAAGTGCATTTTTGGTTCAAAAATTTCTTTGTTTGCAACAATCTCCCATGTTTCTGGGTCATACGACCCCCAAGCCCAAGTATCCAATTTCTTGACCTCAAGGGCCAACCACTTGTAGATGGAGTGACCCCTTTTGCCGCCAGGTCAACCTCAGATTTATCCCACTTAGGCACGACACTCCTGTAGCCACCTGCCTATATGATGGTGATATTTATTTTTGGAAGCATTTAGCTTATTCTTTCCCAACCTTTCCTTAGCTGGTTACGATTGCTTATATTCCACAAATGCATCCTAGTTATCCCACTGCTTCTCTAGTATGCCAGTGAATTCAGGAGATTTTTTCTCCTTCAAATAGTATTGGTATAATCTTTTCTTCCAGTCCTTGAATTGTGTGACCATCTTATTAAGAGCCCACTCCTTGACTTTCAACCTCATTTTCTGTGTGAACACATCTGTCGGCAAGACTGGTAGGGTGAAATGTGTCATCAGAGAATTCCAAAGACAATCTTTGGCTATGTCATCGACAAAACTAGCTCCAGCTGGATCCCTTTTTCCTAGCTTATTCCACTCCTGAGTGGTGATGGGGATGGTGTCCCTAACAATCACTCTACATTGATGTACAAATTGTTGGGCCACGTAGAGATAAACAAAACTTTTTCCCTGCACGGTGATCCCAAGACCAAGCTCAGCTAAGGTAGAAGGCCACGAGGATTACCACTAGACGCGCAATTGCGGAATTGATGAAGCACGTCGCTTGATGCAGTGCAGTCCTCACAATCCGTCCTGATCCACGATCATCGAAGTGTTGATCGCACAGCGCCTCCGCTGGTATCCACACGTACGAGGAGGAGCGCCGGCGCGGGACTACTAGGTCCGATACGGCGGCGACAGGACGGACTTGGGCTAGGGTTTCCAACTCATGGAGTGACCTAACCTAATGCTCTAAGCACCTGCGCCCTAGCTTATATAGGGAGTGAAAGTGGGCTCCACTCACTTGCGGCCCATTCACTAAAAAGGCCTATATTAGTCACAGCGAGTCCAACTTGTTGACTTAGTCCATGTCTCTATTTGGGTCCAACCCAAATAGGTTTCTGGTTTGGGTCTAACCCAAACTTACTCTCTCTCTCTTAAGTGTGTGACCTGACAGGCTCATGGTAACTCGGACACGATCCGAGTCTCACTCGAGATTGATCAGTCGGTAGCGGCTCCTAGCAGAACGTGCCGACTCCCAAGTGCCAAAAGTCATGACGACATACCTTTCAATGCGACTTTCGTCTGAGGCCCTTTTGCCTCACGGTATACCTTGTCGAACTATATATAGGCGAATAATTGTCATCCCTTAAATGGTTCGACTCTCTTTCTCGATCCGAGTTAAGTGATCCCTCTGACTAACCCTTAGTCGATCGCATCGGTTAACACTTAACCGAGTCGTGCATGGCCATGCTTTCTGAATCATATCTTCCGAGAGGGCCTAGAGAATATCTCTCCAGCCAGAGGGGCAAAATCCCATATTAGTCATTCACATCACGCAGCTTGATTCTCAATCGACCTGAACTCTGCCTTTATAACTGCCCAGTGATGGAACATCATTTGACAGAACCTAAGTCGGTGATCTTCTGCTCAGATTGTACAATACCTCAGGTCGAAGGATTACATTGATTCAGACATACAAATGATGACTTGTTCGTTGTATCTCAATATGGGTCAGTCCGATTCGCTAAACTCTTTAGCCAAATCCATGTAAGTCGGAATAGCATCTCCATGCCCATGACAAGTCGAACTGATTCATCTACCGACTTTCACATTGGTCTAAGTTGTGTGTCCAACACAACCTCAACGACCAAGGATAATTAGTATGAACAACATGAATTTGTAGTTCCACAATCGAATCACATATTCAATGATACATATCAGTAGTTCATTGATGTCTATGCACGCTTCTATTCTTGTAGACAGTGTTGGGCCTCCAAGTGCAGAGGTTTGTAGAACAGCAGCAAGTTTCCCTTAAGTGGATCACCCAAGGTTTATCAAACTTAGGGAGGAAGTGGTCAAAGGTATCCCTCTCAAGCAACCCTGCAATCAAGATACAAGAAGTCTCTTGTGTCCCGAACACACCCAATACACTTGCTAGGTGTATAGGTGCACTAGTTCGGCGAAGAGATAGTGAAATACAAGTAATATGGATGATTATAAGTGGTAATTGCAATCTGAAATAAGAGTGGCAGCAAGCAAACATGTAACAAGACTGATTGTAAACGGTGTTTCAATGCTTAGAAACAAGGCCTAGAGATCATACTTTCACTAGTGGACACTCTCATATAAATGTCTTCTCTTCATTATTCTACCCTACACTACTCTCTGGTTGGACGATGTAGGGCTATAACATCACACCTTAAAGTTCGCATTCCCCATCTAGATAACCCCTCACTATCACCTTGAGTGCTAGATGGTTCCAACAAACACCACAATATCATAGAGACATCCAACTCAAATTATACTCCTGATAAGTATTTATGTAACCTTAGCCAAAGTGCCACACGGTGTGCACACTGTCAAATTCACACACGTGGGGATAAGCAGAGATTAATTAAAGCACTTGAGTAGAAGAATAGATCCTAGATTACAAAGCTCATGAGCTCAATAAGATCACACATAGAGAGAGAGATGAACACATAGCTACTTGTAGAGACCTTAGCCTCGAGAGAGAACAACTCCCTCCTCATCATGGGAGTCAGAAACGACGATGGAGATGATGGTGGAGTCGATGGAGATGGATCCGGGGGCACTTCCCCGTCCTGGTAGGGTGCCGGAACAGAGACTTCTGTCCCCTGAATCTCCTCTTCAGTGGTGGCGGTGCTGCGGAACTTTTCGTGGAAATCTGATCTGGTACTTAGGGTTTTCATCCCTAGAGGGAATATATAGGTGAAGAGGCAATGGCACAGGTGGGCCAGGGTGGCCACACCACCTGGTGGCACGTACAGGGGTGACCTGCGCCACCCTAGGGTGTGCCTGCCCCTGGCTCCCCTCCGTCTCCCCTTTGGACTATGTGTCGTGTCGGGAAAAATAGGAACTTCAGCTTTTGTTTCGTCCAATTCCGAGAATATTTCTTTTCTGGCTTTTATAAAACAAAAACAGTAGAAAAGAGGCAACTGGCACTGTGGCATCTTGTCAATAGGTTAGTTCCAGAAAATGTATAGAAATGCCTCAAAGTGTAGAAAAAACATAAGATAGCTGATACAGAACAAGCATGGAGGATAAAAAATTATATATATGTTTACGACGTATCAACATCCCCAAGCTTAACTCATGCTCTTCCTCGAGTAGGTAAGTGATAAAAAAGAATAATTTTTGAGGTGACATGCACCATCATAATCTTGATCAAGGTATTTGTAAAGCATTGATAGCTGGGAGCAAAGTACTCTAAACATAAGCATGAAAGATAGAGTTCTAACAATAAGACATAGCAACTATGTTGTAACATGAAAAGGTACAAACAAAACATCATGAATAACAATGCATTGAAAGACGTTTGTTTGTTTCACATATAGAAAACATAATAAACATGGTATTCAGCGTGTCCCTCATGGTATAACAAAACATAAATGCATAGGACACCTCCAAAGTTCATAAGGGTGACTAGATACAAATAATTTAAGCACAAGCAATATCAAAGTTATGAATCAATTAACAAGTTTTGGGACAATACACATTAAACTAAGAATGACCACTATGCTCTCACAATAGGTGCATAAAGAAATAAGATGGGGACTCAACATAAAAGTCAAAAAGAAAGGCCCTTCACAAAGGGAAGCAGAGATTTAAGTTTCATAAAGAGCTTCCAAAAATTATGGTACTTATTAGCTTTCATCTCTCATTGCCCCTATCATAAGCATCTTGAGGTGATTAAGGTTAAAGTGACACAAATAAGAGGTTATAAGTTGAAAATCTCATGCCCCTTGCTTACGAGTACCGAACCTCATGCTACTCAACTTTAGTCACGAGTAAGTTCTTATCATTGTAAGTACATGTGTATCATAGAGAACCGCCAATGGGGCACCCCTTGCCCCATGATACAGGAGCTATCCCATATCAAAATGACAAGGCAACAGACAATGAGCATCTCAACGATCTTTTTATTTACTATTTGCATGGGTTTTTATTGAGGATGCTTCACAGATTGCTCACTATGGTTATGCTACAAGTTTCCACCATGATTAGGCATGGCTTAGGCTAGCCGCCGAGGCGTTTCTCTAACACATATACAAACTCCATGAGCTTACAAGATCCCCTTTTATTTCACACCGCCAGGATCCATAAGCAAAAGAACTTGATATGAACTAAATAATGTGCAATGTTCAAAGCGTTCCCCATGGTAACATGGTTCTGCTAATTCACAACTTATAAAGCGCAAGCATATACGCAACATAGATGGGCACAATGGTTCAAGTTTATTAAGTGCAATAAAGTAAAGTGTGCCATCAAGTTTGTGAGAGCTTTAATCACTAATTTTCACATAACAAGTTTAATTCGGAAGGTAGATAAAAACATGAATATACTTGGAATAGCAATAATGCTAATAGGTAGGTATGGTGGACTCTTTGGAATAACTTGGTTTTATTTGGAGTTGGATGCATGAGTGGAACTCATACTTGGTACATGTGGAGGCTAGCAAAAGACTGGGAGCAACCAACTAAGAGAGAACTAATGGCCATAATCATGCAAAGTGACAAAACATAATTAATTAAAGCATAAAGTGATATTACAAGTCAAAAAACTAAATGATCATAGAGGCTAAGGTGACTGGTACATAGTCTTAACATGGTGTAAGCATGTGCCAAGTCAACCCAAATAAAGCATCGAAGGAGAATACCACAGTATTATGCTTTTGTATGCTAAAACAACGCATGATTCTTTCAAGGCACATTAAGTAATCTCAATTGTTTGAAACAAGTCATGCTACAACAATAATCACTACGCATATGGTCAAAGCAACATCTAGCATGACATGATAAAGTCTAAGTCACAGTCAAAACAAGCTTCCTTTTGTACCACTATAAGCATGAAACTTCCTACTCTTTTCCAACACCAATCAAAAACTAAAGCTAAACGTAGTGCTAGCAAAGGAGAACACTCACAGAACAATAAGAGTGAAAACTAGAGTGTTCGAGGTAATGAATAACGGGGTGTGTCTATCTCCAAAAGAAGTGTGTTGAGATCCAACCAACTTATTTAAGAAAACCAAGAAAAAGAAAAACTAAAAACAAAACGAAGACGCTCCAAGAACAACACAATTGTGCATGAAACAATAAAAATGAAGTGTTTGGAAGAAAACCTGAGATTTTTATTGATGGAAAAGGGGATGCCTTGGGCATCCCCAAGCTTTGACACTTGTACTTCTTAAATATTTCTTGGAGTGACATGGGTGGCATCCCAAAGCTTGAGTTTTTGTCCATACTTCATCTTATCGCATTATTCTTTCCTACCCTTTAAAATTTCCTTCATACAAAACTTCACACAATCTTCATTAGCAATATTAGTGTATTCAAAATAATAATCCTTTGGGTTCAGTTTCAACACCAGTAAATCATCCATTAAAGCATAAGTTACTGGAGCAATTTCTTTTAAAATCGCAGGTGATCAAGAGAACTCAAAAAAGAAACCGATTAAGAGGCAAATGCAAATAATGGCAGAAATCTGTCAAAACAGACCAGCAGGTAAAGAACGATTTTTTCGAAAATCTTATCTTGCTCAAATAGAAAAGTGCAAAACTAACGAAAGTTAGATAATAACCTGGGGCATAATCAAAAATAATTACAGCTCAATCCAACATACTGAGATTTTTCACGCTTTTTTATAGTGACGCGTAGAAATCTGTTTCGGGACAGCAACTTCCCGATATCTTACTTCCCTCTCATTAGAGGTTATTCTTGGCACAAAAACCAAACAAAAAGGATAAGGAGAGTTTATTATAACGGAAATAACTTCCAAGACTCAACAAAACAAAAATAAACTAAAAGTAAAAATATGATGGGTTGTCTCCGAAAAGCTCTTTCTTTATAGCCATTAAGATAGGCATGATAGTTTCAATGATGCTCACGTAAGAAATATGAATTGAAGTAAAAAGAGAGCATCAAGAAGCAAATGTGGAACAAATTTAAGTCGTACCCACTTCCTATGAAAAATAATCTTGTAAAGAAACAAGTCATGAAAGCACAAAGCAACAAGCATAGGAAAGCAAAACAAGTACAACTTCAAAAAATTTACCATAAAGAGGGGAAACTTAATATTGTTGAGATACATAAAACCATGTTTCCCTCTCTCATAATAACTTTCAGTAGAATCATGAATAAAATTAACAATATAACTATCACATAAAACATTCTTATCATGAGCCACATGCATAGAAGAATTAATACTCCCCACATAAACATAGTCATTATTATTAATTGTAGTGGGAGCAAATTCAACAAAATAGCTATCATTATTATTCTCATCACCATAATCATCAAATATAGGAGGCATATTGTAATCATGATTAATTTTCTCCTCAATAGTAGGTGGACTGAAAATATCATATTCATCATTGTAATCATCATATATTGGAGGTATAGTATCATCATAAGCAATAGAATAGTTATCTTCCAAACTGTGTTCACTTGTAAACATATCATCATTGGAAGGAACATGGATAGTACTAATAGTACAACAATTATTAACATCATCATTTTCAGAATTGGTACCAAAGAGATTTTCAATATCAAAAGTAGTGTGGTTTTCCCAATCATGATCACTACTATAGGTAACAGGCATAGGAACATCATCGAGTTCAGACTCATCAAAAACTATATTAGGAGCAACATGCTTAGGGGAAATACCGTTTCCTCCCTACTTTTGCTCCTCCTCTTATTCTTTTTCTTATTCTCTTTAGGAGGAGAGGCTTGAAAGGAAGGTTCTCCATATATACTGGTTTATTGTTAGAGACAATAGAAGAAACTTTGGAGGATTCCTCCTTTTCATTAATAAGAACAAAACACATATTAGTCTTGTCATATTTTGGTAAAATCTCATCTTTTATAATATTTTGTTTATAAGTATTTGTGTGGCAATTATCAACACAATAAAGATGACAACCATGCAGGAAGCTATTCATATCAAAAGTACTCATATCTACCAAAGAAGTTTTTCTTGATAACTCTTCACACCCCAAAAATAATGTAAGTTCATCATGCTGATTAGGAGTGATCATGTCATCACAATACAAACTTGCAGTACTCATTGGATTAGAAGGGCTATTAGTATGGCCTGAGCATTGAAAATTGAAATGACCCACTTCAAAGCAAAGTTCACAAATAAAAGGATAGAGGGCACAAACTTTTTTACCAAGATCATTTAGAGCCCTATACCATGTTCTAGTTTTTTCATTCCTATGGGTGATACAATATTATTATTTAATTTGATTCTTCTCACAAGGTCTATGTATTCCACAAAAATTAACATGCTTATAAGAAATAGTACTTTAATAGGTTTAGCATGTTTATTGTTATCATTAATAACAATTTCATTTTCCATGCAAGTGTCTTTAAAAGGCTCATGATACATGTCCCATTTTTCTTTAGGAGCATTAATATGAGAAGCAAAGGCTCTACAACAATCAACAACAATTTGAGGATCAAGACCATATTTAGCCCTAAGCTCTTGAAAATCAGCAGTTTCAGCAAAATACTTAATGCAATCATACTCATAGTTTAAACCTGGTTCTTTACCTTTGTCATTATCCTAAGCTTAGGTATTGCTTTGAATTGTTTCAAGAAGATCCCACTTAGCTTTGACCTCCTTACTTCTGAAGGATCTCTTTTAACAAGTATCTAGATACTCCTTGTAATGTCCTGAAAGCCTTGCATAAAAATTATTAATAACAATGTTATTGGGGAGCTCATGAATGGGACATTTGAGCTTTAGTGACTTCAATCTCCCCCATGCTTGGGCAATACTTTCTCTATCACAGGGATGAAAATTATAAATATAATTCCTATCTTTATGAATTTCATGAGGAGGATAAAATTTAGAGTAAAAGAGATATTCAAGTTTTCCTTCCACTCAGAATGATGAGGATCGTCTAGTAGCTCATACCACTCCCTTGCTTTGCCCTTAAGTGATAAAGAGAATAGCTTCCTCTTCACTTGGTTCATTGAAATACCTACACACTGGAACAACTCGCATAATTCATGTATAAAGAGTAAATGATCACCAGGATGGACAGTTCCATCTCCAAAATAACAGTTATTCCTAACACGTTCAACAGTCTCCAAAATAACAGGTATTTTAAATGGGACGCTTTCAGTATGTGGATTTAAAATATCACAAGTATCATTAGAATTACCACATATAAGAGATAAAGTATCATCGGAGCAAATTTTCTCCTTTAAAGCCGCGGAACTAAAAAGATCATTTTCATACAAACTAACTTCCCCAAGCTTAGACGTTTCCATAGCATTAGTAACAAAGGTGTTCAAAAAATTCATACTAATAACATTGCTATTAGCATGCAATGAAAGTTCCATGGGTTTTTTAATTTTCTTTTCAAACCATTTATGTTCTACCTTAGGAAAAATACTAAAAGCTCTCTAATTTTTTTGTTGTTTTCCATTAAGCCTAACTAGTGAAAATAAAAACAAGAAACAAAAAGATATAATTGCAGAATCTAAAGGAAATAACTTCGAGCACTCACACACCAGCAACAGTACTAGAAGATAGCTTAGTAGCCATGGGATGTGAGTACCTTTTACCTTACCTCCCCGGCAACAGCGCCAGAAAATAGCTTGATGTCTACGCACGCTTCTATTCTTGTAGACAGTGTTGGGCCTCCAAGTGCATAGGTTTGTAGAACAGCAACAAGTTTCCTTTAAGTGGATCACCCAAGGATTATCGAACTTAGGGAGGAATTGGTCAAAGGTATCCCTCTTAAGCAACCCTGCAATCAAGAAACAAGAAGTCTCTTATGTCCCCAACACACCCAATACACTTGTCAGGTGTATAGGTTCACTAGTTCGACGAAGAGATAGTGAAATACAAGTCATACAGATGATTATAAGTGGAAGCAAGAAAACATGTAACAAGACTGATTGTAAATGGTGTTTCAATGCTTAGAAACAAGGCCTAGGGATCATACTTTCACTAGTGGACACTCTCATATAAATATCTTCTCTTCATTATTCTACCCTCAATTACTCTCCGGTTGGATGATGTAGGGCTATAACAGCACACCTTAAAGTTCACATTCCCCATCTAGATAACCCCTCACTGTCACCTTGAGCGCTAGATGGTTCCAACAAACACCACAATCTCATAGAGACAACCAACTCAAATTATACTCATGATAAGTATTTATGTAACCTTAGCCAAAGTGCCACACGGTGTGCACACTATCAACTTCACACACGTGGGGATAAGCAGAGATTAATTAAAGCACTTGAGTAGCAGAATAAATCCTAGATTACAAAGCTCATGATCTCAATAATATCACACATAGAGAGAGAGATGAACACATAGCTACTTGTAGAGCCCTTAGCCTCGAGAGAGAACTACTCCCTCCTCATCATGGGAGTCAGCAACGGCGATGGAGATGACGGTGGAGTCGCTGGAGATGGCTCCGGGGGCACTTCCCCATCTCGACAGGGTGCCAGAATAGAGACTTTTGTCCCCCGAATCTCCTCTTCGGTGGTGGTGGTGTTGCGGAACTTTTCGTGGAAATCTGATCTGGTACTTAGGGTTTTCATCCCCGGGGGGATCTATAGGCGAAGATGCGATGGCAGAGGTGGGCCAGGGTGGCCACACCACCTGGTGGCGCAGCTAGGGTGACCCACGCCACCCTAGGGTGTGCCTGCCCCTGGCTCCCCTCCGTCTCCCCTTTGGACTCCATGTCGTGTCGGGAAAAATAGGAACTTCAGCTTTTGTTTCGTCCAATTCCTAGAATATTTATTTTCGGGCTTTTCTGAAACCAAAAACAGCAGAAAACAGGCAACTGGCACCGTGGCATCTTGTTAATAGGTTAGTTCCAAAAAATGTATAAAATGCCTCAAAGTGTAGACAATACATAAGATAGCTGATAAAAACAAGGATGGAGCATAAAAAATTATAGATATGTTTATGGTGTATCATTCATACATGGATAATAACTTTATGAATACATTGGGAATAACATCATATATGATTGCCTCTAGGGCATAATCCCAATAGTCTCCCACTTGCACTAGAGTCAATCATTCGACATCACATGTCTAGGCATCTAATGCCCATGGCTCTTAGGTGCGCCTCATACTTAGGCTATGGTAGCGGCTTTGTCAATGGATCCACAACATTTGCATCTGTGTGTACCTTGCATAACTTGAAATCACCTTGATCCATGAACTAGCGAATCAGGTGGTACCACATGAGTATATGTTTGTTCTTCTGGTGTTATCTAGGTTCCTTGGCTTGTGCAATAGCACCATTGTTGTCACAATACACGTCTAACGGATTGGACGAGCCCTGAACCACAACAAGATCTATGAGGAAATTCCTCATCCAAACGGCTTCTTTTGCCGCCTCCAAGGCAGCAATATACTCAGCCTCTATCGTAAACGTAGACACCATCTTTTGCTTGGAACTCTTCTAGCTCATAGCCCCTCCGTTTATCACAGACACATATCCGGATTGTGAACGAGAATCATCCGAGTAAGTGAGATAACTCGCATCCGTGTAACCCCTTACACTGAGTTCATCCTCACCTCCATAAACCAGGAACATATCCTTAGTCCTTCTCAAGCACTTAAGTATATTTTTAGTCGCTACCTAGTGGATCTCTCCAGGGTCAGCCCGGTATCTGCTCACAACACTGAGAGCATAGGAAACATCCGACCTAGTACAAATCATAGCGTACATGATGGATCAGACTGCAGAAGCATATGGAATCGCACTCATCCGACTTCGCTCATCATTTGTCGAAGGACACTGAGTCTTGCTAAGTTTTACACCATAGGACATCGGTAAGAACCCTTTCTTAGATGATTCCATGTTGAATTTCTTCAACACTTTGTCCAAATATGTACTTTGACTCAATCCAATGAGCCGCCTTGATCTATATCTATAGATCTGGATTCCTAGTATGTAAGTTGCCTCACCCAAGTCTTTCATCAAAAAACTCCTTTCCAATGATTCCTTGGTTTCTTGCAACATCTGGACATCATTTCCACTCAGTAATATGTCATCCACATATAAGATCAGAAAGTTTACTTTGATCCCACTAAACTTCTTGTACAAACAAGAATCATGATCACTCTTGATGAAGCCAAATGATTTGACTACCTCATCAAAGCGAATATTCCAACTCCGAGATGCTTGCTTTAACCCATAAATGGATTTATGAAGCTTGCATACCTTGTCAGCATTAGCCGGATTGACAAAACCCTTGGTCTGTATCATATACACGTCCTTGGTTAAATTTCCATTGAGGAAAGCCGTCTTGACATCCATCTGCCATATCTCATATTCGAAATAGGATGCTATGGCTAACATGATCCGAACTGACTTAAGCATCGCTACAGGTGAGAAAGTCTCATCGTAGTCAACTCCTTGAACCTGTCGAAACCCCTTCGCGACAAGCCGCGCTTTATAGACAGAAACATTTCCATCCATATCAGTTTTCCTTTTAAAGACCCATTTGCACTCGACGGGTCTTGCACCGTCTGGCAGATCAACCAAGTTCCAAACTTGATTTTCATCCATGGACTTTAACTCGGATCTCATGGCTCCAAGCCACGACTCAGAATCAGATCCCACCATCACTTCCGAATAAGTTGCCGGCTCATCACTGTCTAACATCAACACATCACGAACACTTTGCAATCTGGCCGATCTTCACAGAGTCGGTGCAATTGCCGGCTCAGGTACCACAATTGCCGACTCGCTGCTAGCTGGTATCTCTCGAATTTCTTCGAGCTGCACTGTATTCCCACTGACTCCTCGACTGAGAAACTCTTTGTCAAGGAAGACACCATTCCGAGCAACAAACACTTTTCCCTCTTCTCGGTTTTAGAAGTAGTAACCCAAGGTTTCCCTCGGATAGCCCACGAAAATACACTTATCCGACTTGGATGTAAGCTTGTTCGACTGAAGTCGCTTGACAAAAGCTTCACAACCCCAAATCTTAAGAAAAGACAAACTCGGCTTCTTGCCAGTCCACATCTCATGTGGTGTCTTCTCTACTAACTTTGATGGTACTCTATTTAGTGTGAACGTTGCAGTTTCTAGACAATAACCCCAAAATGATAAAGGCAGATTTGTCCGACTCATCATTGATCGTACCATGTCCAACAAGGTATGATTCCTCCTTTCCGACACACTGTTTCTCTGTGGTGTTCCTAGAGGAGTGAGCTGGGGAACAATTCCACAAGTCTTTAGATGGTCATCAAACTCATGTCTCATGTACTCGCTTCCTTGGTCCTACCTAAGAAACTTTATTTTCTTGCCGAGTTGATTCTGTACCTCATTCTGGAATTCCTTGAACTTTTCAAAGGTTTCTGATTTATGTTTCATATAGTAGATATATCCATACCTACTCAAATCATCAGTGAAGGTAATGAAGTACTCATAACCACCTCTGGCTGTCGTGCTCATCGGGCCACATACATCACTATGTACTAGTCTGAATAAGTCGGACGCCCTTTCCCAACTCTTTGCAAAAGGTGTCTTGCTCATCTTGCCGAGTAGGCAGGATTCACATGTCTCGAACGACTCCAAGTCGAACGAAGTTAGGAGTCCATCATCATGGAGCTTATTCATGCATTTCCAACTTATATGACCAAGCCGACAATGCCAAAAGTAATTCATATTCAGATCATTTGGATTTAACCTTTTCACATTTATATTATAGACAGACTCACCATAAATATTCAAAATAAATAACCCGCCCCGGATGGGTGCAAAGCCGTGAAACATATCATTCAAATATAAAGAACAACCATTATTCTTAATATTCAACCCATAGCCTTGTCTCATCAGACATGAGGCGGAAATGATGTTTTGACTAAGCACTGGAACATAATAACAATTATTTAGCTCCATTAAGAATCCGGAAGGTAAATCAAGTTGCATCGTGCTGACTTCCAACGTAGTGACTCTCGATTTGTTACCGACTCGAACGTCAACCTCGCCTCTTGCCACGCTCCTAGTTCTTACCAGTCCCTGCAACGAGTTACCGATGTGAATGACTGATCTGGTATCATATACCCAAGAACTACCAGGTGCATCAGCAAGATAGATGTCTATAACATTGCAAACAAGTGTACCTGAGCCGGAAGTCACACCTCCGCTCTTGGCTTTATCAGCCAGATACTTGTTGCAATTCCTCTTCCAGTGGCCATCTGACTTCCAATAGAAACAAGTGGATCTGGCTACAAAAGATGGCTTAGTCCCCGAGGAAGCGCTTTGGACCAGGTCCTCAGCCTTACCTCCTGACTTTGCCTTCTTCTTCTTAGTCCAAGAACTCTTCTTGAATTTATACTTAGTCTGCACCATCAACACTTGACTGGCGCCTTTCTTGAGATCTGCCTCAGCCTGCTTGAGCATCCCATGTAATTCAGTGAGCTTCTTATCCATACCATGCATGTGGTAGTTCGATATGAACTGACCATACGCACTAGGAAGAGAGTTCAGAATTATGTCTGTAGTGAACTCTTCGCTAATGGGGTAGCCAAGCCTTTCTAGAGACTGCACGTAACCAACCATCTTGATCACATGCGGACTCATCGGATCGCCATCCTTAAGCTTGTAGCTCAACAAAGCCTGAGAGACTTGATACCTCTCAGTCTTTGCCTAAGCCAGGAACATACATTTGAGGTTTCGATCATATCGTATGCCTCAACATTCTCGAACTGCTGATGCAAGTCCGGTTCCATGTGAGTAAGTATAAGACATCTAATCTCCGTAGACTCATCACAAGTCCTACAGTAGGCATTGGTGGTTGCGACAGTCGCATTCTCAGCCGGCTCACCTGGAAGTGGGTTGTCTAGGACATGGTCCCTATTTTCTTGCTTGAGAACAATTCTCAGATTATGATAGCAGTTGGTGAAGTTAGTTCCATTTAGCTTATCTTTCTCTAAGATGGTTCTCAAAGAAAAACTGGATAACTGAGGAAGACTGCTACGTGCCATTTATCTACAACAGAAAAAGTATGCAAAAGCACTTAAGACATGTATTCACAAAAGACCAAGCATATTAAACACTTTAATATTTATGCTCCCACTAGAACCAACACCCCTCCGATGGTTACTAAGTGATTTAGGATCCTAAATAAGCAAGTAGACCAGTGAGCTTTAGCATCACCGCTAGTCGTCAAGTGATCTAGGTAGACAACTCCTTTGTCAATCGCATCTCATACGAATCATGTTGGACGGGTGGCATCACATTCCCCGGCTCCCATCTAACTTTTCCCCGAGTTCCACAACCGTTGTGATAGACCTGTCTAGATTACCAGGTGCTTTCTCTATAAGAGTTCGACTCGAACCCACCTAGTCGGAAAGAATTGATAGCACCTCAATTTTATGAGCCCACTACCAAAAATAACCGACTTGTGATGGTGTAGCTTTGGCGGGGAAAATGACTAGGCCTTTTTTTAGGGATTGTTTTCTACCAACTATCTAATAGAGGTAAAACAGAGCCATAACAATAACACAAAATAAAGCAATTATAATGTGATATGGTATGGCTCTCTTTATGGCGATCTCCATCTCCATAAGGCATGTAAACCGACTCGTGTCAACTCTCGTCACGTGCCGCCTTACACCATGTAGCGGACTTGTACATCGACTTGCATGCCATCCGGATTCTCCAAACAGCTACACTAGCCAGTCACATAGAGAAATCGACATGCAGATCGTTATACAATAAGATGACAGCACCTAGGCTCCAGCCGGCTGAAAAAAACCATGATACGCAGATCATGTATGGATTACATACATCACATGCACATAAGCCATACCATTCACAACATCATCCTGCAAAAAAAAGTTATGCATAGATACGATATCTACTGGCGTTGTGAAACTCGCAACGACATCTAAGGCGCTATGACAGGGCAAAATCGGCGGTCCCTCTAGCCGGATAGCGGGCGGGGATCCGGACTCCGATCCGACCAAACTTTTTGATCTTCGATCACCGCATCCGGATTTACGTGTCACAGTCTACCCTGATGGCAAAAGAAGACCGGTAGGGGTATGTCGTTCCACGACCTCTGCAGTATGATCACGGAAACCAGATCATCCAATTCCCTGAGTATAGTTGATCCAATCAACCTCGTACAAAACCAATCTATCTCATATATCGACCACCACAGCAATTAGATCTAATCTAGCACCAACAGCATATCACATATGCATGATCTCGAGCCTAGAACCAGATGCTTTTGCTCTGATACCACTATTGGGCCATGCAGAGATAAACAAAACTTTTTCCCTGCACGGTGATCCCAAGACCAAGCTCAGCTAGAAGGCCACGAGGATTACTACTAGACGCGTAGTTACGGAATCGATGAAGCACGTCGCTTGATGCAGTGCAGTCCTCACGATCTGTTCCGATCCACGATCATCGAAGTGCTGATCGCACAGCACCTCCACTGGTATCCACACGTACGAGGAGGAACTCTAGCGTGGGACTGCTAGGTCCAGTACGGCGGTGACAGGACGGACTAGGGCTAGGGTTTCCAACTCATGGAGTGACCTAACGTAATGCTCAAAGCACCTGCGCCCCAGCTTATATAGGGAGTGAAAGTGGGCTCCACTCACTTGTGGCCCATTCACTAAAAAGTTATATATTAGTCACAGCGAGTCCAACTCGCTGACTTAGTCCATGTCTCTATTTGGGTCCAACACAAATAGATTTCTGGTTTGGGTCTAACCCAAACTTGCTCCCGTTCTTAAGTGTGTGACCCGACAGGCTCATGGTAACTCGGACACAATCCGAGTCTCACTCGAGATCGATCAGTCGGTAGCGGCTCCTAGCAGAACGTGCCAACTCCTAAGTGCCAAAAGTCACGACAACATACCTTTCAATGCAACTTTCGTCTGAGTCCCGTTTGCCTCACGATATACCTTGTCGAACTATAGGCGAATAATCATCATCTCTTAAATAGTTCGACTCTCTTTCTCGATCTGAGATAAGTGATTCATCCGACTAACGCTTAGTCGATCTCCTCGGTTAACACTTAACCGAGTCGTGCATGGCCATGGTTTCTGAATCATATCTTCCGAGAGGGTCCAGAGAATATCTCTCCAGCCGGAGGGGCAAAATCCCATCTTAGTCATTCACATCATGCAGCTTGATTCTCAATCGACCCAAACTCTGCCTTTATAACTGCCCAGTGACGGAACAGCGTTTGTCAGAACCTAAGTTGGTGATCTTCAACTCAGATTGTACAATAACCTCAGGTCTAAGGATTACATTGATTGAGACATACAAATGACGACTTGTTCGTTGTATCTCGATATGGGTCAGTTCGACTCGCTAAACTCTTTAGCCAAATCTATGTAAGTCGAAATAGCATCTCCATGCTAATGACAAGTGGAACTGAGTCATCTGCCGACTTTCACATTGGTCTAAGTTGTGTGTCCAGCACAACCTCAATGACCAAGGATAATTAGTATGAACTACATGAATATGTAGTTCCATAATCGAATCACATATTCAATGATACATATCAGTAGTTCATACATGGATAATAACTTTATGAATAAATTGGGAATAACATCATATATGATTGCCTCTAGGGCATATTCCCAACACAAATGCATTTACGCTCTCTATGGGCTCCAACGGTTGACCCAGCTCAGAGACTAGGTCAATAGTGAAACAGACATCAGTGGCTAACTTTTTGGCCGGGCCTCGTTTATTTGCAGAAGATTGGCCCGATGCGGAGGTCTAAGAGAAGAAACATCCATCAGTATATATATACGAATCAATTAATGCATCTACTAGTAATCGGCATAGGCTTTATATACCTCGTCGGACTTTTTTATTAAGGTGTATCCACCATCATCTCCGCCATGGTCTTTACTATCGTCTCCTCCAGACAAATTAAGATATTGGGAGCCATCATATCCACCGTTGTCCGCTCCATCGTAATAAAAACCTCCAGTACCCTCATCTATCATGTCGAGCACCACATGTTCATTGTCTCTACCGTCCATAACTTAACTAATACAGTAGATAAGACATTTTGCATTAAGTAAAAGAATATTACAATTGCAACGACTTGGATACAGAAGAAAGATTAAGTACTAATAATCAAACAATATAATACATCTTGGATAATCCAGATAATGCAACAATAATATAAGATAAAGTACAATAATATAAGATAAAGTACAATAATACATCTCGGATAATCTAGATAATGCAACAATAATATAAAATAAAGTACATCTCGCTCATATCAAACTAGACATTGACTACCGGGTCCTGAGCCGCGGGAGGTGTACACCCAGAGATAAGGAACCATCACTTGAGAATAGCTCGGGTGAGATCCGTGAAGAACCTACCAGATATTGGAGAACCTAATCTCCAAAGTAGCCATAAATCGGCGGACGTGCTCATCCTCCTCTCTGACACGATGATGTACCGGCTCCTCGGGGGCCGGCTCCCTCTACACCGCTGCTGGACCATGCGACCGCCCTCAAAAAAGCTCCGGGTCGATGATGATACCCAGATTCCTCACCAAGCTATGAGTCCCGGTAGGTAGCACCTCCCAGTGCCAGCCTGGCGGAGCCCAGGCTCGGACATCCCCGGCCCCGACGGATCCTAGTACTCCGTCATTGCCGCCAAGTGGACTACGAGGATGCGGCATAGCTAAATCATAACATATAAACAATCATATAACATAAAAACTAAATTAAACCCTTAACTAAATCATAACCTAAAACCCGGTCCTAAACTAAATCATAAAACCTCAGCACACTACACATATCTCTGAAATCCGTCGATGATAGAAACTAAATCCCTAACCACTAACTAAACTAAATCCGGTGAGGTCACTAACTAACATAAATACCCAAAACCTAATTAAACTAAACCCGACCCCGGGTCGCAATAAGTGGTCTTCAGCCCTCCGTTCGACGATGAGGTCTTCTCATCGTTAATGTATCTCTACCATGTACTATTTGCTACTATAAATATATCGTGTTACTGATTGTCAAAAAAGCTAAATCACTAAGTAATTTCCCTAACACTAACTAACCCTAAACCTAACACTAACTAAACTAAACCTAATTAACTAAGTAATAGCCCTAACACTAACTAAAACCCTAACTAGCTAACATAGTACTTGTCCTAAGTAATTTCCCTAACACTAACTAACCCCTAAACCTACCACTAACTAAACTAAACCTAATTAACTAAACTAAACCTATAATTAACCAAAACTAATTAGATCGAGAGCTCACCTGCAGGGGTGGCCGAGCGCGAGGCTCCGCGGGATGGATGTCCTAGCACGGGGACGGATGGCGCGGCACGGCGAGCTCCTCCATGGGCGCGGGCGGCAGCGAGATCCTCCTCGGCGCGGCGAGCTTCTCCTCGAGCGCGGGCGGTGGCGAGATCCTCCTCGGCGCGGCGAGCTTCTCCTCGAGCACAGGCAGCAGCGAGATCCTCCTCGGCGCGGGGAGCTCCTCCACGGGTGGCGATTCGTCGGGGAAGATGGAAAGGGCTGCTCCGGTTCATATCTGGAACTGGGGTGGAGGGGGCAGTATTTATACCCCCCACCGTTTAGCCCCGGTTTGTATTACAAACTGGGACTAAAGGGTACCATTTAGTACAAACCGGGGCCAAAGGTATTTTTGGTCGACGCTTTTCGTGTGCGGGCCATACCCCTTTAGCCCCTATTTGAGATACAAACCGGAACTAAAGGAACCCTTTAGTCCCAGCTTGTATCACAAACAGGGGTAAAGGTTTTTTTTGCGCCAAAATGAAAATGATGTATAATTTCCTGCCACATTCTCAGAGCCGTCAAGTCATGCTTTCTCGCCATTTCCCTCTATATCTAGGACGGTCGTCATGTCCATCCACACATCCACACCTTCCTCTCTCATAACAATTGACACCTGTTACTAAGCCTTTCTGACCCTCAAGGATACCGAGGCGTTGTGCGCCTCCAGCTACCCATGCCCGCCAGGGTATCGGCTGTAGGGGTTCCGCACATAAAAACAATAAATTTTACTCTACGCCCCTGAACCCCTGAAGCTGCCAGGACCTATCTATTAGTAATACAGTAACGGGAGGGGCTTTTCGCGAACTTACCCTTGAAGACCGAAAAGCGTTGTCAACATTCAGGAGAGCGTGGTTGATGTAGATGAGCCGAAGCCGACCTCAAGGTCGAGATGAAGTCCTTGCGCTCCTTCTAGAGCCAACGACTTGAGTGCCTCAATTGCAACACCTCGCGGGGAGTTACACACGTCCGGTGCCTGACGATGACTCCCGCTTCCCTGATCCAGCAGCAGTTGCGGAAGTAGAGCTCCCGAATCTGAACCCCGCAGCGCGACGGCACTCCGCGGTGAAGATGACTCTCGCTCGCGCAGTCCAGACATGGGACCACGGTCACGAGAGAGAGAGGGGGGGATAGAAAATATCAATTAGAGATCCTCCCAAAAGTAGGGAGACCTTTATTGATTATTCGGTTGTATTTTCTAGGCCAAATACCCCACTTTATATAGGGGGAGGGGAGGTACTACCTCCCCTCAACTCCCGGGGTGGGACTAAAGGAGAGGAGGGGGAGGGGAGGCCGCCGGCCAGCCCCTAGTTGACCCCACGCGGGGGCTAGGCCCAGCCGGCCAGCCCCCTTGCCCCTTCTCCCTCTCTCCTTTCCCTAATGGGCCTTCTCCCTCCGGAAATTGGCCCATTAAGCCTTTTTTGACCTTTAATTGATTTTCTCTTTATTAAATAATTATGAATAAATGATTAAATCAACATTTAACATTCATTCACATATTATTCAATCTCCGTGGTTATGGAACACCTTCCACCTCCACTCCGGACATCCTCCGGACTTACTGAAACACTTCCAGTTTTCTCCCTTCTTTTCTTCGGCGATTCTACCGATCCTATAAACAATCTCTAAGCATCATCAAGCCCTTAAGCGTGATACCCCATGGTTCGGGAACAGTCCAGACATGGTCGGGACACTCCCGCACCAATGATCGACAGAGGGACCAGGATGGCCATGTGACCCCTGTGCATTCCACGAAGATCTTTCGTCGTTTGAACCGGGACAGTCGTGTCTTATTCCCTTTGTCATTTGATACTTGCATTGCCCGAGATCTGATCAATGACATCTCCATGTCGTGTTCAATCTCGTTACTGAACAATGCTACTTAACTCGTTCCAACAAGTGATATCCCCGCGATCTAATCACACGTTAAACAGCTATTGGATATAACTTCTCCGAGTGGGCCCTTAAGTATCTTTCCGTCACATGGACGGACAAATCCTGCTCTTGACATATATTGCCTCTACGGTTTCCTCCAAATACCTAAACAGACCTTTATAACCACCATTTTACCAAATGGCGTTTGATGCTATCTAAGCACTCTCGGGAGACAGTGATTGATATAGCCTCACGGTCTAAGGAATAGTCTACGAGGATCCATTTCTAATCATTGTAACTTGAACTTCGTGACATGATCGGGTCACGATGTTTAGGTTGGTTATTGGTTCATCATCTCATTCTCCGAATGAGATGACCTCATTTCCAACTGGCATAGATGCCACATGATCAGGAAACTTGATCATCTGTTGACCAATGAACCAGTGACTAGAGTTTCACTGGGAACCCCTGGTTGTTTGTATATCACACGTGTATTGATGTTTCCTCTCAATACAGTTATAGCATGATATAAAACTTAATCATAAACTATATGAAATATAATAATAGTCCTTACTACTATTTGTCTCTAGGGCATATTTCCAACAGTCTCCCACTTGCACTAGAGTACAAATACACTAGCTGCATTTGTTCTCAATCATTGGCACCAAGTATCCGGTACCCTGAACATGCTTGCTCATGGAAGAGGTTGAGTCTTGGGTCTGTACTTTACAGTCCCAAATCCTTTGCAACTTACTAATGTCACCTTGATTGACATTAATACTTTATCATCACATGATAGCATCTGTGTGTATGCATCGTCGCCATGGCAGCAGAACGAGGCCTGATTCCAGGAGCCTACAGTGACGTTAGATCAACCTCGAGGTCTTTCTCATGGGCACTGTGCCCTGGGACACATCATTCTATGTTAAAAGCGAATTAGCCCCGCCATAACATTATACAACACTTTAGATGGTACCCCTATCTATTATTATAAATGTATTCATCGAAACACTAGTGCACTCTGTGCAACTTTCAATGTTTTGTTCACCTCGCTTCCTACTTGACTCTGATTGGTATCTACAGGAGTTTCCAACATATTCCCTTATAACATAACCCTTTATGTTTTAAGATATGTTATCCTTTATGGATTTGGAAAATATGTCCACAGTTCTCTATTAGACACTATGGATAAAAACTTAGCTCAACGTTCTGTGATTCAAACTTGATCGCTTTCAAGCGTTCCTTCTTGGATCACATATTATGCTAAGTTATCATCATGGTTTACTAAGATAGAACCTGTCTCAACATAGTGGATGACGATCATCCTTTTCTTTCTTTCAACCATTGATGTTCAACTCAATACTATTCCTAATTTGAGTAATGAAGGACTGGTTCCTTGATTAACTTCTATTCTGAAACACTTTTAAGAATCCCTTAAGGAATACTACATAATATCATAATACATCTATTATCAACTTCTACATCTTATAAATCATTATTTATAAGTATTTGCGCCTTCATCCTTAACATACTTAAGAATTACTCCTATAAGCTCCCACTCAAAAATATGTCAATCACATATTGTTTTAGGAAGACTTTCATAGCACCCACTCAATTTTATGCAAATTCCATATCTCCTTACTATTTTGAACAACTTCAAAATCTTTTGATCAAATATCAAACTTGGAGATTTATTATGAGATACTAGTGCTTTACTAGTTTTAAATCCACTAGGCATTTAGCACATATGAATCAAATTCATTTGAATTCATCCAATACTTGACAAATTGTGCTTTTTTCATTCACCCATTTTTCCTACTATGGCTTTGCAGTAATTTGGGAAAATCCCCAGTAACCCCTTTACTTGTGCAATTCAGCAACGAATTGCTTTCTAATCTCAAGGGAATTTTGCTTTTAGGATTTCTCATAATTCTATTTACCATTATTTCCTTTGTAGTTCGTAGGTATGTCATATTTCAAAAATCATGACAAGTGGTTCACAAATGTCTCCATACAAGAAATGGATTTACATTTTGAATCCTACTTCATGTAGTGAAAAACAATAGTGGAGGGAAAAACACAATGATCAAAATCATTGATTCTTTCCTTCCGTGAAGAGAATCGTTCAGGAACGCTGTCCGTCGCGCTTCTCAACACTCTGATGCAGGGTTTTGAATCCTCATCGTGTTTCACACTATTTCCCAGTTGCTCCATAATTGAGAAACATCACTAGAAGTGAGCTTTCTCAAGAATGCACCAAAAATCCAAGCAATACAAATCTTGCTTTCCTTTTGGTTTAGCTATGGATTTCGTATTCAAAGTTTCCAATGAATACACTACAAGGACTTATTCGCTATTGTTTTGGTTATATCGAATAACCCCAAAACTTTCACGAATTCAAATGGTTTACCAATTCTAATTGAGTGCTAACTATTTCTAAGTGATGGTCTCTACATATACACTACAATGATTTATTTGGTGCCTTCTATTCAACCCCTTTGATATCTAATATCACATTGTGATGCTTTGTATTTTGACGTTTCAAAACACTTTGCATTTCATAATCACTTTTATGCCATTCTTATAAAGTTCGAATTTCATTACTATTGATCAAATCATAGTAATTAGATTCTCTTTTATATTTATACCCTTTTATTGATGAAACACTTTGATCAAATCAAATAGTTTCATATTCATGTTTCCTTTGGTAAACTACTTTACACATTTAAACAATCATATAATGATAATTACCATTTTCGTTAAAACTCAATACATCGGATATGTATTTACTTTTAACAATTGATTAAACACTTTGTATTCAAGTAATACACGGTGTTCAAGTTATTTTGCCGAACTTAGGCATGATTTATATGTGATAAGAAATCGAATGACTTTCACATATTATCACATAACTTTGAATTCAAACAATGGTTTCATTCATTAATGAAATATCATTAAGTTGGGTATTTTAAACAAGGCATTTTTTAATGTTTTACATATGTTCATACATTATCAATTAGTTTGAAACAACAAGGACAATTCAGACATAATCAAACAAGATATGAACACGCATAGAAATCATTCATAAAAGCAGAACAACTGTTTGTTACAAACTCATATGAATAACTGTCTCACGAAGTGTGAGACACACTAAAGAAGTTCACAATCTCTTGATTACATTAATCATCCTAAACACAAACTAAGTGATAAATGTCGAGGGAGAGTGTCGTTGGTTGTCATCATTATGCTCGCCATCAACACGCAACGTCACCTCCTCTCCAGCAAGCACCTCTATGCAGAAGGACCTGTTTTCACGAAAACAGAACAAGTATCAGATATACTAACACTGCAAATGTGTTTGCAAGATTATAACATTTATAAAACTGTATATCAAATATATACCTTTGTCGTCGATGACCTGAGCGACATCTGGTGCAACCAACACATTCCTGAGATGTGTCATGAACCGGTGGAACTCCATTTCCGTGTCGCCCCTCATTATGCAAGTCCTGACTTGTGCTTGGTAGCTTGGTGGCAGCGAGCGCAGCACAGCAGCATTTGCAAAAGAGCCTGAAATCCAGACGTCTAGGAAGTATGCTGGCCTCATGTACACATCATGCATGTGCTGCAAGTGGCTGTCCAGTGACGAGTTCTCCTCCATCTTAACAGAGAGGAAGTCTCCCATCAACTCATGCTCCCAGATGCGTATCTGCTCCACGAAATGTGTCCTAAGCTGCAGCATTACTGAACGAGCGTTGACATCACCGACGAAAGGCCACAGCTCGTCCACCATTCCGAAACGCATCACAACTGAAATATAGGAGGCCATCTCACGACGGAGATAGCGGTCTTTCCGCTCCTCTAGGGTCTCAAGGTCCGTGGACAGATCCAAATCCATCCCGTCGAGTATGTAGTCGACCACATCATTCTCGCTAAGGAGAACATGGAGACTGGCAACCCAAATGGAGAAGTTCGATCCATCTAATATGAGCTTCTCTCCTTCTAACCATTCAATTGTCAACACGAAAGGTCCCATCTACATTTATAATTGCAAGAGGAATTTAGACTAAGTTTATAATTAAATGAGTTAATAATAACTCCACACAGAAACACCTATCCCCAAAAGGGTTCCTAGTGATAACACGACCCCTATCAGCCACATCTCCCCCGATCATCACGACCATCAATGTGGGTTCAAGGGTGGACGCTAAACGTCGGTCACATCATTCATGCGACTCGTGCTCGATCTTTCGACCATCTGCGTTCTGAGGCCATGTCTGTACATGCTAGGCTCACCAACTCAACCTTAGTGTTTTCGCTGTGCAACATGGCTTACACCCACTGTATGTGAACGTAGATATGTCTGACACCCGATCATCACGGCCTGCCTCATACCGAAGAACTTTCTTGGTGGTGCACACTAAGGGGGAACACAATCGTTGGTTATTTTAACAGGGATCATCTTATTAGGCTACCGTCGAGTATCTAATACTAGCACAAAATAAGACATACAAACAATAACATTGAATGTAAATGCTATGTGATATGGTCCTTCACGTCGTGTTCTCCATCCGCCGTCACCGGGTTTCGACGCCAGGGTTCCGGCGCCATAGACACCAGGGTACCAGTGTCATTCTGGCGTGGTAGTTCATCACCTTCGTGACTATCTACTACTACGTAACATACCACAACCATATCACAAAGCAACGCCCTCCTGCAAAACAAAGTTAGACACCTCTACTTTATCTTTGCATGTTTTACGTGGCTGAATGGGCTTTCGCACAAGAACCGTTCTTACCTACGAACGTTCAGCACAACGCCGATCAAGTAGTTGTCTATACTACACCCCTTTCGGGGCCCTCCGTTGCAAATGGTATACCAACTAATGTGAGAGAGACAGACACCCCCCTAAGCCACTTTATACGGTACAAGCCGTATGTCAAGCGTCGACCAGTCTCGCGAATGAACGCGTAAAGTCGGTTGGGGGCCGCTTCATCAAGCATTACTGCGGTATGCACAAGTACACATGGGAGGGTAACAACTAAAAGATCAACGCCCACACGCTACATCTCGTGTGTTCTACCCGTACTAGCATAACTACGCATAGATCTAGCTCTGATACCACTGTAGGGGTTCCGCGCATAAAAACAGTAAACTTTACTCTACGCCCCTGAACCCCTGAAGCTGCCAGGACCTATCTATTAGTAATACAGTAACGGGAGGGGCTTTTCGCGAACTTACCCTTGAAGACCGAAAAGCGTTGTCAACGCTTAGGAGAGCGTGGTTGATGTAGACGAGCCGAAGCCGACCTCAAGGTCGAGATGAAGTCCTTGCGCTCCTTCTGGCTCCAACGACTTGAGTGCCTCAATTGCGACACCTCGCGGGGAGTTACACACGTCCGGTGCCTGACGATGACTCCCGCTTCCCCGATCCAGCAGCAGTTGCGGAAGTAGAGCTCCCGAATCCGAACCCCGCAGCGCGACGGCACTCCGCGGTGAAGATGTCTCTCACTCGCGTAGTCCAAACTTGGGACCACGGTCACGAGAGAGAGAGGGGGAGAGAGAAAATATCAATTAGAGGTCCTCCCAAAAGTGGGGAGACCTTTATTGATTATTCGGTTGTATTTTCTAGGCCAAATACCCCACTTTATATAGGGGGAGGGGAGGTACAACCTCCCCTCAGGTCCCGGGGTGGGACTAAAGGAGAGGAGGGGGAGGGGAGGCCACCGGCCAGCCCCCAGTGGGCCCCACGCGGGGCGCTAGGCCCAGCCGGCCAGCCCCCTTGCCCCTTCTCCCTCTCTCCTTTCCCTAATGGGCCTTCTCCCTCCGGAAATTGGCCCATTAAGCCCTTTTGACCTTTAGTTGATTTTATCTTTATTAAATAATTATGAATAAATGATTAAATCAACATTTAACATTCATTCACATATTATTCAATCTCCATGGTTATGGAACACCTTCCACCTCCACTCCGGACATCCTCCGGACTTACCGAAACCCTTCTAGTTTTCTCCCTTCTTTTCTTCGGCGATTCTACCGATCCTATAAACACTCTCTAAGCATCATCAAGCCCTTAAGCGTGATACCCCACGGTTCGGGAACACTCCAGACATGGTCGGGACACTCCCGCACCAATGATCGACAGAGGGACCTAGATGGCCATGTGACCCCTGTGCATTCCACGAAGATCTTTCGTCGTTTGAACCGGGACAGTCGTGTCTTATTCCCTTTGTCATTCGATACTTGCATTACCCGAGATCTGATCAATGACATCTCCATGTCGTGTTCAATCTCATTACTGAACAATGCTACTTAACTCGTTCCGACAAGTGATATCCCCGTGATCTAATCACACGCTGCGCAGCTATTGGATATAACTTCTCCGAGTGGGCCCTTAAGTATCTTTCCGTCACATGGATGGACAAATCCCGCTCTTGACATATATTTCCTCTACGGTTTCCTCCGAATACCTGAACACACCTTTATAACCAGCGTTTTACCAGATGGTGTTTGATGCTATCTAAGCACTCTCGGGAGACAGTGATTGATATAGCCTCACGGTCTAAGGAATAGTCTACGAGGATCCATTTCTAATCATCGTAACTTGAACTTCGTGACATGATCGGGTCATGATGTTTAGGTTGGGTATTGGTTCATCATCTCATTCTCCGAATGAGATGACCTCATTTCCAACTGGCATAAATGCCACATGATCAGGAAACTTGATCATCTGTTGACCAATGAACCAGTGACTAGAGTTTCACTGGGAACCCCTGGTTGTGTGTATATCACACGTGTATTGATGTTTCCTCTCAATATAGTTATAGCATGATATAAAACTTAACCATAAACTATATGAAATATGATAATAGTCCTTACTACTATTTGTCTCTAGGGCATATTTCCAACATCGGCTGCCCGCTGGCTAGATGTTGAGCGCTAGAGGGGTTCCTGTACCTCCTGTGCCTCAAGGTTCCGCCCGCCAAGCGGCCATCACGACCCACTTCTACCTCGAGGTCATACCAGAGCAGCAGATGGATCCCCATTGGGATACCGACAACTACGGCACCTAGAATGCCTTCTTTGCTAACCGGCAGGAAAGGCAGCTCGCTAGGTACTAGGGTGATGACCTGCCCCTAGTGAACCACAACGAAGCCGGCCACCACATGTGGTGGGCGAACCAGACTATTTCTGGCGTGATGCGCTACATCACCATGGGAGATCATCCTCGCCTGCGGTACCCGCACTTTCACCAGCCGCAGAGCCACAAGAGTGGTGGTGGTGGTGAAGGCCGAGGGCATCACAGCGTCGTCATCTGGGAGCCCCCTCCCCCATGCATCGTGAATCCAAGGTCGGAGTGGCAGGTGCCCCTCCCCCATTCCCCCATGCACAAGCCAATGAAGGGCTGAGGATCCAGCCGCGTGCTACTAGCAATGACGATGACGATTCCGAAGATGACCCTAAAGCTGTGTACTATAGGGCTAGACATGATTATGACTAATTTTTATGTTTTAATATTAATAAATGTCTTTGGTGTTGGCCACAACATGTTGCAACACTAGCTATTGAGATCGAGATAGTTCATATCCATATATATAAGCAGATCACTAAAAATAAAGGTTTAATTTATACATCTCCAACATCCACACATCTAGTGTTGGGATTTTCTTCTAGTCTGTAACCATGGAGCATCTTCCTTACTTAACGGGATACTTGGGTCATCCTTCACTGCGAAGGGCAGAATTTCGTGAAACTTATCATAATCTTCTGACATGTCTGTCTTATCCTCCACTCCCACGATATTTCTTTTCCCTGGAAGAACTATATAGCACTTTTGGCTCATCGTATGCTATATTATTTTGCTTATATTTCCTTTTTCTCAATTTGGTAGACATGTCCTTAACATAGAAAACCTGAGCCACATCATTGGCTAGGACGAATGGTTCATCTCTATATGCAAGATTGTTGAGATCCACAGTTGTCGTTCCTTATTTCTTGTCTGCCTCAACCCCGCCTCCTGTCACCTTGACCCATTTGCACCGAAAAAAATGGACCTTAAAATAAGGTCCATAGTCAAGTTCCCATATCTCCGGGAGGGACTAGTGCGAGGGCGCGCTCTCGCTTCTTACGTGGAGGGCGCACGAGCGTGCACGGGAAGGACGCCACGTGTAGACTGTGTAGACTATGGACGGGCCGTTCGGCTACGCTGCTTGTCACCTATACGTACCAGTTGTGCGTCGCGCGGGTGCAAAACCGAACCAGCTAGCTGGTTGATTGATCACATGGCTTTTTTCTCTTTATTGTGTATCACGGTCTAGCATGGGTGCGGTGCACCGAGAAAAGCAGACAATGCACCGGCTCGTGCAGTGTGATCAAAGGAAGTGCACAAGCCGTGCAGACCGAAGGCAGTGTAACACAATGTAATAAGGCAGTGCACAGACAGTGCACTGTTAGGACACCGCACTGTGCACTGCAACCGAAGGCAGTGCAATCCAATAGAACAAGGCAGTGCACGGGCGGACACTGCCAGGATACCATGACATGCACTGCAACCAAAGGCAGTGCAACCCAGTACAACAAAGTAGTGCACGAGCGGTGCACTGTAAAGACACCGTGCCGTGCACTGCAACCGAAGGCAGTGCAACCCAGTACAACAAGGCAGTGCACGACCGGTGCACTGTAAAGACACCGCGCCATGCACTGCAACCGAAGGCAGTGCAATGCAGTACAATAAGGCAGTGCACCGCCCCGTGCACTACGACAGAAGGCAGTGCAACACAGAATAGTAAGACAGTGCACTGCTACTACACCATCTCATGCACTGTAGAATATGAGGCAGTGTAAGCTAGGGATCGAAGGCAGTGCAAAAGAAAAAGTTTGTCAGAACCTATCAATATAGGATCTAGTTTTGTAGCTCTTGACGCGACTAGCACGGCTGAGAAAACGGATCTTGATTTGGATGCTCAGTTCGAAAGATATTTCATTTTTCGTATTTAGATCGGCAAATAAAAAGAAAAACATAACCAAGAACATCCTCCGTAGTCGACACATGGCGCGTAAGAAAGGGATAAGAATTCGCGGGACAAATCAGATTGCGCCACTTGTCAGCACGAGGCGCGAGGCATGGCGCCCTCTAGGAAGGGCGCCCTTTTTCTAGTGTTTCTGGATATCTCCTCTATGTAACCATAATATGTGTCCTTTTTCCCATTCTCATTTGTTGCATCACATCGGACACCACTGTTTTGGTCGGTGCTCTTTTTATCTTAGGCAATCGTGTAAAATGTATTCCCATTTATCTCGTACCCTTGGAAAGTCAATATAGTCAAAGATGGTTACCTGGCCAACAAGTACATATGATCTCCAATAGTGATGTCATTCATGAGATGTGTATGCAACCAACTGCCAAAAGTTTTCATGTGTTCATCTCTAATCTAGGAGTCAGGCTTCCCTGGGTTATTGGAGCATACAATATTCTTGTGTTCCTCGATATATGGAGCCACCAAGGTGGAACTTTGTAGAACTATGTAGTGTGCTTTAGTGAGAGAATGCCCGTCCATACATATCCTTGCTTTATTTCCTAGCGTGCCTTTTCCACTCAGTCTACCCTCATGTCGTGATTCAGGAACACCGATGGGCTTAAGGTCAGGAATAAAGTCAATACAGAACTCAATGACCTCCTCTGTTCCATATCCCTTGGAGATGCTTCCTTCTGACCTAGCACGGTTATGAACAAATTTCTTTAAGACTCCCATGAACCTATCAAAGGAAACATATTGTGTAGAAATACATGACCGAGAATGTTAATCTCTTCGACTAGGTGAATTAGGAGGTGTGTCATAATATTGAAGAAGAATGGTGGGAACACCAACTCAAAGCTGACAAGACATTGGACCATATCTTTCTGCAACCTTGGTAGACTATCTAGATTGATTACCTTCTGATAAATTGCATTGAGTAACGCACATAGCTTCATAATGGACTCGAACATTTTCTGGCAGAATCCCCCTCAATGCAACCGAAAGCAACTACGTCATAAGCACGTGGCAGTCATGAGACTTTAGGTTTTAAATTTTTTTCTCTGCCATATTTATTATTTCCTTTATATTCAACGAGAAGACGAACAGGACCTTGATACTTTAAAGGACTTCAAAAAAGATTTCCTTCTCTTCTTTGTTAAGAGCGTAGCTGGCAGTACCTTGAAACAGCTCTAGATGCATGTCGTCTCGGTCTTTCATACGTTGTTGGTCTTGTTGTGCTTCCGGTGTATCATTATTCTTCCCATACACGCCCAAGAAGCCTAGTAGCATCACGCAAAGATTCTTCATCAGGTGCATCACGTCAATTGCAGAGCGGACCTCTAGTACTTTCCAATTGGGTAGCTCCCAAAATATAGATTTCTTCTTCCACATGGGTTCGTGTCCGCCATCATCCTTCAGAACAGATTGTCTACCAGGACCCTTTCCAAAGATTACTTTTAAATCCTTCACCATATCAAATACATCATCACTAGTACGGCAGATAGGGTTACTCCGGTGATCTGCCTCACCATTGAGATGCTTACCTTTCTTTCTTAGAGAGTGGGTGGAAGAAAACGACGATTCCCTGGGTACACATTCTTCTTACATTTATCCAAATATATACTTTCAGTCTCACCTAAACAGTGTGTGCATGCATTGTATCCCTTATTTGTTTGTCCTAAAATGTTACTAAGAGTAGGCCAATCATTGATTGTTATGAACACCAACGCTTGTAGGTCAAATTCTTCATGTTTGTTCTCATCCCACACACGTACACTTTGTCCGTGCCACAACCGTAGGAGTTCTTCAACTAATGGCCTTAGGTACACATCAATATCGTTTCCAGGTTTCTTTGGGCCTTGTATGAGCACTGGCATCATAATGAACTTCCGCTTCATGCACAACCAAGGAGGAAGGTTATAGATACATAGAGTCATAGGCCAGGTGCTATGACTGTAGATATGCTCCCCAAAAGGATTCATGCCATCTGTACTTAGACCAAACCATAAGTTCCTCGCGTCACCTGCAAAGTCCGGGAACTCTCTCTCGATTTTTCTCCACTGCGACCCATCAACGGGGTGTCTCAACATCTCGTCTTTCTTGCGGTCTTCCATGTGCGATCGCAACAACTTGGCATACTCTTTGTTTCTGAACAAACGTTTCGACTGTGGTATTATAGGAGCATACCACATCACCTTGGCAGGAACCCTCTTCCTGGGGTGATCGCCCTCAACATTACCAGGGTCATCTCATCTTATCTTATACCGTAATGCAGTGCATACCGGGCATGCATCCAAATTCTCGCACTCCTCACTACAGTAGAGGATGCAGTCATTAATGCATGCATGTAACTTCTGCAGCTCTAATCCTAGAGGGAAGAAACCCTTCTTTGCTTTGTATGTACTGGTGAGAAATTCATTATCCTTTGGAAGTAGCTTCTTCATTATTTTCAGCAACTTTTCAAATCCTTGTCAGTCACACCGGTCCCTGCTTTCCATTGCAACAATTCCAGTGTGCTACCTAGCTTTTTGTGGCCATCTTCGCAATTTGGGTACAACAATTTGTTGTGGTCCTCTAACATATGCTCGAACTTCAACCTCTCCCTTCCACTTTCGCATTCTCCCTTTGCATCAGCAATGGCCCAACCAAGATCATCATCAGGCTCATCTAATACCCGTTCTTTAGCTTCTTCTTCATCATTGTCTTCCATTGTAGTACCATCGTATTTAGGGGACATATTAGGGTAGTGGTTATCATTCTCTTCTTCTTTGTTGTCTTCCATCTTAACCCCTCTTTCTCCGTGCTTGGTCCAACAATTATAGCCGGTCATGAAACTGGACCAAAACATGTAGCCGTGAAGGACTCTTGCAGAAGAGTATTCCTTATGATTCTGATAAACCCCACATAAAACCATTCCGCTTGTTAGCCTCTGCCACGAGGAGAAAAGAATGCCCGCCTTTAATGAAATCGCTAGAGTGTCGGTCAGCGTATATCCATTGCTGGCTCATCTGCATTATATAATTAAGTACATCAAACAGAATCATGATGCTAAAATTAGTACTGGTCTAAAAAAAATTAAAGCACACAACTAGGACTAAAGATATGATGAACCTTTAGTCCCGGTTGGAGGCACCAACGGGGACTAAACGTGGATGTGGCGTACAACACTACATCATGGACGAGTGTCGACACTATGTCGTGAGTGAGCAGCACTATGCCAGTGAGTACCAACACTATTTGGGTGGGTGCGACACTATGACAGGGGGTGAGTGTCGACATTATGTCGTGAGTGTCGACACTTATGTTGTGTCGCTTAATCTATAAATAGGCAAGATGCATCCTTGTGAAGTTATAAACTGCAAGATGGTGTGTGAGAGTAGGGACACCACTACGGCGGAGCTTCTCGAAGATGTCTTAGGATCCTGTCCTCAGACATCTTCGAGGAGCTCGCCATAGAGGCACTCCCTAATATGTGAAATTTGTTAGCTACCCAGCATATTAATCTATAGCTAGAGAAGTTATAAACTCAAAGATGGTGCGAGAGGGACACCACTACGATGGAGCTTATCTAAGATGTCTTAGGATCCCGTCCTCAGACATCTTCGAGGAGCTTGCCATAGAGAAGCTTCTCGAAAATGTACTATGATGTCTTCTTATCAAGCTTTTGTGAATTAACCCTATTTTTGTTACTAGTTTTTTTAGTTTGCTGAAGGCAGGTAGAAGAAGGGCATTTTGCCCAGCTAGCTAGGATGAACGCATGCATGTATCTCTGTGCTTCTATGAATCAAATGAATATCGAAACTATGTGCCAAAACAAGATATAGATATAATCCACATATTGAAAATGATATTTACCTTGGAGTTCATTACATTAATACAAGATATGTTGAATCCAAATTAACACAATTTCATTGATCTCATGTTATTGCAAAAATTACTACCAAATTAAATCCACAAATCGATCTACTTGTAGAACATGAAATGAGCTCATATAGCAATGAGAGTAGAAATGATGAAGTTTCTCACCTTTTAGAACCTTTGGATAGATGGGGCACCGCAAAATCTTGACAAATCTTGAGAAAAAATGGGCATGAACTCGAGCTTGAAGGAAGAAGAGAGAGGACCCACTAGCTTGAAATGGAGTATGACTTGGGCAGGGAGAAGATGATATAGCTTGGACAATAGTCCCGGTTGGTGTCCATAACCATGACTAAAGGTGACCTTTAGTCCCGGTTCATGTAACAAACCAACACTAAAGGGTCCGACGCTAGCCCCAGCCTGCCTGAAATCCTTTAGTCCCAGTTTGTTACACGAACCAGGACTAAAGTGTCCGTTTGAACCGAGACTAGTGTCCGCCGCCTCCTGCGTCCAGTTCTAGCTATTGGGACCGAGACATTAGTCCCAGTTTTTCTACAAAGGCCAGTTTTCTACTAGTGGTAGTGCGCCCTTTAAGCCCTCCGTCTTCGATGATCAGGTGCCACCACCAACGATGGCACCGACCATGGCTAGAGAGGCACAAATTGGGGGTCTTGGGGCCTTTTGGTAGGGTTTGCACGCCCCCCAGAGTCGCTCGTATGAGCGAACAGGCAAGCGGTTTTTGCAAAATAATTCATCGTAGAAATTTCAAGTGCATACAGTTCATCATCTCCTAAAATACCCTCGTGACAATCTTATCTTACTATTGAGCAACAATCATTCGATTACGCATACCCCTGTATGTAGTATAGGAAGCCATGCAATATCCCTAAGGAGCTCTAATCTCCCTAGGAATAGCGAGATGTGATTGCTCCACCGTGTCCGCTGGTTTTGACTAACGTGTCAGTACATTGCTATTTCATTTTCTTCCACCGTGTGGCCACGTGTGATGCGTTTCGGGAACCGACTCGAGTGGTTGTGTGAACCGACTCGATGATCCTAAGTTCCTCCTCTCCGGTGGCGTCAAAGCCTGTTCCATTCCCCATTCGTAGGCCATCGCTGCTCCACCCAGCACCCTCCTTCCGGCCACCCAATGGCGCTGCCATTCATCCCCACCCGTAGGCAGCCGCTGCTCCCACTTAGCACCGTTTTCCTCTTTCTCTATTGGCCCTTGTCATAGTCTGTAGAGTTTTGAGGACCACTAGGGCACCGTGCCATCCCCAATTTCATGAAGATAGAGAAGAGAGGGTGGGAGATGGCGGGGTCGTCTGTCTGGCCGCTGTTGTGTGCTTCCTCACTGAATCGGACAGTTGTCATGGGGTGTTCCTTAAATCCGGCAAGGGAGAAAGATAGGGGATGGGGGACGATGCAGGAGCAGGCCGGTACTGTAGGCATTGGTGGAGGGAGACATCACATGGTGTGGATGAGAGGAGAAGGAGGCCGAGGAAGATCCACGCAGGTGATACCTCCCAGAGCAGGACCGCCGGAACTGGATACCCCACTGCGCTGATCATCTTAGTTCTCCCCCACGCGCTCCCCCACACACGGGTGGGATGATGAGGTAGTGGTCGAGACTGTATGATCCTATTCAGTTTGATATCTACCTAATTTTTTCGATTCTTCATAGTATTCAATTTTAATTAATCAGCAGTCAGTGTGGCCATCCTTGTTAGGATCTAGTCTTTCTAAAATACAAGGTTATTAATGTTATTTCGCCCACAGATTATCCGTATCTCTATCTCTATAGACTGATGTTTTGATTTTAAGGTTAGTTCCCCTTTTTGCTTCACTACTGAGCATCACAAGGTTCTATAAATTTTTCTAATTTATAAGACAAATCAATCATATCATAGTTCATTTTGTTTTCAAAAGTGTTTTGATGTTAATCTGCAACATTTTGTACCTTCAATCAGAAATTGGTATATTTTTCTTAACAATGAAGGTGGTATTTTTGTATGTTAGATGATATTTGCTTGCTTTTTGGGTTTGGTTGATTGACCGATTCATGTCTAGAAATTTAAATTTGATTGTGCAGGTGTTGTACTAGAGGGGGATAATGTACCCTGCTAGAGGTACCAGAAGCTGTAGAGGCACTGTAAGTGAACACTCAATACTGCACATCAAGTTTTTCCTGAAAATATTCATTTGTTGTTAACCGGATCACTCAATGTGGATGATAGAGAATATGGATAAGTCTTTCCGTTGCTACCACAGTTTACAAGGTAGGAAGTTATAGGGCCTGCATTTTTGATCACATGGGGATGAGTAATTATTTGAGTGGATTTTTCAATAAATGATAGGTCCTGAAATAAAGTGAAGAGATCTAAATCTAAGTGCAGCTTTGGAAGAACTAATAGATCTTTAGTAATAACATGTTATAGAACACCGTAAAGGTACACCAATGCATGGACCGTGGATTATTAATATATGATTAATTAGGTATTGGAAGCTTAGTAGCAAAGGAAGCCGTTCTCACATATCAATTAGCTAACATTTTTGGAAACTTACCGTTGTCGTGATATCAGTTGCATTCTTTCATGTGGAGACCAGCATGATTGTTAGTAAGACTTCCACTACGAAAGGGTTTACATCAAGCATCCTAGAGAGTCTCTACTAAAAGTAAGAAGAATTAAGATATGGTAAAGATCAGGTTGCAGTGCAGAAAATGATTGTACGAATTGTAATGGTCTGATTCAGATTTTGAGCTTATTGTGGTTCAGTAAATTCTCATATCTTTCATGTAATACTGCTATCATGTCGTGCTAAGTTGCTAACTTGCTACCCACAAATCCAATCTCTACCATTCGGAATAAATATCACCCCAATCTGTTTGCTAATCCAGTGAGTCATCCTTCCTTGCAGAACCAAGGGCACATGAGGAGGCTTAGAACCTGAAGGTTTCATGTCAGCAACAAGTCGATTAGGATCCTTTCCCCTCTCTGGTATTTTGTTCTTTCTCCTTGGAGCTTAATTTTTCCTGTCATTGATTGGATTTTGCATTGAAGAGATACCGAGGTAAAAGAAAATTACTTTGCTTAGAAAGTACTGCACTATAATATGCCACTGAACATGTAAAGTTTCCTTGAGAACATCATCAAATTTATTTATAGTTTATAGGGGCTACAATAGTTACTAGGGATCTGGATATTCAGACATAAAATAGAAATATTGGCATGCCAAGTAAACTGGTTGATGTCTTGTTGTGGAATACCTTGCTGGAGGTGCAATAGAATTCTGCTTTGACATATCTACATATAGACCAAAAGGAGAAAAACAACAATGGAGTTTAAATGCCCACAAGGCGCAGCTCAGATCACAAAACAACCAAAACACAACAAGCTATGTCTTGACTAATGGCAAGGAAACCAATAATTGGATGTATATTGTTCACATTAGTTGTACATTGAGTAGTAATTAGCATTAATGACTTGCGACTAAGTGGCGTGTTGATCGTTTTGAAGTGATTTCTCTATTTTTTCTATGCTATTGGTTAAATCTTTTTGCCTTTTACATTTTAATGTTTAATTTAGATGACATAGTTATTGAGTTCACCTTTTTTCTGCGAACATAGTTGAGGACATTGCATCTATAATATTCTTTCAATTATAAAAGAAATTATGTTGGTACACATGTGCAAAATAATTGGTCTGGAAGCGCTGCATAACATTGATCGGATCTAACTTTTTCTGGACCAGATCCTACAAACTTAAACTTTGAATCTCACCTCAGATTATATTTTAGGAGAACTTCCTAAAAGATACTAAATGCCAAAATTGTTGGCCTTCATTTGATGTCTACTTTTTTAGCTGGTGAGTGTGTATGTAACTACATCCAGAGATGAGCAATACATATTTTGTGATTGTAGAACAATTAGCTCTTCAATTTAGTATTCATTCTTCAGACACATCGTGACTTACATATTTGGTGTTTTTTAGCGCACTTCGAGGGGTTCTTGGGCTTCTCCACCTGCACGTACAGGTGGCTCGATCAGACGAGGCCATTCCAGGCATGACAGGCAGTGGATCCTCGCAAGCGACATCGACGACAGCCGTAGGAGCATCTCGGCAACCAGATCGTCCAACACCAGGGGAGGGTTATCGTATCTTCTTCTTGGGTTTGCTCATATTACCGGTGGCCACCGGCATGTCAGAGTAAGCACACTATATTAATACGCTTTTACATAACTAACATAAGCATATAAAGATCATAAGAAAAAGTAAATAATATGAATAATTCAATCCCCTTGCACCTTATAGTTGCATGGTAGTCAAAGTGTAGGTAATACAACATTGCTATCATTGGTTGTTACCGGTAACGCAAGCATCAGATTGATTACACACTGTGCTACGACGAGCAACACATGGCATAGAGAAACTAGGCAAATATTGGTTAACTAATACAAGGCCATTGATTAGGTAACCTCAAGTCTCCTAGAGAAGAGAGAGTTTGACCCTTTCAGATAAAGAGAGGTGAAACGGGTTCGTACATACTCCCTCTATTTCAAAATATAAGATGTTCTAGGTTTGTGAAGAAAATATATTTAGACTTTTTTTAGTGTTAGATTCAATCTAGTATAGGAAACTAAGATGAGAGAACCTGAGGACACCACAAGTATTACTAAAGAAAGGAAGCAAGCACGGAAAACAAAAACAGCAAAGAATGTGAAAAATGAGAGGTAGAAATGTAGAATTTTGGTCCACCAGTCCGTTGATTATTAAGGTGATATGGATGGTGCATGGTCCACGGTGCAATATCCCATACATTATGTCTAGTGTACTTCCTTCTTCTTGTAAATACTCCCTTGACATTATCCTTTTTTATCCGACAAATTACTTGTTGACCATATTGAATCGTTGGTTGCATTGATTTTTGTCGCATAGGCGCCATATAAGATTTGGGGACCATCCATGTAAGGAATAAATTATGTTCCAAGATGCAATATGAGTCATGGATCATTTTAAGAGCATCTCCACCCGTTCGGCGTTCCCATGCCAAAATTCAGAGGTGAAAATCACCGGATGGGTGTATATTTTCGTCTGGGAATGAGCTTTTTCACCGTTTTCCTACCCAGCTCGCCGATGCATGGAGAAGAGGAGGAGATAGATGGATGATTGGTGGGGGAAAAGGGAGAGAGAAAGAATGACCGGTGGGTGGGCGAGAAAAGTAGGAGAGAGAAAGGGAGTGACTGGCAGTGGGTATGTTGCATGCAAAAGTTCATCCGACGTTCCCAGGTGATTCCCAGCGCGCTGGATTCGGCAAATCGACGTACCGGAAATGCAAGTGGGCCAAAAATCATCTATCTAGATGAAAAGTCGTCGAAAAGTGGTCTACTAGGTACCCTAGTGGAGATGCTCCAAGGCTTGAGGTGGTGCAGCCTATCCACGTGCAAGGGCGGAAGTAGAGTATTTGGAGCCGGTGTGTCTAGATGGTGCCCCAACATATAAAAACGAATTTTAGGGTACATATATATGGTGAAAATGCCATTTTATAAAGAAATTTTGTCACTGGTCGGTTGTCCAAAGCAAACCGTGATGCTCACATCATTTACTTGTTAACACCTTGTGCTAGGGCTGCACACTTTAAGTTACTTTTTTTTGTTTCGATTTAGTGGAAAATGGGTTGGGAACTTTGTAATGACTAATCTCTCTCCATCCCAAAATATAAGTCACTCTTGATTTTTGCTGGTCAATGATTTACAAATTTTACTATGATTTGTACTTATAATATATCAATCCAACGATACCATTTATGCATTCCCGATCCATATAATTCAGTATATAGTGGTGGTCAGAGTCAGGTATTAAATACCATAAAAAATATAGTGCGGATTATATTTTGAGATGGAGTAAAGAATAGATGGTGAGCCTACCGTCAACTTCACACATCACTTCTTCTCCACCTCAATGTGCCTATGCATGTTTGTGTGTAGGTAGGTTATTATCTTTTTTTTGAGGGGGCACGGTGTTTTGGCTCCCGAGCTCATCTACTCCCCCGTGTTGATTGGGCATGAGGAGGGTCGGGAGTCGTGCTGCTGCCTGTTATACTTGGCTAAAACAAGCGCTTGAAAATATTGGATACACCGAGTATCTTTTCGTGGGCCGGTCAGAATTAATGGGCTATGTCAGTTTGTACCGCTGGTCCATAATTTGCGCACAACACCAAGAGCGGTATTAAATGTCATCTTCGTTGTCTCTGCCGAGAGTACCGTCGAAACGATGGTGTGGACGAACAAGGTGACCCCGGAGAGGGTAAATATTAAAACCATCAGTGGGCATGCCCGAGAGCAAGGATCCGTGGCGGTCTCCTCAACTCACACATCGATTGTCACCAGACTAACCACACTCACTTCACTCTAGCACAACAGGTCCTCTGCACCCGCCACGGCGATCGGCGTCTCCGCGCCCATGCCACTCCACCGCCTGGCCTGCTCAACTCCCTCCCGTTCCACCTTAGAGTAAATACAATAGTGGGCTATAAGCCAGCTGACTAGGCATTTTTGTCTATGTGGAGGAGAGAGATAAGCAAACATGCAAGTTATTGGCTCTCATGCAAGAGCCAGCTTTATACTTGCTCTTTGGGAAAAATATAAAATGAGAGGAAAGAGAAAAAGAGAAGATAGAAACTAGTATTAATCTAATAGTCAACCTTATAGCCAACACTATTGTACAAGCTAGCTCTTAATGACATATAGCCAGTTTGCTAGCTACTATACTATTGTCTTGCTCTTACCCGAGATTTTCCTGGCGCTGCGCGCGCACGAATCCATGTATTTGCTTTAGTAGATTGCTTACTCGCTACCGATGGAGTCGTGGGGATACGGTTGCTGGGCATTAATAGGTAGTTGTAGAATTTTGACTTGCCGATGATGCCTTCTACTGCCAACGGACATCGCCTCATTAATCCAGTCCGGCATTGCAGCTCCTCTCGACGAGTGTCATAGGTCCAGCTCGTTGGCCTCCATCTGTAATGATACCCTGCTATCTCTCACTTAATGTGGTGGGTCCTATGGCCAGTAGCACTGTTTAATAGACTCTGAACTCTCGGGTGCCACGCATCCAATAACTGGAAAAAATAAAAAATAATTAAAAAAAAGTTAAAGAATTCTAACTTTTTTTAAAATTAAAGATGATTAGGTATTGTACGCGTAAAAAGTATTTGGAAAGGAAATGATTAGTTTGATCTTCAGAATAAAAAAACAAAAATATGACGTATCACAGGTTAATAGTACATAGTCATGGGATGTTTCGAGTTTGTTTTTTTACCCAGGTCACAATGAAAGTAATTCTCTAGGAAAATATTTTTATACAAGTACGATACCTGGTCATCTTTGATTTCAAAAAAAATTAGAATTTTTTTAATCTTTTTTTAATTATTTTTTAATTTTTCCAGTTATGGGGTGTGTGGCAACCGGAAGCCGCACTGTAATTCTCATATACTAAGGCATATACAGAAGAATATACACATACACACATACGGGTTGCCACCTGGAATGAGCCGGTTGGTCCAGGAGGCAGGTGTATCTAGACCTGGGAGTCATTCCGAATTTCGAGCTGCTATGTTTCATTGATTAGGAAAAAAGTTACAGAAAAGGGGAAGGGATACTCAAAGTGCGCATCCCTATAAAAAGAAGGATGGCATTAAGTGGAGGGTGTTATATAGCCGCCGAACCAAACCTTATCCCTTCCCCCTGCTACAGTAAAGATCCCTCCGCCGCCCTGCCCCACAAGGTCTCGCTCGTCATCGCCGCCGATCGAGCTGGACTAAGGGAGGGCCCTTTAGTCTTCCTTGTAGGTGTAGCTTGGGGCCCAGTCCCCGTGGTTTGTGGCCTTTTGTCGCGGGGTTGCTGCCCTTCTGCTTGGCCAAGATATAGTGGCTGGTGCTCCTCGTCCTCCTCACCTCGCCGAAGAGGTAGCTGTTGGTGCTTCCTCGACGGCGTGGTGGAGGCGGAGGACCGCCTATGCCCTCAATAAGGCCTCCCTAGGTGTGGCCCGGGGTGTGGCTGCCGTCCTCCTCTTCGGTCGGTCGTGGCGGCGGGGGAAGTGGCTTGGCGCCGGCGCTCCGACTCGTTCCCGCACCTACGGGCTCCTCGGCCCCTGCTGCACTTGCTCGGTGGCCTGGGGCGATCCACGCTCGCTCCTCTCTGGTGAGGCCCTTCGGTGGGGGCTCATGGTGAGTTGGGGGTCGATCGGGAGTTGGAATAATATGAGTTGTGCTTCCTCTTTCCCGAGCACATCACTGCTGCTTCTCTCTTCCGGCCGGCCATGGTGGCGAGGGGCTGAGAGATTTGTGCAGGGATGTTGCCTTGATCTGTTGACATGGACTTGTTGTTGCTTCTCTGGCCGGCCGTGGTGGCAAGGAGAGGAGTGAAGTTGAGTCTGTGTTCCGCGGCTCCGGGGAGTGGAAGATCCTTGCCTCCGTTGTGCTATGATGTTGTGTTTCTTCCCTGGAGCTTCTCTCCGGCGTTTTCTTGGTGGCTCGGCTATCAACGTGCTGGACCTTATGGTAGTAGGGTTGCCGCTCCGCCGCCGCTCTTCCTCTGCGCTGGTGCTCTGAAGGAAATATGCCCTGAGAGGCAATAATAAAGTTGATATTATGTATTTCTTATATATGATAGATGTTTATTTTGCATGCTAGAATTGTATTGATCAGAAACATCAATACATGTGTGTTTAATGAACAAAAAGGGTTCCTAGTTATGCCTCTCTTATAGACTAGCTTGTTGATTAACAAGATTATCAAGGTTTCCTGATCATGGACATTGGATGTTGTTAATAACAAGGTCACCACATTGGTGGAATGATGTGATGAACATTCATCCGAAGTATAGCATTACAATCAAGTCATTATGTTTATATTGCTATAACATCATACGAAGTAATCCTTATCCTTAGACCATGAGATCATGTTAATTGCTAACACCTGAAGAGTATCTTGATAACATCAAACGTCACACCGTAACAGGGTGACTATAAAGATGGTTTAGTACTACGAAGGTGTTATGTTGCGGCTCATGGATCAAGAGTGGAATTTGTCAATCCCGATGACGGATAGATATACTCTGGGCCCTCTTGGTGATATCACATTGAGATATCTTGTAAGCAAGTGATGTGATCACTAGAATGTTATATCACGGGAACGAGAAAAGAGTGCATGTCAGTAACGAGATCAAACTAGGTATGAAGATACCAATGATCGAATCTCGGACATGTAATATATCGCTAGACAAAGGGATTTAGTTACTAGCGTTAAAGGTTCTCACGATCACAGAAGTCATCGTCGAATGTGTAGGAATCAGTATGGATCTCCAGGTCCCGCTTCTGATTATTGATCTGAGAGAAGTCTCAATCATGTATGCATTATTCGCGAACCGTAGGGTGACACACTTAAGAGTTACCGGACACCATTTTGGAGCACATATGTTTCAGACGAAAGAATTGCAAAGCGCGGGAATTGTTTCGATAGAAACCGGAAATTGTTTCGGGTGAAATTGCAGAAAGTGGTTCTGCATGTGATATTGAAATATTGCAAGGGGATATATGTGAATGTTTGTTAATTAAATTAATTAACAAAATTCTGAATAAATTTAATAAAAGAGTTTTATTAAATGAGAGAGCATTAAACTTGGAGAATTTTAATGCATTTAAAGTAGGGACTTTAAAAGGGAATGTGAAGAGGCATTTTAATGTGGAGGGGTTACCACCACATGAATGGGGGAGGTGAGGGGTCACCCCCCCCCCCCCATGCGCCGGCCATGGAGAGGAGGGGAACCCTCCCTCCTCCTCCTATAA
Organism: Avena eriantha; assembly: GCA_910589775.1. Classification (NCBI taxonomy): domain Eukaryota; kingdom Viridiplantae; phylum Streptophyta; class Magnoliopsida; order Poales; family Poaceae; genus Avena; species Avena eriantha. The sequence goes on along the minus strand of OU342741.1, from coordinate 441,996,400 downwards.
AAGGCCACCCTCCTCCTCCTTCTTCCTCACATCTCCTTGTGAAGGATCTCTCTCCCCCTCTAGAATTATTCCCCCATGGTCTCGGAGTAGCGAGATACATGTTCCCGGTGTCATTTCATCTGGAAGGAGTTGCTGCTTCCGCTGGATCGCTGGAGCGAGGAGGTGGAGGTTGTCCGGTGGCTTGAACGTGTGTGCGAGTACGGATGCGCTGCTGAGTTGAGGCGCTCAGACTTCCTCACGATCTTGAGATCGGCAAGTGTACGACTACATCAACCACGAGTTCCTACTCGTTAACAAAACTCGTTGTCTTCGAGGATAGTTCTCGTTGGATGTATGTCCACCCGTTGCTTTGTACCTAGTAGATAGATCTTGGCGTGTAGTTCTCATCATAGGAATTTTTTTGTTTTCTATGCTGCGGACCCAACAGTGATATCAGAGCCTGATCTATGCGTAGGTGCTTTGCACGGGTAGTACACATATGTTTATATGTGGGCGATGATGATCATATTATTGCATCTTCTATGTATTTTGGATATTGGTGGCATAGTGGGATGAATCGGCCCGGACCAACCTTACATGTCATCGTACATGAGACCGGTTCCACGACTGACATGCAACTTGTTTTGCATAAGTGGATGGCGGGTGCCTGTCTCTCCTACTATAGTCAATATCTGATTTACAACGAGTTGCTAATAACTTGGTTATCCTCGTTGTGGTTCATGTTCGTAGGTAAGAACGATTCTATCTCCGAAAGCCCTAAGCCACGTAAAACTTGCAATTGATAAATTAGAGGCATCTAGTTTAGATCGTTGCTGGGCTAGTGTATTGATATGTTATTATTGTAAGTAGATGTATGATAGATACTCTTACAACACATTCAACGTGTAAGTTCCATAGACCTTGGCCTTACACACAAAGGAATGATAGAGATCATACCACGAGGCAAATGATAGAGATCAAATGCATGGACCATATCATCTCACTTTACACATTAGATGTTAGCATCTTATACTACTACTTTGGCGCTTTTGGTAGCATTGTAAGATGATCCCTCATTTAGATATCAAGATAAAATGTGTTCTTCCTTGAGTATGCACCGTTCTATGGATCGTGTTTCGAGACATCACGTGATGATCGGGTGTACTCGACTCTACGCTTTCATACAACGGATGTAAGACAGTTTTACACACGCGAGTACTAAGGTTCTTACTTGGCGAGCCTAGCATGTACAGACATGGCCTCGGAACACGGACCGAAAGGTTAAGCATGAGTCATATAGTTGATATGATGCCCATATAGATGCTCGCCTTTGAAGCTACACCGACTCACGTGAGGATCGGACTTGGTATAGTGGATTTGGTTCATGTAATCAGTGATGGCTCAATGCACGGCGCCTAGAAAAATTCTTGATGGTGGTGTTGATGTAGAGCTCATTGGGAACCCCAAGAGGAAGGTATGATGAGCACAGCAGCAAGTTTCCCTTAGTTATGAAATCAAGGTTTAATCGAACCAGTAGGAGCAAGGAAACACCCCAAAGGTGTTACTAGCTGAACTTTGGCAGGGCGCACTACCGGTGCTAGTAGCAACATGGAGGCATGCACAACACAACCACAGAACTTTGTCCCCAACTTGCGATGAGGTTGTCAATCTCACCGTGTTTTGTGGAAAACAAACGATTAAACGTATCGAATGGAAAGAAGTAAAAGTTTGCAGAAAGTAAACACAAAGCAGTAAAAGATTGTAGATTGTATGTAAAAGGCAAGGACCGGGATCCATAGTTCACTAGAGGTGGCTCTCCTTAAGATAGATAACATGCTGGGTGAACAAATTACAGCAGGGCAATTGACAAACACTGAGAAAGCAATACATGCATATACTAATCATCTTGACTCCTTTGAGACTTGATTGGGCATTACAACATTATACATAGACCGCCATCCAACTGCATCTATGACTAATAATCCACCTTCAGGTTATCATCCGAACCCCCTCCAGTATTAAGTTGCAAGCAACATATTATTGCTTTACGAACTGCGTGTAAAGTAAACAATACGATTGTTCTATGAACAAAGGATTGTTGTTTTCTCCCTAGTAGCAACAACACATCTAGTACCTTAGAGATTTCTGTCACTTCCCCAGATTACCAGAGGCATGAACCCACTATCGAGCATAAATACTAACTCTTGGAGTTGCTAGCATCTACTTGGCCAAGATAGCTACTAACAACGGAAAGCATGCAAGATCACAAATAACAAAGACATGATAGAATCAATAATCAATCTGAAATAGCATCTCAATATCCATCGGATCCCCGCAAACACAACATGCAGAATTACAAAGAGATGATCTTGATCATGAACGGAGCTCACAAGATCTAGACATGAAAGCACAAAGGAGGAGAACCAGCCATCTAGCTACTACATGGATCCGTAGTCCAAGGATGAACTACTCACGCATCACACCGGAGGCTTGCATGGTGATGAAAAGGGCCTCCATGGTGAATTCCCCTCTCTGGCAGGGTGCCGGGAAGAGCTTCAGATCCCTCCCGATCTAGGGATGGAGATGACAGCGGCTACAGACTCTTTCATGGTTTTTTGATCAGGTACTTAGGGTTTTCGTCCCGAGGGCAATATATAGGCAGAAGGAGAGGCCGAGGGGGTGCCTGGGCTGCCCACACCACCCCCTGGCGCGGGCCAGGCTTGGCCGCGCGGCCAGGTGGTGTGGCCGCCCTCTGGCCCCTCTCCGTCTCGTATTCTGGCACTTGATGACATCCGGAAAAATAGGCACTTTGGCTTTTGTCCCGTCCAATTCCGAGAATATTCATTTTCTGACTTTCCTGGAACCAAAAACAGAAGAAAACAGGCAGCTGGCACTATGGCTCTTGTTAATAGGTTAGTCCAAGAAATCATATGATAAGTACTCCAAAGTTGGAACAAAACACAAGAAAGTGGATAAAACTAAGCATGGAACATCAAAAATTATGGATACATTTGCAATGTATCAACATCCCCAAGCTTAACTCCTGCTCATCTTCGAGTAGGTAAGTGATAAAAAGAAAGAATAATTTTTTAGGTGACATGCACCATCAAAGACTTGATCAAAGTATTTGCAAAACATTCAAAGCTGGGATCATAATACTTCAATCAAAGCATGAAAGACAAATTTCTAGCAATAAGCAAAGAAACTATGATGCAACATGAAAAGGCACAAACAAAAGATTCATGAATAACAATGCTTTGCAAGACGTTTGTTTGTTTCAAATAAAGAAAACGTAGCATAATAGTATTCAGCTTGTCCCTCAATAGAGTAGCAAATATAAATGCATAGGAGACCTTCAAAGTTCATAAGAGTGACTGGATACAATAGTTTAAAACAAGCAATATCAAAGTATGCATCAATCAACTAGTCTTGGGACAATGCACATAGAACTAAGAATGGCCACTATGCTCTCAAAGAAGGTGCATAAAGATAGAAGGTGGAGACTCAAATAATGGTGGAAGAAAGGCCTTTGTAAAAGGAAGTAGGGATTCAAGTCTCATAAAGAGCTTCCAAAAATTATGGTACTTATAGCTTTCAGCTCTCATTGCCCCTATCATAAGCATCTTGAAGTGATTAAGGTTAAAGTGAACAAACTATGGTGTACATGCTTGACGAAGTATAAGTCAGAAATCTCATTTCCCTTGTATACGAGGGCCGCTCCTCATGCTACTCAAGTTTAGTCACCGGTAAGTTCTTGTCATCGTAAGTACATGTGTATCATTGAGAACCGCCAACGGGGTACCCTTGCCCGATGATATGGAAGAATCCCCATATCAAAATGACAAGGCAAGCAGACAACGAGCATCTCAACATTCTTCTTATTTACCATGGGAATATGGTGCTTTTTTCTCTCTTTCCTCTTTTCATAATCTCTTTTTTTTCTTTTCTCTTTTTGTTCTCAATATAGGACTCTTTTTTATAAGGAGAATGCTTCATAGACAACTCATTATGGTTACGATGCAGGTTTCCACCATGTCAGCATGGATTAGACCAGCGGCCCAGGCGTTTCTCTAACACATATACATAACTCCATGGACTTACAAGATCCCCTTTCATTTCACACCGACGACATCCATATACAAAAGAGCATGATATCAACTAGGTACAAGTACCAAGTGCAATGTTGAAAGCGTTCCCCATGAAAGCATGGTTCTGCTAATTCCCAAAAAATAAGTGCAAGCATATACAACATAAAAGACACAATGGTTCAAGTTTATTAAGGGCAAGAAAAGTAAAGTGTGCCATCAAGTTCGTGAGAGCTTTAATCACTAGTTTTCTCATAACAAGTTTAATTTGGAAGGTAAAAAAAAGCATGAATATACTTGGAATAGCATAAGCTAGTAGGTAGGTATGGTGGACTCTTTGGAATAACTTGGTTTAGGGAGTTGGATGCATGAGTGGAACTCATACTTTGTTGTGGAGGCTAGCAAAAGACTGGGAGCGACAAACTAAGAGAGCAATAATGGCCATAATCATGCAGAGCGACAAAACATCATTGATCAAAGTATAAAGTGATACTAAAAGTTGAAAACTAAAGGATCATAAAGGCTATGGTGACTTAAGATAGTCATAACATGGTGTGAGCATGCGCCAAGTCAACCCAAATAAAGCATCAAAGGAGAATACCACTATACTATGCTTTATATGCTAAAACTACGCATGATTCATCCAAGGCACATTAAGCAATCTCAATTGTTTATAACAAGTCATGCTACAGCAAAGAATTCTAAGCATAAAGCCAAAACAATATCAAGCATGGCATGACAAAGCATATGCCGCAGTCAAAAACAAGCTCTTTTTACCACATAAGTATGAACTTTCCTACTCTTTTCCAAACCAAACCAAACTATTTGCAAACCAATGTAAGAAAGAGGGGGTCCAACTAATTTATTTAGAAAACTAAGAAAACCAAAGCAAACGAAAACCAAAACGAAAACGAAAAAGAAGACGCTCCAAGAAAAATAGAGTTGTGCATGAAACAATAAAAATGAAGCGTTTGGAAGAAACCTGAGATTTTTATTGATGAAGAAGGGGATGCCTTGGACATCCCCAAGCTTTGACGCTTGTACTTTTTGGATATTTCTTGGGGTGAGACGCATCGCATCCCCAAGCTTGAGCTTAAGTCCATTCTTCATCTCATTACTCATTCCTTCAATACACCTGAAATTTTTCTTTCATACAAAACTTCACACAATCTTTATTAGCAACATTAGTGCACTTAAGATAAATAAGTCTTAAGGTTCAGTTCTAACACCAAATAAACTTCCCTTAGAACACTAGCTACTGTAGCACTTCTCTCAAAAAGCTCAATTCCCCAAAAGAACTCAAAAAGGAACCAACAAGAAGCAAATGCAGAAAATGGCAGAAATCTGTCAAAACATACCAGCAGGTAAAGACGAATTTTTTCGAAGACCTTCTGTTGCTCAAATCAAAACGTGTTGCACTAACTAAAGTTATATAACAACCTGGGGCTGAAGCACAAAAAAGTACAGCTCAATCCGACGTACAGAGGTCTCTCTAGAATTTTTACGGTGAAGCACAGAAATCTGTTTCAGGACAGCAACTTTCCCAATCATTACTTCTCTCTCATTAGAGGTTACTCTTAGCACAAAAAGCAAATAAAAAGGATAAGAAGAGGTTATACATAGGTAAAAACTTCCAAGAATCATCTAAAACTTTTGGGTTATCTCCCAATAAGTACTTTTCTTTAACGCCTTTAAGTTAGACATAAGAAGCAAGAAAAAGAATCAAGTATTCTCAAATGAAGAAGCATTAAGATCAAATTTTGTTTTCATAGGAGAAGAAAAAGAAATCTTTTCTCTATTTTTAGGTAAGTGTTCTATACCTTTCTTGAGTGGGAGTTTATATTTAATGGTGCCTTCTTTCATATCAATGATGGCACCAACAGTTCTAAGAAAAGGTCTTCCCAAATTAATAGGACAAGAAGCATTGTATTCAACATCCAAAACATAGAAATCAACGGGGACATACGAATTGTTAAACATAATAAGAACATCATTAAGACTCCCCATGATTTTATTATTAACATTATCATCAAGTGGGACATTCAAATAGCAATCTTCAAGAGGAGGCAAATCAAGCATCTCATAGATCCTTCTAGGCATAATAGAAACACTACTATCAAGATCACACAAAGCTTTGAAATCAAAGTCATTCACTTTCATATTAATGATGGGTTCCCAACCATCTTCTTGTTTTATAGGAATAGAAGCTTTATGTTTCATCTTTTCTTCTTTAATCTTTATGAGAGCATCAGTAATGTGTTTTGTAAAAGCCATGTTCATAGCACTAGCATTAGGAATTTTAGCAAGCTTTTGTAGGAACTTAATAACTTCAGAGATATTGCAACCATCAAGATCAAAATCAAATTTATCATCTAAAGTAGTAGAACTATTACTAGCCTCAACACTAGTGGTGGTAATAGTAGAAACACTAATGTTCCTAGCAATTTCATCTTCTCTTTTCCACTTAGCATGTAATTCAGCTAATAGTCTAACATTTTCATCAACTCTTACTTGTATAGCATTGGTAGCTGCAAAGGGATTCTCATTAGTTTCAGGTTTAGCAGCCATTTTATTAATCAATGAAGATTGAGCTTCAGACAAAGATGATATATTTCCTTTAGCATTGGAGAGTTTCAATTGTAAACTAGGAATTTCCCTATTTAGACTCTCAAGTTGATGGCTAATGTTCTTCAAAATGATAGATTGTTCCTCCATAGTTTTAGTGAATATTTTATTTTTCTCATATTGCATTTGCATGAAGTTTTTAGTGGCTCTTTCAACTTCTAAAATTCTTCCTTCACTAGGTAATCCAGGTTTACCATTATAGCCATAAGTATTATTAGGAGGGTAGGGCCTATAATTGTTATTACCATAAGCATTGTTGCCAAAATTGTTATTTCTTATGAAATTCACATCAACTTGCTCTTCTTGAGCAACCAAAGAAGCCAAAGGAACATTATTTGGATCAATATGGTTTTTCTCATTAACAAGCATAAACATAATAATATAAATTTATCACTCAAGGAGGAGGTTTCCTCAACAGAATTTACCTTCTTACCTTGTGGAGCTCTCTTAGTATGCCATTCAGAATAATTAACCATCATATTGTCCAAAAGTTTTGTTGCAGCACCCAAAGTGATGGTCATAAAGGTACCTCCAGCAGCAGAATCCAATAGATTCCTTGAAGAATAGTTCAATCCTGCATAAAAAGTTTGGATGATCATCCAAGCATTCAGTCCATGAGTGGGACAATTCTTAACCAAAGATTTCACTCTTTGCCAAGCTTGAGCAACATGTTCATTATCAAGTTGTTTAAACTTCATTATTTCACTTCTCATGGATATAATCTTAGCAGGAGGATAGTATTTTCCAATAAAAGCATCTTTGCACTTAGTCCAAGAATCAATACTATTCCTAGTTAAGGAATTCAACCATTCTTCAGCTTTTCCTCTCAAAGATAAAGGAAACAATTTCAGTTTAATAATATCACCATCTATATCCCTATGCTTTTGCATCTCACAAAGTTCAACAAAGTTATTTAGATGGGAAGCAGCATCTTCATTACCAATACCAGAAAATTGTTCTCTCATAACAAGATTGAGCAAAGCAGGTTTTATCTCAAAGAAAGTAGCTTCAGGAACATGTGGAGCAATAGGTGTACTCATAAAATCATTGTTGTTGGTGCTAGTGAAGTCACACAACTTAGTGTTTTCAAGAGTAGTCATTTTTTTGGGTTTTCAAATGAGAAAGCAAACTAATAAAACTAATTTTTTTTGTTTTTGATAAACAAAGCAAACTAGTAAAACTAATTTTTTTGGGTTTTTGAAGAGCAAAACAAGCAAACAAAGCAAAAAGAAACTAAGCAAAACAAAAACAACAAAGTAAAGAGATTGGTTATGAGGGACTCCCCTTGTGAAGATGTCCTTGACTCCCCGGCAATGGCGCCAGAAAATCGCTTGATGGCTCAATGCATGGCGCCCAGAAAAATGCTTGATGGCGGTGTTGATGTAGAGCTCGTTGGGAACCCCAAGAAGAAGGTATGATGATCATAACAGCAAGTTTCCCTTAGTTATGAAACCAAGGTTTAATCGAACCAGTAGGAGCAAGGAAACACCCCAAAGGTGTTACTAGCTGAGCTTTGGCAGGGCGCACTACCGGTGCTAGTAGCAACGTGGAGACATGCACAACACAACCACAGAACTTTGTCCCCAACTTGCGATAACGTTGTCAATCTCACTGTGTTTTGCGGAAAACAATGGATTAAATGTATCGAATGGAAAGAAGTAAAAGTTTGCAGAAAGTAAACACAAAGCAGTAAAAGATTGTAGATTGTATGTAAAATACAAGGACTAGGATCCATAGTTCACTAGGGGTGGCTCTCCTTAAGATAGATAACATGCTGGGTGAACAAATTACAGCGGGGCAATTAACAAACACCGAGAAAGCAATACATGCATATACTAATCATCTTGACTCCTTTGAGACTTGATTGGGCATTACAACATTATACATAGACCGCCATCCAACTGCATCTATGACTAATAATCCACCTTCAGGTTATCATCCGAACCCCCTCTAGTATTAAGTTGCAAGCAATAGATTATTGCTTTACGAACTACGTGTAAAGTAAACAATACGATTGTTCTATGAACAAAGGATTGTTGTTTTCTCCCTAGTAGCAACAACACATCTAGTACCTTAGAGATTTCTGTCACTTCCTCAGATTACTAGAGGCATGAACCCACTATCGAGCATAAATACTAACTCTTGGAGTTGCTAGCATCTACTTGGCCAAGATAGCTACTAACAACGGAAAGCATGCAAGATCACAAATAACAAAGACATGACAGAATCAATAATCAATCTGAAATAGCATCTCAATATCCATCGGATCCCCGCAAACACAACATGTAGAATTACAAAGAGATGATCTTGATCATGAACGGAGCTCACAAGATCTAGACATGAAAGCACAAAGGAGGAGAACCAGCCATCTAGCTACTACATGGATCCGTAGTCCAAGGATGAACTACTCACGCATCACACCGAAGGCTTGCATGGTGATGAAGAAGGCCTCCAGGGTGAATTCCCCTCTCCGGCAGGGTGCCGGGAAGAGCTTCAGATCCCTCCCGATCTAGGGATGGAGATGACGGCGGCTACAGACTCTTTCGTGGAGTTTTGATCAGGTACTTAGGGTTTTCGTCCCGAGGGCAATATATAGGCGGAAGGAGAGGCCGAGGGGTGCCTGGGCTGGCCACACCACCCCCTGGCGCGGGCCAGGTCTGGCCGCACGGCCAGGTGGTGTGGCCGCCCTCTGGACCCTCTCCGTCTCGTATTCTGGCACTTGATGACATCCGGAAAAATAGGCACTTTGGCTTTTGTCCCGTCCAATTCCGAGAATATTCATTTTCTGACTTTCCTAGAACCAAAAACAGCAGGAAACAGACAGCTGGCACTGTGGCTCTTGTTAATAGCTTAGTCCAAGAAATCATATGAAAAGTACTCCAAAGTTGGAACAAAACACAAGAAAGTGGATAAAACTAAGCATGGAACATTAAAAATTATGGATACATTTGCAATGTATCAATCACCAAAAAGGCACGAGGGATGTCTTTTTGAGTGGGAGTTTATTAGTAATTTGGATTAGTTGAACTCACTCTATCATATACTTAGTCTAAATAAACTTTACAAATTCTGTTGTAGATGGCACCACCTGCTTTTAATTTTAATGTGTTCATGGAGAAAGAGAAACATGCTGCAATTGGTAGCAACTTCACCAACTGGGCTATGAATTTGAGGATTCTCCTCACTGCTGCACAAAAGCAATATGTGCTAGATGCGCCGCTAGGCCCCCCACCAGCTCCTGATGCCCCTGACGAGGAAAAGAATGTCTATGTGACTCGTCAGGAGGACCACAACTTAGTTCATTGCAGCATACTGTATGGGCTAGAGCCAGAACCTCGAAAACGTTTCGAAAATGGCAATGCCTTTGATACCATGGGAGAATTCAAAATGATTTTCGATACCCATGCTGCCGTAGAGAGTTATAATTCTTCTGAAAAGTTCTTCAGCTGCAAAATGGAGGAAAACAGCTCCGTTAGTGAGCACGTACTCAAAATGTCTGGGTAGGCCGATAAGCTTGTATCCTTGGGAATAACGATTCCTATTGACTTAGGCATACATCGTGTTCTCCAATCTCTACCACCTAGCTACAAGAGCTTCGTGATGAACTATAATATGCAGGGCATGAAGAAGACTCTTCCCAAGCTTCTGTCAATGCTTAAAACTGCAGAAGTGGAGATTAGGAAATAACATCAAGTGTTGATGATCAATAGGACCATCGGTTTCAAGAAGGACAAGAAAGGAAAGCACAAGGGAAAGAAGGGTGGCAAATCTGTTGTCGCGCCTGAAAAGAAACCCCAAGCTGGCCCTAAGTCCGATACCGAGTGCTACTATTGCAAGGGGACTGGCCATTGGAAGTGCAACTGCCCCAAGTATTTGGCGGACAAGAAGTCCGGCAAGGCAAACAAAGGTATATATGATATACATGTTATTGATGTGTACTTGACTAGTACTCGCAGTAGCACCTGGGTATTTGATACAGGATCGGTTGGTAATATATGTAACTCGATTCAGGGGCTGTGGAACAAGCGACAACTAGCAAGGGATGAGGTTACAATGCGGGTCGGCAATGGATCAAGAGTTGATGTGATCGCCGTCGGAACGCTGCCTCTACATATGTCATCGGGATTAGTTATAAACCTGAATAATTGTTATTTGGTGCCTGCACTTAGCATGAACATTGTATCCAGATCGTGTTTGATGCAAAGTGGTTATTCGTTTAAATCTGAAAACAATGGTTGTTCGATTTATATGGCTAATATCTTTTATGGTCATGCACCTGTGTTGAATGGTTTATTTCTGATGGATCTCGATAGTAATATTACGCACATTCGTAATGTTAATGCTAAAAAGATTAAACTTGATGATGATATATCTGCATATATGTGGCACTACCATCTAGGTCATATTGGCGTTAAACGCATGAAGAAACTCCATTCTGATGGACTTTTGGAATCACTTGATTTTGAATCATTTGATACATGTGAGCCATGCCTTATGGGCAAGATGACTAGAACGCCGTTTTCCGGTTCAATAGAACGGGCGACAGATTTATTAGAAATCATACATACTGATGTGTGTGGACCAATGAGTGTGTCGGCGCGAGGTGGATATCGTTATTTTGTTACTTTCACGGATGATTTGAGTAGATACGGGTATATCTATTTGATGAAACACAAATCTGAAACTTTTGAAAAGTTCAAGGAATTTCATAATGAAGTGAAAAATCATCATAATAGAAAGATCAAATTTCTATGGTCCGACCGTGGAGGAAAGTATCTAAGTTACGAGTTTAGCACACACATGAAAGAGTGTGGAATAGTTTCACAACTCACGCCTGCTGGAACACCACAACGTAATGGTGTGTCGGAACGTTGTAATCGTACCTTATTGGATATGGTTCGATCTATGATGTCTCTGACTGACTTGCCACTGTCATTTTGGGGTTATGCATTGGAAACAGCTGCATTCACTTTAAATCAGGCACCATCTAAATCCGTTGAAACGACACTGTAGGAATTGTGGTTTGGAAACAAACCTAAGTTGTCATTTCTTAAAGTTTGGGGATGCGATGTTTATGTGAAGAAACTTCAGCCGGATAAACTCGAACCCAAAGCGGAAAAATGCGTCTTCATAGGATACCCTAAGGAAACGACTGGGTATACCTTCTATCACAGATCCGAGGGCAAGGTTTTTGTTGCCAAGAATGGACCCTTTCTTGAGAAGGAGTTTCTCGCGAAAGGTGTGAGTAGTCGGAAGGTAGAACTCAAAGAGGTTATTGAACCTTCTCTTCATGAAATGGCGAGTAGCGCAGCACCAGAAACTGTTTCGGAGTTAACTTCACCTAATGAAGAGAGAGCTAATGATATTGATCATGAAACTCCGAAAGAGGACACTACCGAACCTCGCAGGTCAAGAAGGACACGTGCGGCTCCTGAACTGTACGGCAATCCTGTTGTGAATTTCGTGGTTGATGAAATGGATGACCCTGCAACATATGAAGAAGCGATGATGAGCCCGGATTCCAACAAATGGCTAGAAACCATGAAATCCGAGATGGAATCCATGTACAAGAACCAAGTTTGGACCTTGGTGGACTTACCTCACCATCGAAAGGTGATGGCTCAATGCACGGCGCCTAGAAAAATGCTTGATGGCGGTGTTGATGTAGAGCTCGTTGGGAACCCCAAGAGGAAGGTATGATGAGCACAGCAACAAGTTTCCCTCAGTTATGAAACCAAGGTTTAATCGAACCAGTAGGAGCAAGGAAACACCCCAAAGGTGTTACTAGCTGAGCTTTGGCAGGGCGCACTACCGGTGCTAGTAGCAACGTGGAGACCTGCACAACACAACCACAGAACTTTGTCCCCAACTTGCGATGAGGTTGTCAATCTCACCGTGTTTTGCGGAAAACAAAGGATTAAACGTATCGAATGGAAAGATGTAGAAGTTTGCAGAAAGTAAACACAAAGCAGTAAAAGATTGTAGATTGTATGTAAAGTAAAGAACCGGGATCCATAGTTCACTAGCGGTGGCTCTCCTTAAGATAGATAACATGCTGGGTGAACAAATTACAGCGGGGCAATTGACAAACACCGAGAAAGCAATACATGCATATACTAATCATCGTGAATCCTCTGAGACTTGATTGGGCATTACAACATAATACATAGACCGCCATCCAACTACATCTATGACTAATAATCCACCTTCAGGTTATCATCCGAACCCCCTCCAGTATTAAGTTGCAAGCAACAGATTATTGCTTTACGAACTGCGTGTAAAGTAAACAATACGATTGTTCTATGAACAAAGGATTGTTGTTTTCTCCCTAGTAGCAACAACACATCTAGTACCTTAGAGATTTCTGTCACTTCCCCAGATTACCAGAGGCATGAAGCCACTATCGAGCATAAATACTAACTCTTGGGGTTGCTAGCATCTACTTGGCCAAGATAGCTACTAACAACGGAAAGAATGCAAGATCTCAAATAACAAAGACATGATAGAATCAATAATCAATCTGAAATAGCATCTCAATATCCATCGGATCCCCGCAAACACAACATGTATGAATTACAAATAGATGATCTTGATCATGAACGGAGCTCACAAGATCTAAAAATGAAATCACAAAGGAGGGGAAACCAGCCATCTAGCTACTACATGGATCCGTAGTCCAAGGATGAACTACTCACACATCACACCGGAGGCTTGCATGGTGATGAAGAAGGCCTCCAGGGTGAATTCCCCTCTCCGGCAGGGTGCCGGGAAGAGCTTCAGATCCCGCCCGATCTAGGGATGGAGATGACAGCGGCTACAGACTCCTTCGTGAATTTTTGATCGGGTACTTAGGGTTTTCATTCCGAGGGCAACTTATAGGCGGAAGGAGAGGCCGAGGGGGTGCCGGGAGCCACCACACCACCCCCTGGCGCGGGCCCAGCCTGGCCGCGCGGCCAGGTGGTGTGGCCGGCCCCTGTCCCTTCTCCGTCTCGTATTCTGGCACTTGATCACTTCCGAAAAAATAGGCACTTTGGCTTTTGTCCCGTCCAATTCCGAGAATATTCATTTTCTGACTTTCCTGGAACCAAAAACAGCAGAAAACAGGCAGTTGGCACTATGGCTCTTGTTAATAGGTTAGTCCAAGAAATCTTATTAAAAGTACTCCAAAGTTGGAACAAAACACAAGAAAGTGGATAAAACCAAGCATGGAACATCAAAAATTATAGATACATTTGCAATGTATCAACATCCCCAAGCTTAACTCATGCTCGTCCTCGAGTAGGTAAGTGATAAAAAGGAAGAATAATTTTTGAGGTGGCATGCACCATCAAAGACTTGATCAAAGTATTTGCAAAACATTCAAAGTTGGGATCATAATACTTCAATCATACATGAAAGACAAAGTTCTAGCAATAAGCAAAGAAACTATGATGCAACATGAAAAGGCACAAACAAAAGATTCATAAATAACAATGCTTTGCAAGACGTTTGTTTGTTTCACATAAAGAAAACATAGCATAGTAGTATTCAGCTTGTCCCTCAATAGAGTAGCAAATATAAATGCATAGGACACCTTCAAAGTTCATAAGAGTGACTAGATACAATAGTTTAAAACAAGCAATATCAAGTTATGCATCAATCAACTAGTCTTGGGAGAATGCACATAGAACTAAGAATGGCCACTATGCTCTCAAAGTAGGTGCATAAATTTAGAAGGTGGAGACTCAATATAATGGTGGAAGAAAGGCCTTTTGTAAAAGGAAGTAGGGATTCAAGTCTCATAAAGAGCTTCCAAAAATTATAGTACTTGTAGCTTTCAGCTCTCATTGCCCCTATCATAAGCATCTTTAAGGTGATTAATGTTAAAGTGACACAACTAATAGGATATGCTTGACAAGTTATAAACCGAAATCTCATGCCCCTTACTTACGAAGACCGATCCTCATGCTACTCAACTTCAGTCACGAGTAAACTCTTGTCATTGTAAGTATATGTGTATCATTAAGAACCGCCAACGGGGTACCCCTTGCACATGATACGGGAGCTTTCCCATAACCAAAATGACAAGGCAAGCAGACAATGAGCATCTCAGCGATCTTTTTATTTGCTATTTGCATAGGTTTTTATTGAGGATGCTTCATAGAGTGCTCATTATGGTGATGCTGAAAGTTTCCACCATGATTAGGCATGGATTAGGCTACTGGCCCAGGCATTTCTCTAACACACATACAAACTCCATGATCTTACAAGTTCCACTTTTATTTCACACCGTCGGGATCCGTAAGCAAAAGAACATGATATCAACGGGGTACAAAGTACAAGTGCAATGTTGAAAGCGTTCCCCATGAAACATGGTTCTGCTAATTTCAACTTATAAATCACAAGCATATACGCAACAAAGAAGGACCCAATGGTTCAAGTTTATTAGAGGCAAAAAAGTAAAGTGTGCCATCAAGTTCGTGAGAGCTTTAATCACTAGTTTTCTCATAACAAGTGGAAGGTAAAAAAAGCATGAATATACTTGGAATAGCATAAGCTAGTAGGTAGGTATGGTGGACTCTTTGGAATAACTTAGTTTAGGGAGTTGGATGCATGAGTAGAACTCATACTTTTTTGTGGAGGCTAGCAAAAGACTGGGAGCGACAAACTAAGAGAGCAATAATGGCCATAATCATGCAGAGCGACAAAACATCATTGATCAAAGCATAAAGTGATACTAAAAGTTGAAAACTAAAGGATCATAAAGGCTATGGTGACTTGAGATAGTCATAACATGGTGTTAGCATGTGCCAAGTCAACCCAAATAAAGCATCAAAGGAGAATACCACTATACTATGCTTTAATATGCTAAAACAACGCATGATTCATCCAAGGCACATTAAGCAATATCAATTGTTTATAACAAGTAATGCTACAACAAATAATATTAAGCATAAAGCCAAAACAATATCAAGCATGGCATGAAAAAGCATAGCCACAGTCAAAAACTAGCTCTTTTTACCACATAAGTATGAACTTTCCTACTCTTTTCCAAACCAAACTAAACTATTTGCAAACCAAAGTATGAAAGAGAGGGTCCAACCAATTTATTCAGAAAACTAAGCAAACCAAGCAAACTAAAAAACCAAAATAAAAACGGAAAAAGAAGATGCTCCAAGAAAAACACAACTGTGCACGAAACAATAAAAATGAAGCGTTTGTAAGAAACTTGAGATTTTTATTGATGAAGAAGGGGATGCCTTGGGCATACCCAAGCTTTGACGCTTGTACTTCTTGGATATTTCTTGGGGTGACACGCTTGGAATCCCCAAGCTTGAGCTTTAGTCCATCCTTCATCTCATTACTCATTCCTTCCATACACCTGAAATTTTTCCTTCATACAAAATTTCACACAATCTCATTAGCAACATTAGTGCACTTAAGATAAATAAGTCTCAAGGTTCAGTTATAACACCAAATAAACTTCGATTAGAACACTAGATACTGTAGCACTTCCCTTAAAAAGCTCAATTCCCCAAAGGAACTCAAGAAGGAACTAACAAGAAGCAAATGCAGAAAATGGCAGAAATCTGTCAAAACAGACCAGCAGGTAAAGATGAATTTTTTCGAAGACCTTCTGTTGCTCAAATCAAAAAGTTTTAAACTAAATAAAGTTATATAACAACCTGGGGCAGAAGCAAAACAAATTACAGCTCAATCCGACGTACAGAGGTCTCTCTGGAATTTTTACGGTGAAGCATAGAAATCTGTTTCGGGACAGCAACTTTCCCAATCATTACTTCACTCTCATTAGAGGTTACTCTTGGCACAAAAAGCAAATAAAAAGGATAAGGAGAGGTTATTACAGAGGTAATAACTTCCAAGACTCATCTAAAACTCTTGGGTTATCTCCCAACAAGTACTTTTCTTTAGGGCCTTTAAGTTAGGCATAAGAAGCAAAGAAAGAATCAAGTGTTCTCAAATGAAGAAGGATTAAGATCAATACCAGAGATATTTTCAACAAGGAAAGGTATATCATCCAAATAAGTTCTAGAGGATCCTCTATCAATGCTCTTGGGTTCACTATTCTCATCAAAAGAGTTTGCAGGAACAATCCAATCAAGATTCTTTTCTATGGCATCGTGTATTGCCACTAGTTTAAAGGGTATTGGTATCTTAGGTTCCTCCCCATTAGGTTCGGTTTTGTTCATCTTTTCTCGTGTACCAACAACATCTACACATGAGCCTAGCATATTGAAACGTTCAAAAACGTTTCTAGCTTCCTTGGCAACATCATAGAACTCCTTAAACAAAGTTTCTAGAATAAAATCCCTATTTTCAGGGTCCTCAATTTCTTTAAGCTTAAGAAACATTATTTGCATTAAGGGGTTGAGGTTAACAAACCTAGCTTCTAACATGTGAATTAAAGAAGCTGCAACAATCTCATAGTTTGGAGCAAGTTCTACAAGGGATCTATCCTCGGTATCTTCATGCTTACTAACATGATTAAAGAATTCTTCAATGTTATCTTTCCCAATTATAGAACCACTACCAATTGGAAGGTCTTTCAGGGTGAATGTAGGGATCAACATGGTGAGCTGTGGAAGAGGTGACAACTAAAGGAGACTTAATTTTTGTGTGTTTTTGATAAAGAAAGCAAACTTGTAAAACTAATTTTTTTGTGTTTTTTTTAAGAACAAAACAAGCAAACAAAGCAAAAAAACTAAGCAAAACAAAAACAACAAGGTAAAGAGATTGGTTATGAGGGACTCCCCTTGTGAAGATGTCCTTGACTCCTTGGCAACGGCGCTAGAAAAATGCTTGATGGCTCAATGCACGGAGCCCAGAAAAATGCTTGATGGCGGTGTTGATGTAGAGCTTGTTGGGAACCCCAAGAGGAAGGTATGATGAGCACATCAGCAAGTTTCCCTCAGTTATGAAACCAAGGTTTAATCGAACCAGTAGGAGCAAGGAAACACCCCAAAGGTGTTACTAGCTGAGCTTTGGCAGGGCGCACTATCGGTGCTAGTAGCAACGTGGAGACCTGCACAACATAACCACAGACCTTTGTCCCCAACTTGCGATGAGGTTGTCAATCTCACCGTGTTTTGCGGAAAACAAAGGATTAAACTTATCAAATGGAAAGAAGTAAAAGTTTGCAGAAAGTAAACACAAAGCAGTAAAAGATTGTAGATTGTATGTAAAGTAAAGGACCGAGATCCATAGTTCACTAGAGGTGGCTCTCCTTAAGATAGATAACATGCTGGATGAACAAATTACAGCGGGGCAATTGACAAACACCGAGAAAGCAATACATGCATATACTAATCATCTTGACTCCTCTGAGACTTGATTGGGCATTACAACATAATACATAGACCGCCATCCAACTGCATCTATGACTAATAATCCACCTTTAGGTTATCATCCGAACCCCCTCCAGTATTAAGTTGCAAGCAACAGATTATTGCTTTACGAACTGCGTGTAAAGTAAACAATACGATTGTTCTATGAACAAAGGATTGTTGTTTACTCCCTAGTAGCAACAGCACATCTAGTACCTTAGAGATTTCTGTCACTTCCCCAGATTACTAGAGGCATGAACCGACTATCGAGCATAAATACTAACTCTTAGGGTTGCTAGCATCTACTTGGCCAAGATAGCTACTAACAACGGAAAGCATGCAAGATCTCAAATAACAAAGACATGATAGAATCAATAATCAATCTGAAATAGCATCTCAATATCTATCGTATCGCCGCAAACACAACATGTATGAATTATAAATAGATGATCTTGATCATGAACGGAGCTCACAAGATCTAAACATGAAAGCACAAAGGAGGAGAAACCAGCCATCTAGCTACTACATGGATCCGTAGTCCAAGGATGAACTACTCACACATCACACCGGAGGCTTGCATGGTGATGAAGAAGGCCTCCAGGGTGAATTCCCCTCTCCGGAAGGGTGCCGGGAAGAGCTTCAGATCCCTCCTGATCTAGGGATGGAGATGACGGCGTCTACAGACTCTTTCGTGGATTTTTGATCGGGTACTTAGGGTTTTCGTCCCGAGGGCAACTTATAGGCAGAAGGAGAGGCCGAGGGGGTGCCGGGAGCCACCACACCACCCCCTGGTGCGGGCCCAGCCTGGCCGCGCGGCCAGGTGGTGTGGCCGGCCCCTGGCCCTTCTCCGTCTCGTATTCTGGCACTTGATCACTTCCGGAAAAATAGGCACTTTGGCTTTTGTCCCGTCCAATTCCGAGAATATTCATTTTCTGACTTTCCTAGAACCAAAAACAGCAGAAAACAGGTAGCTGGCACTGTGGCTCTTGTTAATAGGTTAGTCCAAGAAATCATATGAAAAGTACTCCAAAGTTGGAACACAACACAAGAAAGTGGATAAAACCAAGCATGGAACATCAAAAATTATGGATACATTTGCAATGTATCAAAAGGCCGTTGAGAATAAATGGATTTTAAAAAGAAAAACTGATGCTGATGGTAATGTGACCATCTATAAGGCTCGACTTGTCGCAAAGGGGTTTCGACAAATTCAAGGAGTTGACTACGATGAGACATTCTCTCCCGTAGCGATGCTTAAGTCGGTTAGGATTATGTTAGCAATTGCTGCGTATTTCGATCATGAAATATGGCTGATGGATGTCAAAACTGCGTTCCTCAATGGTAATATTGAAGAAGAGTTGTATATGATACAACCTAAGGGTTTTGTCGATCCTAAGGATGCTAATAAGGTATGCAAACTTCAGCGATCCATCTATGGACTAAAGCAAGCATCCCAGAGTTGGAATCTCCGCTGTGATGAGTTGATCAAAGAGTTTGGATTTGTCCAAACTAATGGAGAGGCTTGTATTTTAAAGAAAGTGAGTTGGAGCAATGTGGCATTTCTGATATTATATGTGGATGACATATTATTGATTGGAAATGATATAGATCTTTTAAACAGTGTTAAAAGTTATCTAAACAGCAAATTTTCGATGAAAGACCTTGGTGAAGCGCCATATATATTAGGCATTAAAATCTATAGAGATAGATCAAGGCGCCTAATTGGGCTATCGCATAGTACATACCTTGATAAGATATTAAAGAAGTTTAATATGGACGAAAGTAAGAAGGGATTCTTACCTATGTTGAAAGGCAAGATATTGAGTAAGACTCAAAGTCCAGCTACAGCGGAAGAAAGAGAGATGATGGATAAGATCCCCTATGCCTCGGCCATAGGCTCTATTATGTATGCCATGCTATGTACAAGACCGGATGTGGCACATGCTATTAGTTTGACTAGTAGGTACCAATCTGATCCAGGTTCAAAACACTGGATAGCGGTCAAGAACATCCTCAAGTACTTGAGAAGAACTAGGGATATGTTTCTTATATACGGAGGTGAAGAAGAGCTAGTCGCTAAGTGTTATGTTGATGCTAGCTTTGACACCGATCCGGATGACTCTAAGTCTCAATCCGGATACGTATTTCTCTTGAACGGAGCAGCAGTTAGTTGGAGGAGTTCCAAACAACCTGTGGTGTCTGGATCAACGATGGAGGCGGAATATGTTGCTGCTTTAGAAGCGGCGCAGGAAGCGGTTTGGATGAAAGAGTTCATTACAGAACTAGGTGTGGTTACTAGTGCATTGGACCCAATGGTGATCTATTGTGACAACAATGGAGCCATAGCCAACGCAAAAGAACCGAGGTCTCACAAGAATTCCAAGCATATTAAGCGCCAGTTTCACTCCATCCGCGAGCATGTCAAGGATAGAGATATAAAGATTTGTAAAGTACACACGGACCTAAATGTAGCAGATCCGTTGACTAAAGCTCTCCCTAGGGAAAAACATGATCAACACCAGAACTCCATGGGTGCTAGATTTATCACTATGTGAACTAGATTATTGTCTCTAGTGCAAGTGGGAGACTGAAGGAAATATACCCTGAGAGGTAATAATAAAGTTGTTATTATGTATTCCTTATATATGATAGATGTTTATTTTGCATGCTAGAATTGTATTGATCGGAAACATCAATACATGTGTGTTTAATAAACAAAAAGGGTTCCTAGTTATGCCTCTCTTATAGACTAGCTTGTTGATTAACAAGATGATCAAGGTTTCCTGATCATGGACATTGGAGGTTGTTAATAACAAGGTCACAA
The DNA here is from genome assembly GCA_910589775.1 of Avena eriantha. NCBI lineage: Eukaryota > Viridiplantae > Streptophyta > Magnoliopsida > Poales > Poaceae > Avena > Avena eriantha. The sequence continues at coordinate 441,975,563 of OU342741.1, read as the reverse complement.
CATTGGTGGAATGATGTGATGAACATTCATCCGAAGTATAGCATTATGATCAAGTCATTATGTTTATATTGCTATAACATCATACGAAGTAATCCTTATCCTTAGACCATGAGATCATGTTAATTGCTAACACCTGAAGAGTATCTTGATAACATCAAACGTCACACCGTAACAGGGTGACTATAAAGATGGGTTTAGTACTATGAAGGTGTTATGTTGAGGCTCATGGATCAAGAGTGAAATTTGTCAATCCCGATGACGGATAGATATACTCTGGGCCCTCTTGGTGATATCACATTGAGATATCTTGCAAGCAAGTGATGTGATCACTAGAATGTTATATCACGGGAACGAGAAAAGAGTGCATGTCGGTAACGAGATCAAACTAGGTATGGAGATACCAATGATCAAATCTCGGACATGTAATATATCGCGAGACAAAGAGATTTAGTTACTAGCGTTAAAGGTTCTCACGATCATAGAAGTCATCGTTGAATGTGTAAGAATCAGTATGGATCTCCAGGTCCCGCTTCTGATTATTGATCTGAGAGGAGTCTCAATCATGTCTGGATTATTCGCGAACCATAGGGTGACACACTTAAGAGTTACCGGACACCATTTTGGAGCACATATGTTTCAGACGAAAGAATTGCAAAGCGCAGGAATTGTTTCGATAGAAACTGGAAATTGTTTCAGGTGAAATTGCATAAAGTGGTTCTGCATGTGATATTGAAATATTGCAAGGGGATATATGTGAATGTTTGTTAATTAAAGTAATTAAAAAAATTCTGAATAAATTTAATAAAAGAGTTTTATTAAATGAGAGAGCATTAAACTTGGAGAATTTTAATGCATTTAAAGTAGGGACTTTAAAAGGGAATGTGAAGAGGCATTTTAATGTGGAGGGGTTACCACCACATGAATGGGGGAGGTGAGGGGTCACCCCCCCCCCATGCGCCGGCCATGGAGAGGAGGGGCACCCCTCTCCTCCTATAAAAGGCCACCCTCCTCCTCCTTCTTCCTCACACCTCCTTGTGAAAGATCTCTCTCCCCCTCTAGAATTATTCCCCCATGGTCTCGGATTAGCGAGATACATGTTCCCGGTGGCATTTCGTCTGAAAGAAGTTGCTGCTTCCGCTGGATCGCTGGAGCGAGGAGGTGGAGGTTGCCCGGTGGCTTGAACGTGTGTGCGAGCACGGATGCGCTGCTGAGTTGCGGCGCTTGGACTTCCTCACGATCTTGAGATCGGCAAGTGTACGACTACATCAACCACGAGTTCCTACTCGTTAACAAAACTCGTTGTCTTCGAGGGTAAGTTCTCGTTGGATGTATGTCCATCCGTTGCTTTGTACCTAGTAGATAGATCTTGGCATGTAGTTCTAATCGTAGGAAATTTTTTATTTTCTATGCTGCGGACCCAACATGTTCGTCATCGCCTCTCCACCAAGTGGTTTGTCCCTGGTGGCTTGGTGGTGGCTGGTTGCGAGGATTTTTTTGCCGGTTCGAGTGTGGTCAAGCCCTTCTCATACCTCGTCGATGGCGCACCTCCGAGGTCGCCAGCGTTTGTGGCAGAGACGTCCAGTCCTTGATTGCGTTTTGTTGATCGTTTTCAGGGTATTTTTTATTTGGTGGAGGTCATTATCTTCGAATGTAGGTCCTTTACGAGTGTTGTTTGGACCTCCATGTATCTTGTACCTGCCACGGGTTCCCTTTGTAGCAATGATATTTGGGTGCTTTGCACCCTTAACCGTTCAAAAAAATGGAGGGTGTTATCTTTCTCGTGTGATATGCGTGTACGTTTTCCGTGTGCCAATGGTACCGAGATGGTGAAATCCTGGAAAGTAGAGGGTGATTTCGGATGGAGAAGAAATGGTTTGTGGAAGAGGTGTTGTTGGCATTAACTCCTCCGGTGCTTCTTATCCGGTTACTCTCATGGTTGGAAGATTGCATGCGTTGAATATCGATCGTTACATGATTTGTTAATCTGCACATTACCTCTGAAAAGCTTATATCTGACAAAAGTCAAAACATGGGTTTGCAAGTGGTTCGCTCGTCAGTGGTCACTAGCTTGTTACCATACTTCGTGCTTGCCTAACTTACTTGTGCACGCATGCCATGGATCACCACTAGATGGTGCCCCTCGATCGATATCTTGAATTGGCTATAAAATGTTGCTAGTGTATTAACCAACATGATCGTGGCGTAAGAGGAGAGGAGGCTTTATCCTAGTGCAGCCGCCGGCCTCGCGTGCATCTGGCACCGTGGAAAAAATTGGCATTCATCGTGCTCGCAAAACACATGGACCAAAAAAAATATATACTCGTTTAGTTCTGAATTAGATATCGCAGATTTATCTAGATTCACACGTATAGGTTCAGTAGAACGTGCATAGATATATATAAATCTACGACATCTATTTCGGAATAGAGAGAGTAATAATTATTTATCAATTTGGTTGGCGTAGTGGGACTGCAAAGCACATTTTGTGGAACGAAATTAATGGTGCAAGCGGGATCACATCTATACCCTCTTCTAGTTCATTTGAGGTTTTTAATTTATTTAAATTATAAGAATTGAACCGAGAGTTTTCAAATGGATTAGAAGTTTTTTTGTTCAATTTTGACCAAAAGTTGACTACAAAATCTCAAATGAACGAGAATTCCAACCACACCTAACGTCCAAAACAAGATAGCATCGGCCTTCTAACAATGGCATTCATGGAGTTTTGTTTGCTTGTTTTCGGTCGGTCTGTTTTAGACAGATGAGCGTTTTGATAGCATGTTTTTCATTATCCCCGTCAAGCCAATCTAGCAAAGGAGAGATGTTCCGCACCGCCGGTATATTTTTGCAACGGTGTAAATTCTCTCACATACGCTCCTATGAAACGAAGTCAATCATTTTAGAAACAAAAATATGTTGGTGTTTGTTTCCTTACAACCCCCTCCTAAACTGAGCCAAACTTAAACACAAAGACAACTAAGATCGCTATACCCCTTCGTAATTAAGGGTATAATTGTGTTTTAAGAATAATTTACATGTAAGACCCATATGGCTTAAATAATTTGTCCGGATATGTATGTGTAGGTAATACGGACGTTGGCCAGCCATATCAATGGGAGCTGCGTCGTGGCAGTGTCGCCGACGCAAAGCACATCGGACTGTCCGAACACTTGCATGGTATTTGCCTGTCCAGGGCAGACCCGGAAAAGATTTTGAGAGGGGGCAAACGATCTAACTGGGGCCATTTCTTATACAAGTTCACATATTTTGAATGTTTTTCTACTAAAAATGAACAAATTCTATTGAAGTTTCAAATTTTGAGTAGGGGCCAAGGGCCCCATTGGCTTCTACTTGGGTCCGCCCCTGTGTCCGGTGCCATGAGAACAAACCTGTGAAATCCAGGTCGAGACTTGTCGCCGGACATGTACAGAACAAGTTCGGCAATGGTCGGTGATGACGATGCGGCCGAAGATGACGCAGGAGATCACCTAGTAGCGGGCGAAGGATCCCGGCAATGATGGTGGTTAGGAAGTTGCCCGACATCGACGGTGATCGGCGACGGCACCCGTGAGCGGTCTGTCTGGAAGAAAGGATGAAGTATTATTCATTATATTTAATTTCATAGAATCTCAATGCAAACTTATATACAAGATGTATTTATCATATTATGATACCGCTACTATCTCCCTTCATTAAATGTTATGTCATGCATGTTATGCATGATACCACTTAGAGTAAGTACAATAAGGTACAGTCATCTGGCTATAAGATTTTAAATAGTATATTTTGAATGAGGTGGAAGAGACAGAAAAGGAGAGAAAATGTAAGCGGACTCTCCTGTAAGAACCAGCTCTAGCACGTGCTCCTAGACACGTTGTGAGAGTGAAATATGAATCCAAATATTGATTAAGTAGTAGATTTTTCTAACTAACTATTATATGTGTGAGTTATATGGTTGGCTATATATAGATGACATGACTTTTTTTATAGCCACCGTAGTCTACATTATTAAACTTGCTCTTATGATACTCTAACTACGGTAAGCCTAATGAGGCTTTTTCCAATGGAGTGTACTTTAGCACGTTTTCATAGGTGCTATTCAAACTTAAGAAACAACTATGACAATGGGGTGTATCTTAGATGGTGTTTCTTAGGGATGTTGCATTTAATGATTTTATGCTCATGCATGTGTATGATTGGATTAGCCATATTTTTTTGCCTATGGTAGCGTGCAAGTGGTGTATCTTAGAGCAAGAACAATAATATAGCCAGCTGCCGGCTATAAGTCAAATGCCATGTCTTCTATAGCTAACTTAGAGCTAGAATATACAATAGTGAGCTATAAAAATATACTATTTTAGCATTATATGGCCCACCTTCCATTCTCTCAAAATACCTAGGAGCACGTGCTAGAGCTGGCTCTTGCGTGAGAGCCCACTCTTCTTCTCTCTCCTCTTCTCTCTCTTCCAACTAGGCAAAGAAATAATATTTTAACCCTTATAGCCAACTGACTAGGACTTATTGTACTTGCTCTTAGCTAAGATACAAGGATTATCTCTCTCTTCATTAAGTGACATGCCAGATAAACAAAATAATATAATACCGTGCCAAGAAACACCCATTGTGAAAGGCCTGAGTTGGCTTGAGGGAGGGGTTGTATTGGAGGAAGCTTCAAATAAGTTCATCCCTATAATTAAGGGTGGACCTAGAGGCTTGTTGCTATCTTTATGTTTTCTTTTTGTGAATTGCTATTTTTAAGTTCAAAACTGTGTCGAAGCCCGGCTGAGGGATGCTAAGGTCCGCCTGTGGTGCTTCATACTACCCGTTCGTTTTAAAATATAAGATGTTTTAGCTTTCTGAATAGAGTGTTATCTAGACCACTTTTATTATATAAGTTCACTCTAAACCAAATGAATCTACACATTAAAAAATTAGATACACTATTCATAAAGCTAAAACATCTTATATTTTAAAATAGAGGGAGTACATAACATTTCGGTTCTAGAAATAATTTATACTAGTATGACAAAATGACAAATCATTGTCATTGATTGTTCAGATGGCGGCAGTTCAATGTATGTCCACTAGATCACCTAATAAACAAATCATTTCCATTGAAAAAAGGTTGTAACGAGAGGGTCAATTGTGAATCTCAAAATAAAAGAAGGGAGGGTCAATTGTGCGTGCTCGTTCAAAATGGCACGCACGTTCTCAAGTTGTCCAGAACGGAAACGTGTGCGTGTGTTCCAATCTGTTTCGCTCCGTGTACCCCGTCAAAACGAGTAGTACCGACCGGTTCTCGCCGTCGTCAGCGGCTACGTGTGGCTGACACGCGGGTCCCAGGGCTGGCCGCCCGCCCGCCCATCCCAGCTGTTGTGGTCCTGGCGCCCACACCATAAAACCAGGGCGGCTTCCCCCGTCTTCTTCCTCCCATCCCACAATTCCTCCAGCTGCGTCCTCCACGAATTCCATTCAATTCGATTCTGTTCTTCCACGCGGCAAACCTCTCTCTTGGGATTTCTCCTGCTCAATTCATTCCGGCCGTTCGGAAGCTACGGAAGAAGGAAAATGTGTCCGCTGAGGGTGATACTCATCTTCCTCTCCGCCACCGTCGCCGGATTCTTCCTCCTCCGGGGCCTTAACTCCGAACCTGGTTTCTTCGAAGACGCCGACGAGGGCTCGGAATCTCCCAGGGCCGCCGTTCCCCTCCATTCCAAGGTACCCAACCTACCTGCCTGCCACGCTGCCTATTCTTAGCTTATTTTATAGTACCTCCCCTTTTCTTGCCTAATCATTCTAGAGGATTTCTAGTGCATGTTTTTCCAAGCAAAGCTAGCTAGGAATTTACGATAAGAAGGTTGGATTGCTGAATGCTGATGCATATGTACATAAAAAAAGTGAATTATTATTAGCTAATAGTAGTAATGTGTAATGATGTCTAGTATTTTTCATATGGCTAATTGTTAGGGCTCATTTGGTAAGGATTATTAGCTCCATCATGTTAATATGTGATTGAAATTGGTCCCTGCCCTATGAGGGGAATGAAGACTGAATGTGTATTTTCATCCAAATGCAGGTTGGTTCAGCTGTGAAAACCGGTTTCTGGACGACGGTGGACATGGCGAGCGGGCGGTACCTGTGGCGGACACTCGTCGCGACACCGGCGAAATCTGAATCTGACAAGGCCCGGTGACGAGGAACTTTCTGTTATCTGTTTGACAGTTGAGTAACTGGAGGGGACAGGGGACACAATTGGCATGATGTGCGATATGGTGGCGATTGTAAATAGGATATGTTGAACTAAATGTGAAAATTGTCATGTTCGAGCCTTGTGTTGTTGTATATCATGACTATTCTGTTTGAGACCTGTGATTCCGAGTTTTAACTATTGAGGGCATTGTTGGAAGTACGGAATTTGGACTAAGTTTCCTTCTTCTTTGCTTGGTTTTGACTGATTGAAGCATATGGATCTTGGACTGATGTATGGTTCTACTTTGTTTGGTTTCCAATGATTGAACACTGGCATCCTAAAGTAAATTATAGTTGTTTTAGTTTCATTGGGGGAAAGTTCCTGGTTTGCTCTTGAGGTGTCTTTAGGAGATGTTATTTTTCAATGCTGAGACTTTGGAATTCAGAGCAAAAGTTCCTTCATAATACTAGACTACAACTTGAGAAGCAAAATATGAAGGGCATATTGTGCCCACATTATGAAGCACCAACATCTGGGATTGTACCTCTTGAAAAGTTGTTTGGCTGGTTAATTACCATTGTGGAAAATGAGCTTTCGGATACATTTTAAATATATTTTCTAGATTGGACTTAATCAACACGTGAAGTACGTCCCACCCTTCGTCGTAGGTTCTTTAATTTACCATTTTCTTAACTTTATTGGCCAATTTACTTCCAAACAAGTTGCAATGGCGGCGCTAGGGGTATTCCTTGGTATTCAAGTGAATACCAAAGATTTTGGCAAAACAGTTAAAAATTTAGGTAAAGAAGCGACGATTTTAGCAAAATAGCGATGATTTTAACAAACGAATACAAAGAGGCAAATTCCTGGCGATGACACTGAGTTGCATGTTAGGCGCTTCATTGTATTCCTACTACTCCACTACTCATTTTCTGAAGTGTTTTTGCTTGATAGAGGTCTTCTTATTGAGATAGTCTGGTCATCCAAAAGATGCATATAACAACATTGCAGCTAGTGTTAATACGGTGATTTCTTCTAAAGTGTTAATCTAGATAGATTTTGAGGTCCCAACTACCATTCCAACGTACTCAACAACCTGCCAGCCATCTTTCCTATTCTTTGCTTGTTATATACCTCCCACTTCTCTTGCCTAATCCTTCTAGAGGATTTCTAGTCCATGTTGGTGCAAGTGAAGTTATTTAGGAATTTACGGTAAGTTGAACTTTTACTCAATGTGGAACTTTCTGTTATCTGTTTGACATTTGAGTAACTGACGGAGACAGGGGATACAATTCACATGATGCATGATATGGCAGCGAATGTAAATATGGATTTTATATGTTGAACTAAATGTGCAAATGTTCATGTTTGAGCCTTGTATTGTATATTTATGACCTAGTTTGAACCTTGTGCTTCTTCTTTGTTTGGTTTCGACTGACTGGTGCATATGACAAATACCAGGAATGAGGATTCAGTAATTTCTTGAAGTCAAATGTTTCTTCTTTTTCTTCACTGTGGGAAATTTCCTGGTTTGCTATTGAATTTCCATGAGGGGATGCTATCTTCAATGTTGAGACTTCAGAGCAACGATTTATTGTTAAACTAATTTGATTATTTCAACACCGAAGCACCAAATTTGTGATTTTACCCCTTGAAAAGTTGCTTGGCTGGTTAATGACCAATATGAAAATTGATCTCTTGAATAGAAAAACGATCTCCTGGATATAATGCTTCTATCCGCAGTGATAAGGATATTATCTTTTACTTGCAATTGGATTTAAAAACAGTTTTTAGAGTAGACTTAATCAATACGTGAAGTACGTTACATCCTTCTTCATATGTTCTTTAATACTCCCTCCGTCCACACATAACTGACTTGGATTTGAATGTATCTAGACGCGTTTGAGTGTACAGATACATTTGAATCTAGACAAACTCAAGTCAGTTATTTCTAGACAGAAGGAGTATATCATTTTCTTAGCTTTATTGCTCAATTTATTTACGAAGAAGTTACAAGTTGCATGTTTATCTGCTTCATCGCTTTTCTATTACTCTACTACTCATTTTGAAGTATTTTTGCCTGATGGGTATTCTTCTTAATGACATAGTCCGGTCAAGATGCATACGACAGCATAGATGCACTGTTAGTATGCCGATTTATTCTAAAATGTTCATATAAGGAATCTAGGCTTTTTTACTCTACAGTGTCTACACGCAGCAAGAAGTTTATTTTTATTCTGCAGCCAAACACAAAACAAGTTTTCTATGGAAACTTGATATGGTCATTCGGACCATATATATGTGTCCGGAGTTTTTCTTTGGAATTTTTTTGAAACTGAAAAGTATAAATTTTAGGAGCACTAGTGCTCGAGAGTTAGAAATCTGTTCTCGGTCCCAACTACCAATAAAATTACTAAATTTTACTCTTTGGGAGGAAAAGGATGTCATGCTTTACAATCTGATCGTCTCTAAATTGCATTGGAAAAGAGAAAAAACAATTCTAGCTTTCTCGGAAGACTCCCTGTAACATATCAAATTGGTTTTCAACTTATCATCACCTGTACAGTTTTTGCATACCCACATTGGTTTTTAGCGTATTCTCAAATGTTCATGCAAGGCAATGATAAATATTGAGGTCCCAACTACCAACAAAAATATTGCCAATAAAAATACAAAAGATTACCCAAATTCAGTATCGAATAGTAATATAATGATGCACCAAAAGAAGCCATTAGTAGCTCAGAAGATGAATACTTATACAAAGTTCCTCAACATGTATTTCATTGTCGGGTGACATACATTACAGCAAAGAAACAACTTTCAGAATGTCATCCATGATCCTGGTTTCTCAAGAGATATTGCTCATCAAATACAGGAAAAATAACAATTTATTTGCTACAAAGAACACACTCGTGTAGATTGTAGAGTACAAACAATAAATTTCTCAAGCTGAAAACAAACAAACTGGAACTAAATATAATATAAATAATAAGTGAGACATCCAAAGCTACCCTTGATGTACTTGTTGCTCATCATCTCCATGCCAGGCCCAGACTATTTCCTTCAGTGCTGGCCGGATGCCCTCCTCCAATAGCTTCTTGTACTCCAATGAATCGCCGCTCGTTTGTTTCATCTCGATGAGATGGTAGGAAGGGGTGATCTCAAAGATCTCTGAGTCAAACTGAAGAACACCATTCCTACCTTCCTTCCTCCCTTGCATCTTGACAACACCATTATCCTTCTTCCTCACCCTGAGATTCAGCGCCTTTGCGACATCTTCCAGCTTTGAGACGATGGTTGAGGCAGGATTTTCTGAAGTGAACCTTGCTTCCTTTTTTCTCTCCTTTTCAAGGAATAGGCCAGAGAGGTCAAACCCTGTGGAGAAAGAGATGATTTCAAAGGCATTTAAATTTGTCACCGCCAGCGGCTTCACGTCCTCATGCTTGTTCTTTCTGCGCCTCACACCTAGTGTTTGAGCAGCATTTGTGGTGGCATTCTCACTTGGTTCCTTCACTGTAAGGGTCGCCCCGGGACCTTTTCGGAACCAGGTGGACTCTTTTATCTTCTGGATTGATATCCTCTTGCTCGGATCAGGGTCCATGATCTTGTACAGAAGCTTCTGAAGTTTTTGTGAAAACCAGCCAGGACACCTGAAATCGCCTTTCTCAATCTTCCGGTACATCTCCATCAAGTTCAGACCTTGGAACGGGAGGTAACCAGCAGCAAGAACAAAGAGGATAACACCACAAGACCAGATATCTGATTTTGCACCATCATAGCCTCCCTTGCCTATCACCTCTGGAGCTACATATGCAGGCGATCCACAGGCGGTGTGGAGCAAGCCGTCTTGCCTCTTCGACTCTGAAAGTGCGCTCAGTCCAAAATCTGAAACCTTCAGGTTTTCATTCTCATCCAGCAATAGGTTCTCGGGCTTCAGGTCCCGATGATACACGCCTCGGCTGTGGCAGTAATCCACTGCACTGATAAGCTGCTGGAAGTACTTATGTGCAGCAACCTCTGTGAGCTTGCCACCCTTGGCAACCTTGTCAAAGAGCTCACCCCCTTTCATGTACTCCATGACGAAGTAGATCTTGCTTCGTGTTGCCATGACCTCATGCAACTGAACAATGCTCTTATGCTCCACCAACCGCATGGTTGTGATCTCACGCCTGACCTGCTCCGTGAGCCCGACCTTCAGCACTTTCTCCTTGTCCATCATCTTTATGGCGACACTTCTGTTCGACTCAAGGTTCTTTGCATAGTGCACCTTGCCAAATGCTCCTTTCCCTAACAATCTCCCCAGTTCATACCTCCCCATCACAATCTTCCCGCTGCTCTCCATGTTTTCAGCAGTGGCCTGTATTGTTCTTGTGGCTATCACTCAGATGTAGTGGAACAAGACTTCAGCCAGCCTCCCCGAAGTCATGATCCAGCACTCTTGTGGATTCATCATAGCGGAGTCTAAATGGCGTGGAGTTGATGCAGGCAATGTTGCTGCTCACATCAAGAGTTGGCAGAGTGGGCCCTCGCAGAGCGGCGATCTTCTTGGTCTCGCAGGAGAACTTTCCTCTATGCAAGCACATCTTTCAGCATTCCCACTTCGATTTCTTGGTTTGGATGAGTTATCTGAAAAAAAGAAGAAACCTTCAGATTATTGAGTAGAACTAGAAAAAACTTTTCGATTTTACATTTATTGCACATAGATGAATTGTGAACAATCAGAGTTCTGATGTACTCTTGGAAATAAAGAACGCGAGCAAAAGCATAAAGAAAGAAAATATAGATGCATGGAAACAGAATTGAAACCACAGTAATAAGCTGTAAAGGAAGAAAAATAATAGTAGTAGTAAAAACTTGGCCTGGAAGTGAGAGTTGAAAGAATATTTTGTAAGTAACAACTGTACTTATCAGCGCTGAATTGTTGCGACAGCATTGCTGGACTTGACTTCCCAAATCGTGTATACCTCTAACAAACTACTAGATATTGGTAGAACACAGCAGTAACCAAACGACTTGGCAAGAGAGAGAGAGAGAGAGAGAGAGAGAATCGGATCTCCCGAAAGAAACTAGAGGAACCCTCGCGAGAAGAGGGAGACAGAGAAAGCTGCGTCACCTTTCTGCATCTAAGGATTCCACATCTAGCAGGATTCTCTAGAGAAACTTCTTGCGAATTTCCAAATCTAGCCAGACTGGGCACAAACGATTGGAAGAATGCAGTACTACCACCGGATTACTCTAGGGGAAAAATTCCAGAATCCGCGCACCTGCGCGAGCTAACATAACCCAGGAGGAGAAGGGCCCCCTTTTCCCTTCTCCAGTCATGTTTTTCTTCTTTCTCAGGAAGATCCATGATATCGACAGCAAAGACATACCGTTACAAAGAAGATCCATCCATGAACGGACCGAGGAGGTAATCCAATGTAGCCATGTAGAAGACAGTACGCATCAAGAAAGAAAGAAAGAAAGAAAGAAAGAAAGCAGAATCGACAGAGAAGCGGAGCCACCATACCTTCCGGCGGCGGCGGCGCCGCCGCAAAACAGACGAAGTCGGAACCCGGCGAGGGACTCGCTCCGGCGTGGCACACGAGGTTTCCTTCCCACTCCTGGAGTCCTGGTGCCGATGAGGAGTCTGTACTCTGTAGTGTGTAACGCGGACGGGTTGAAGAACGGATCGGAGGCCGCGCAGCCTTTATACCGGAGCAGAACAGAGCGGAGCGGAGGAGAAGGAGATAGAAGGATGAGAAGACCAGCTCGACATCGAGGGACGGGTATGACGGAAATACCCCCCCGGGGCCCAGGCTGCGTTTCCAGGGCACCGCATCGCACGAGGCGCACACGGCATATTCTGATTTTTTTCTCGCTGGTTGTTGGCAGGAAAACTTGTGATCCACGGCTATCGGTTCACACGTAATTAACCACCTGGCGGCCGTGTATGGTCCTGCATTACCAGCCGTTGATTATTAGCGTCTCATGTGGTCATGTGACAGCAGGGCGCGGTAAGTAGCCAGCCAGGACGCAGCCTGCCTATGCTGGCTGTCCGTGTTCTGCTGGAGCGATGGGGAGGAAACCAACAAATTACCTTCCCGTGCATACATGTGGTTTGTGTGACTGTATATTTTACTTGAATTATTATGAATGTAGATAGATGTGCTCGCCTTATCTCTATCCTATGCACTGCTGAGTCAAGGGCAGGCTGTTCCATGGACCAGGGATGATGGTGTTTCATGTGGGTGGATGGATGGAGGTTAAATAACAACCATATACAGTCCCATCCACAAAACAACGGGTACCCCAGCACATAGCATACCTCCAATTCTGCTTACCCACTACTCCTATATCTCCCAAAATACTTATATGCCTACCTATCCATCTCAAATGCACATGGACAGGGGAGGTCGTCACTCCACCTAATGTTACTCTCATCAGATAGATATTTTTTTTGGCATCTCCGGCCGCCCCTCCCCCCAATACAACGTCTCGCAACGATGTTTTGTAGCGTATGGATGTATTGGCGTAATTTTGTTTTTTGGGGGTGCCGGCTCTTACCCACGTCCCGCTATGTAATTTTAAATTTGGCAAAATTCATTCAAACTTCGCTATATTTGAAACAAAACGGCAAAATTCATTCAAACTTGGCGCTTTTTAATAAATTTAAAGAAAATAAGGTAAATTTTAAACCATAAATCCTAATGCAGAGGCCCAATCGGTGGTAGAAGCTGGTGTAGTCGATGTCGTCGTCGTCCCTAACGCTCGGCTGCTCATCCTTCGGTGCGCGACTGTTGCATCCCTCGCCATCGCCGTGTACAACCCACTAGGGCCGGTCTCGCTTATACCGTCCCCCTCAACAACCCCACCTAACCGTCCCCTGCAACACCAGCCGCGTCAGGGTCATGCTCGGCCACCACCTCAGGGGCGTCGTCCAAAAGGGGGCGCAAGGATCATGGACGTGTGGCGTCCTCATGGCAGGAAGGTATACATTGTCAGATTTGCAAAAAAGGAATGTCATCCCGCCAATGAGTGCTGGTGGCACTATGGCGATGATGATGATGATAATGATACCTCTAATGAAAACAATGGGGCATATGGTGTAGACTCAAACTGGATCATGGATACTAGAGCCACAAACCATACCACATGACAACTCAACAAACTCCATGAGAAGTACAATGGGTGTGATCAAGTTCACAATGATAGTGGATAAGGTATGGAAATTGCTCATATTTGTCATTCTGTTTTGCACACCCCAAATTGTTCCTTACAACTTAACAACATCCTTCATATTCCTTCATCATCTATGAACTTGCTTTCTGCACATAAACTTGTCCTAGATAATAATTCCTTTATTGAAATTCACCTATTCTTTTTCTTGATTAAGGACCAGGCCACACATCAAATCATGTTTAGATGTCCTAGTCATGGTGGCCTTTACCCCCTTGTTCCTATGTCAATGGGGTCATCATCCAAGCATGCTCTTATCACCAGCAAGCATTCATCCTCCATGTGGCATCATCATCTAGTGCATACATCGTCTTTTATTGTTCAGCAAGTTCTTAGAAAAAATAATTTTTCTTACGCTCCTGAAATATATTCTTACATATATGATCCATGGCAGCAAGCTAAGAGCCATTAGTTACCATATCTGTTTCTACTCGTGTTTCCACCATTCCTTTGGAACAACTATTCTCTGATATATGAGGTCCAGCTCCTCTTTCTGTAGGCAAACATGCATATTATGTAAGCATCATTGATAACTTTAACAAATATACTTGGATATACTTGCTTAAGAAACGTTCTGATGTGTATCAAGTTTTTCTTGACTTCCAAAAATATGTTGAACGCAAGTTTGGTAGAAAGATTCTTACTATACAAATTAATTGGGGTGGTGAGTATGAAAAACTCAATAGGTTATTTCAACGAGTAGGCATTGCTCATCATGTTTCATGTCCTCATTCTCATCAACAAAATGGCTCTGCAGAATGTAAACGTCGGAACATTATTGAAGTAGGACTTGCTTTACTTTCAACCGCTTCTATGCCTCTCAAATATCGGGATGGTGCTTTTATCACAACCACCTTTCTTATAAATTTGTTGTCTACAAAAGTTCTCAATCTTGAGACCCCCACAGAAAAACTGCTCCAAGTTAAACCAAATTATGAGTCACTTCGTATTTTTGGTTATGTACGTTGGCCCAATCTTTGCCCTATAACAAACACAAACTCTCTTTCTGTTCCAAACATTTTGTTTTTCTTGGCTATAGTTGAAACGGTACGACCCGGTAGGGTAGCACCTCTATGTATCACGCCAATCCCTGGATCGATTCATTGCTATACATAGCATCGATGGACATCAAAGAATTAACAGTGCATCATTATTACAACGGTATGATCCAGAATATTGTATTTATTACAAGGTTTGCAAAGTATAACGCTTGCTAAAATAAATAAGTATCAAATAGATAGCATAAATAAAGTAGCTCTAGTCTCCATTATGCGCCACAGGTGAACAAAATGTTGAGTGGAGGGTCGCAACCAACACAACTACTCAGAGTAACCGGAAGAGTAACCTGCAACATAAAACGTAGCAGCTCCGAAGGGTCAATACTTGGAATATACTGGCAAGTGGAACAATGAGAGAAACAACAAGTCTAATATATACATGCATATCTGGCTTGTGGGGTTCAGGCTTAGTTGCAGCAGCAAAATACTTTATCCTAACATTTGTAAATCATTTGTAAAGCATTTGATCTTCATCACACAACCCAATTATATTTCAACCACAAGTTTTAGCAATTACAAGTTAGATGAATGAGAACATGTCATAGCACCTATAATTCAGCAACTCAAACATCTATTACCAGGGACACGGCTAAGTACTTAGTTTTACACCCTGCAGGGGTTGTACACTTTACCCATATGACCTGGTCGACCCGCTCGTACCATGACACACATATTGAGTCATGATAGGGAGAAATCCAAGAAGATACAATTCGGGAAGTAGCTCCCCAAGCCCATCCACGCACCGTACCAACCTATCACATTCACTACATCTCTAGATACAAAGATCTCGGGTCGCCATGATCTACTAAGTCCATCCAGCCACCCATAACTCACTGGCATATGGTTGTACACATAATCTACCAAATCAAGACACTAATCATTTCTCTGAAACCTGGGTGGCCATCCACAAGTGAGATACTCGAGTAAACTATAGACATGGGCCCGGCATTCACGAACCAAGCAATTACCAATTCCACCCAAAGAGTTCATTAATTAAGTTGTTTTTCAAGTTTTCCAAACACAAACTTTCAAAACTATCTTTATCATGGTGTAACCCATCCTCGTCTACATAAGCAAACTAAGCACAACTACTTACAGCGGCTCACCTAACAAGGAAGGCTACGACCATACCAGGATATAGCATAGCAATAGATATAACTTGTAAAGACAAAACAAACTACAAATGCATATAGAAATTAAATAGGACTTTTATGAAGCTCCACTTGCCTTGGTAGTTGTCGGAGTCAAACGCACAATCCGGACAATCACACGGATTACAATCCTCACAATCTACACGAAAGCAAATCAACCAAATAAACAATCCACACATAGAGATCAACGAATGCAACACAATGCGTGCATGGCACTTTAACAAAAGCTTCAGTAGTTTAGATATGTTCTCTGATCAGTGCTACTACTGAATGATGCATGGAAAATCCTTTAATGCAATGAAAACAATTTATGCAAATTAGAGGACTAGTTAATAGGCTTTTAATCAAAACATTAGACCAATGTTGTAAACAGTGTTGTTCAAGTTGGAGAAAAATATTACTGGACAGATGATTCAAAATAGATCCAGGACCAAAAAGATTTGCGCCAAAAAGATATAAAGATCTTTTTCTATGATTTTTATACTACTCTAATCCTTTTTCTAATCTTAGGAAATTTCATACAGTAAACATGCAATATTATTATAGAATCAAATTCTACGCATTTTTGCGAGTTCAACGGTATCTTATTTGTAATTTTTGGCCAGTAGATCTTTTTCTACGAATTTTTGAAGTTACACATATTTTCTAAAATTTTAATTTAACTATGAAAATCGGCGGGGAATATTCCAGGAATATTCCCGCTGACTTGTCCACGTCGACGTGGCGCTGACTAGACCATTGACCGGTTAGCGTTCCCACTTGGCGGTCGTCGGTTGATCTAGGCCGCCCGTCTTGGATCGGACGGTCAGGAGCTTGAGCTCGATGCTCACCTTGCTCCGACAGCGACGGCGGCTCAGGCGACGGTGGCTGGCGACTCTCCGGCGGTCTTCGACAGCGGTGGAGTGGCCTACGACATGCGACTAGGGACAACGGTCATGGGGGCGGTCTCTGTGGCGGTTCTTGCTCCCCCAGGCAACGGTGAGGAGCGGCTGTAGCGGGCGGACGGGCGGCGGTCTCCGGCGACGGAGCGCGGCGTCTTCGGTGGCCTGCACGGAAGAGAAGAAGGTCAAGGAGATGCGGCGTTAGGCGACGGGTCGGTTTGCATGAAAAAAGAGGGAGGGACAGGGTTGGCTCGGCCCTTACCGAGCTCCAATGGCGGCGTTGGCATGCTCCAACTCCGGCGACGAATTAGATGTCGTCGGGGGCTCGAGAGCTAGGTCTAAGAGGGGGAAAAAGACGGCGGTGGCGAGGACTATATAGGTGGGGCACAAGGGTGTGAGGTGTGGCCGAAATCCCGAAGAAATTAGAGAGGAAAAACGAGCGGTGGTAGTTCAAGGTGTTCGTGCTGAGCATGAACTCGTGGCTCCGGCTGACAGGTAGGTCCCACCTATCGGCGACAGTGGCGAGGGGGCTGCGGCTGTTGGGCTAGCTGTGTGTTGTGGGCGGCAAGCGCGGTGCAGTTGCTGGGCTCCTGGCAGGCCGCCGTGGCTAGGCCGGCTCGGCTGCGCCGGTTTCTTTTTTTCCTTCTTTTCTTTATTCTTTTCCCTAACTGTTAGTTGAATCTGTATCAGAACTTTATCTCAATTTTTTCTGCAGTTTCTGAATTTTGGCCATAACTTTAGATTTAGAGCTCCAAATTAAGTGAAACAAAATCCTACAGGTTCGTATTGGAAAATTCTATGCACCTATTCATCTGGAATGCTTATATAATAAAATTCTAGCAGATGCAAGGTAAAACCCTACTAGTCACCCATAAGTGATGAAGATGCACTTGAGTGGTGTTTTAGCAAAAAGCTTTTAAACTGAAATTTTGAAATGAGAACATGATGCAATGACATGTATGACATGCAGTACCAATTCTAGAAATTGGGATGTGACAATAGTTTTCGCCACAAAGGAGTTAAATGCCTAGACACCACCACTGATCGAGTCTATATTTCTCATGATGTTGTGTTTGATGAGAATGTTTTTCCTTTTGCATCACTACATCCTAATGATGGTCGTCGTCTCCGTGAAGAAATTCTTCTTCTTCCATCTTATACATCCTCCTCGGTCTCTCAGGATAGGGGTGTGCACACTAATGACCATTACTTGCAAATTGTTCCTATTGTTGAGACTCCCCAGGTTGATGCCGATGAGACCTTTCACAGTTCAGATCAGCATTATGGCCAAAATTCTAAAGAAATCAATGAAAACGGTACATCGAATAATGATTCAGCACAGAGAATGAGACAAGAAATGACAGCACTGATACCGATGCAGATTATGTGGCAGAATCTGTCTTGGATCCGTCGCCTGCAGGGTCCGACGCTTATTCTCCCGCGTGTTGATACGTCCAAAACATATCTACTTTTCCGAACACTTTTGCTATTATGTCTCCTCTAATTTGTGTGATTTGGATACAACTAATGCGGACTAACACTGTTTTTTCAGCAGAATTGCCTTGGTGTCTCATTTTTGTGTAGGAATTCAACTTTCAGGAAAAATCCTGGAAAATATCGCAAAACTCCTATTTACCAAAAGACTCACGGAGCCAGAAGTGGAGACGAAGAAGAGACACGAGGGTCCCACACCCCCTGGCCGCACAGGCCAGGTCAGGCCGCGCCAGGAGGGGGTGTGGCCGCCTCGGACTCAGCCTCGACCTCTCCTTTCGCCTATAAAAGCCCTCTGACCTAAAATCAACAAGGGTTCGATGATTTTCCAGATAGAGTTCCGTTGCACCACCACCACCAGATACCGCGATTCGGAACCAGAAACTCCGTTCTGGCACCCTGCCGGGACAAGGAATTGGAGGAGTTCATCGCCATCATCATCACCATCGCTTCACCATCAACCATCCATGATTCCCCATCCATGAGTGAGTAATCCCCCATTGTAGGCTATAGGGATGGTAGAGATTGGATGAGATCGTTCATGTAATTGCATCAGATTGTTAGGACATGGTGCCTAGTATCTATTAGTGCTTTTTTACTTTGTTGCAACTTGTTATGCTGAATGCTTATCATTAGGGCCCGAGTGCCATGATTTCAGATCTGAACATGTTATTGATTTATGAGGATATTATTGTTTATGATCTTACCTGCAAGTTGTATACACATATTATTGTCCGGAACCAAAGGCCCCGAAGTGACAATTATCGGGATAACTGGAGGGAATGGCTGTGATATGAGGATCACGTGTGTTGACAGAGTGTTAATGCTTTTCTCAGATTCTCTATTAAAAGGAGCACATTAATTGCTAGTAGTTCCCTTGAGGCCCCGCTGCAAACGGGCTGGTAGGACAAAAGATATTGTGCAAGTTCTCATTACGAGCACGTATGACTATATATGGAACACATGCTATGATTATATAATACTTGGATGCTTTACCTTATTTATCTGCAAATGCCCTATATCTTGATTGCTACATGAATTGTCTTTTCCATGTAACGCCCATCCATCCATCCCTATGCCTACCGCGCTTTAATCCTACTGTTTACTGCAATTGTTACTATTGTCTTTACTTTTACTACTGCTTTTACTTTGCTACTGCTATTACAAAACTGTTGCTACTGATAAACTACTGCTAGCAGATTGTTTCCAGGTGCAGCTGAATTGACAACTCCGTTGTTAAGGCTTATAAATATTCTTTGGCTCCCCATGTGTCGAATCAATAAATTGGGTTTTACTTCTCTCGAAGACTATTGCGAACCCCTATACTTGTGGGTCATCAAGACTATTTTCTGGCGTCGTTGCCGGGGAGCATAGCTCTATTTATCAAGTTCACTTGGAATCACTATTGTTCGCTGCCATCCATTCATCATGGGTAAATCTCATGATGGCAAGGTTCCTATATTACCATCCACTACAAGGAGAGGTACGGTTCTGAACACCTCTGTTGCTCTTGATTCACCATTTGTGATGAGTAAGCTCCTTACACCACCACCACATACACATGATACACATACTACTACTTCTGCTTTATCTGAAACTTCTGCAACGTATCTATAATTTTTGATATTCCCTGCTTGTTTTATATCTACTTTCTTATGTTTTGTCCACACTTTGGAGTATTTTTATACACTTTCTCGGACTAACCTATTAACAAGATGCCACAATGCCAGTTGCCTATTTTCTTCTATTTTTGGTTCCAGAAAAGTCAAAAAATGAATATTCTCAGAATTGGACCAGACAAAAGCCAAAGTCGATATTTTACCGGAAGACTCATGGAGCCAGAAGACAAGACGGAGAGGGGCCAGGGGATGGCCACACCAGGTGGTGGCGTGGGTCCCCTGGCCGTGCCACCAGGTGGTGTGGGCCCCTGGTCCACCCTCTGACATCGCCCTTTCGCCTATAAGAAGCCTGCCGATGAGAAAACCCTAAAGAATCCAGCCTCCAGCCACGAAAAGTTTCGTAGCACCGCCGCCACCGAAGGGGAGATTCAGGGGACAGAAAGTCTCTCTTCCGGCACCCTGCCAGGACGGGGAAGTGCCCCTGGAGCCATCTCCAGCGACCTCCACCACCATCTCCATCACCGTTGCTGATTCCCATGATGATGAGGCAGTAGTTCTTCCTCGAGGCTAAGGGTTCTACTGGTAACTATGTGTTCATCTCTCTCTCTCTCTATGCATGATCATATTGTGATCATGCGCATTTAATCAAGTAGATCTACCTTGCTACTCGAGTGCTTTAATAGATCTCTGGCTCTCCCCACGTGTGTGAAAGTGATAGCGTGCACACCATGGTGGCACTTAGGCTAGAGATTACAAATACTTGTTATGAGTTATATTTTGAGTTGGATGTCTCTATGAAATTATGGTGTTTGTTGGAACCATCTAGCACTCAAGGTGACAGTGTGGGTTATCTAGATGGGGAATATGAACTTTGATGAGTGTTGTTATAGCCCTACCATGGATTAGAGTGTCCAACCGGAGAGTAGTTCAGAGTAGTATCATAAAGAGATGATATTTATATGAGAGTGTTCACTAGTGAAAGTATGATCCCTAGGCCTTGTTTCTAAACATTGAAACACCGTTTGCAACTAGATCTGTTACATGTTTGCTTGCTTCCATCGTTTTGCCCTTAGTCTTTTCCTCCCGTCAAGCTCTCTTCTGGAACCGTTGTCTTATATCCATACCACTTGTATTTCACTATCTCTCTGCCGAACTAGTGCACCTATACACCTGACAAATGTATTTGGTGTGTTGGAGACACAAGAGACTTCTTGTATCTTGATTGCAGGGTTGCTTGAGAGGGATACCTTTGACCACTTCCTCCCTGAGTTCGATAAACCTTGGGTAATCCATTTAAGGAAAATTTGCTGCTATTATACAAACCTCTGCACTCTGAGGCCCAACACTGTCTACAAGAATAGAAGCGTGCGTAGACATAAAGCTATTTTCTGGCGCCGTTGCCGGGGATTGAAGAAGAAGAAGCTCCCACGTTAACCACGCGCCATCAAAGCTATTTTCTAGCGCCGTTGCCGGGGAGGTAAGGTAAAAGGTACTCACATCCTTTGGTGTGAGTGCTCGAAGTTATTTCCTTTAGATTCCTGATACATTGCAAATGTATCTATAATTTTTGATGTTCCATCCTTGGTTTTATCCACTTTCTTGTGTTTTGTCCACATTTTGGAGTGCTTTTCATATGATTTCTTGGACTAACCTATTAACAATAGCCACAGTGCGAGCTGCATGTTTTCTGTTGTTTTTGGTTCCAAGAAAGTCAGAAAATGAATATTCTCGGAATTGGACGGGACAAAAGCCAAAGTGCCTATTTTTCCGGAAGTCATCAGATGCCAGAATACGAGACGGAGAAGGGCCAGAGGGTGGCCACACCACCTGGCCGCGCGGGCTAGGCCTGACCGTGCCAGGGGGTGGTGTGGCCAGCCCAGGCACCCCCTCGGCCTCTCCTTCCGCCTATAAGATGCCCTTGGGACGAAAACCCTAAGTACCGATCAAAAAATCCACGAAAGAGTCTTTAGCCGCCGTCATCTCCATCCCTATATCGGGAGGGATCTGAAGCTCTTCCCGGCACCCTGCCAGAGAGGGGAATTCACCCTAGAGGCCTTCTTCATCACCATGCAAGCCTCCGGTGTGATGCGTGAGTAGTTCATCCTTGGACTCCGGATCCATGTAGTAGCTAGATGGATGGTTCTCCTCCTTTGTGCTTTCATGTTTAGATCTTGTGAGCTCCGTTCATGATCAAGATCATCTATTTGTAATTCTACATGTTTTGTTTGCGGGGATCCAATGGATATTGAGATGCTATTTCAGATTGATTATTGATTCTATCATGTCTTTGTTATTTGTGATCTTGCATGCTTGCCGTTGTTAGTAGCTATCTTGGCCAAGTAGATGCTAGCAACTCGAAGAGTTAGTATTTATGCTCGATAGTGGGTTCATGCCTCTGGTAATCTTGGGAAGTGACAGCAATCTCTAAGGTACTAGATGTGTTGTTGCTACTAGGGAGAAACCAAAAAACCTTTGTTCATAGAACAATCGTATTGTTTACATTACACGCAATTCGTAAAGCAATAATATGTTGCTTGCAAGGGGGGTTCGGATGATAACCTGAAGGTGGATTATCAGTCATAGATGCAGTTGGATGGCGGTCTATGTATAATGTTGTAATGCCCAATCAAGTTCCACAGGAGTCAAGATGATTAGTATATGCATGTATTGCTTCCTCGATGTTTGTCAATTGCCCCGCTGTAATTTGTTCACCCAGCATGTTATCTATCTTAAGGAGAGCCACCTCTAGTGAACTATGGATCCCGGTCCTTTACTTTTACATACAATCTATAAATTGTTTACTGCTTTGTGTTTACTTTCTGCAAACTATTACTTCCTTCCATTCGATACGTTTAATCCTTTGTTTTCAGCAAAACACGGTGAGATTGACAACCTCATCGCAAGTTGGGGACAGAGTTCTGTGGTTGTGTTGTGCAGGTCTCCACGTTGCTACTAGCACAAGTAGTGCGCCCTGCTAAGGCTCAGCTAGCAACACCTTTGGGTGTTTCCTTGCTCCTACTGGTTTGATTAAACCTTGGTTTCATAACTGAGGGAAACTTGCTGATGTGCTCATCATACCTTCCTCTTGGGGTTCCCAACAAGCTCTACATCAACACTGAGCCATCAAGCATTTTTCTGGCGTCGTTGCCGCGGAGTCAAGGACATCTTCACGAGGGGAGTCCCTCATAACCAATCTCTTTACTTTGTTATTTTTGTTTTGCTTAGTTTCTTTTCGCTTTGTTTGCTTGTTTCTTTATCAAAAAAAATTTAGTTTTACTAGTTTGCTTTCTTATTTGAAAACATAAAAAAATGACTACTCTTGAAAACACTAAGTTGTGTGACTTCACTAGCACCAACAACAATGATTTTATGAGCACACCTATTGCTCCACCTGTGCCTGAAGATACTTTCTTTGAGATAAAACCTGCTTTGCTCAATCTTGTTATGAGAGAACAATTTTCTTGTATTGGTAATGAAGATGCCGCTTCCCGTCTAAATAATTTTGTTGAACTTTGTGGGATGCAAAAGCATAGGGATATAGATGGTGATATTATTAAGCTGAAATTGTTTCCTTTCTCTTTGAGAGGAAAAGCTAAAGAATAGTTGAATTCCTTAACTAGGAATAGTATTGATTCTTGGACTAAATGCAAAGATGCTTTCATTGGAAAGTACTATCCTCCTGCTAAGATTATATCTATGAGAAGTGAAATAATGAAGTTTAAACAATCTGATAATGAACATGTTGCTCAAGCTTGGGAAAGAATGAAATCTTTGGTAAAGAATTGTCCCACTCATGGATTGACTGCTTGGATGATCATCCAAAAAATTTATGCAGGATTGAACTACTCTTCAAGGAACCTATTGGATTCTGCTGCTGGAGGTACCTTTATGACCATCACTTTGGGTGCTGCAACAAAACTTCTGGATAATATGATGGTTAATTATTCTGAATGGCATACTGAGAGAGCTCCACAAGGTAAGAAGGTAAATTATGTTGAGGAAACCTCCTCCTTGAGTGATAAGATTGATATTATTATGTCTATGCTTGTTAATGGAAAAGCCCACATTGATCCAAATGATATCCCTTTAGCTTCTTTGGTTGCTCAAGAAGAGCAAGTTGATGTGAACTTCATAAGAAATAATAATTTTGGCAACAATGCTTATGGTAATAACAATTATAGGCCCTACCCTCCTAATAATACTTATGGCTATAATGGTAAACCTGGATTACCTAGTGAAGGAAGAATTTTAGAAGTTGAAAGAGCCACTAAAAACTTCATGCAAATGCAATATGAGCAAAATAAACTATTCACTAAAACTATGGAGGAACAATCTATCATTCTGAAGAACATTAGCCATCAACTTGAGAGTCTAAATAGGGAAATTCCTAGTTTACAATTGAAACTCTCTAATGCTGAAAGAAATATATCATCTTTGTCTGAAGCTCAATCTTCATTGATTAATAAAATGGCTGCTAAACCTGAAACTAATGAGAATCCCTTTGCAGCTACTAATGCTATACAAGTAAGAATTGATGAAAATGTTAGACTATTAGCTGAATTACATGCTAAGTGGGAAAGAGAAGATGAAATTGCTAGAAACATTAGTGTTTCTACTATTACCACCACTAGTGTTGATGCTAGTAATAGTTCTACTACTCTAGATGATACATTTGATTTTGATCTTGATGGTTGCAACATCTCTGAAGTTATTAAGTTCCTACAAAAGCTTGATAAAAGTCCTAATGCTAGTGCTATGAACATGGCTTTTACAAAACACATTACTGATGCTCTCATAAAGATTAAAGAAGAAAAGATGAAACATAAAGCTTCTATTCCTATAAAAAAGAAGATGGTTGGGAACCCATCATTAATATGAAAGTGAATGACTTTGATTTCAAAGCTTTATGTGATCTTGATAGTAGTGTTTCTATTATGCCTAGAAGGATTTATGATATGCTTGATTTGCCTCCACTTGAAGATTGTTATTTGAATGTCCCACTTTATGATAATGCTAAAAAGAAATTCATGGGGAGTCTTAATGATGTTCTTATTATGGTTAACAATGCCTATGTCCCCGTTGATTTTTATGTTTTGGATGTTGAATGCAATGCTTCTTGTTCTATTACTTTGGGAAGACCTTTTCTTAGAACTGTTAGTGCCATTATTGATATGAAAGAAGACACCATTAAATATCAACTCCCACTCAAGAAAGGTATAGAACACTTCCCTAAGAAGAGAGAGAAGATTTCTTTTGCTTCTCCTATGATAACAAAATTTGGTCTTAATGCTTCTTTATTTGAGAACACTTGATTCTTGCGTTGCTTCTTATGCCTAACTTAAAGGCGTTAAAGAAAAGTATTTATTGGGAGATAACCCAAAAGTTTTAGATGAGTCTTGGAAGTTATTGCTTCAGTAATAACCGCTCCTTATCCTTTTTATTTGCTTTTTGTGCCAAGAGTAACCTCTAATGAGAGAGAAGTAATGTTTGGGAAAGTTGCTGTCCCGAAACAAATTTCTGTGCTTCACCGTAAAAATTCGTGTAAAATCTCTGAACGTTGTTTTGAGGCGTGATTTTTTGTGCTTCTGCCGCAGGTTGTTATCTAACTTTTGTTAGTTCACCACTTTTTGATTTGAGCAACATAAGGTCTTCGAAACAATTCGTATTTACCTCCTGGTCTGTTTTGACAGATTTCTGCCATTTTCTGCATTTGCTTCTTGTCGGTTCCTTTTTGAGTTCTTTTGGGGAATTGAGCTTTTTGAGGGAAGTGATTCAGTAGCTAGTGTTCTAAAGGAAGTTTATTGGTGTTATAACTGAACCTTAAGACTTATTTATCTTGAGTGCACTAATGTTGCTAATAAAGATTGTGTGAAGTTTTGTATGATGGAAAAATTTCAGGTGTATGGAAGGAATGAGTAATGAGATGAAGGATGGACTAAAGCTCAAGCTTGGGGATGCCACGCGTGTCATCCCAAGAAATATCCAAGAAGTACAAGCGTCAAAGCTTGGGGATGCCCAAGGCATCCCCCTCTTCATCAATAAAAATCCCAGGTTTCTTCCAAACGCTTCATTTTTATTGTTTCATGCATAGTTGTGTTGTTTTTGGAGCGTCTTCTTCTTCGTTTTTGTTTTGGTTTTCGTTTGCTTTTGTTTCCTTAGTTTTCTGGATAAATTTGATGGACCCCCTCTTTTTTACATTGGTTTGCAAATAGTTTGGTTTGGTTTGGAAAAGAGTGGGAAAGTTCATACTTATGTGGTAAAAAGAGCTTGTTTTTGACTGTGGACTATGCTCTGTCATGCCATGCTTGATATTGTTTTGGATTTATGCTTAGTATTATTTGTTTTAGCATGACTTGTTATAAACAATTGAGATTGCTTAATGTGCCTGGGATGAACCATGCGTTGTTTTAGCATATTAAAGCATAGTATAGTGGTATTCTCCTTTGATGCTTTATTTGGGTTGACTTGGCGCATGCTAACACCATGTTATGACTATATCAAGTCACCATAGCCTTTATTATCCTTTAGTTTTCAACTTGTAGTATCACTTTATGCTTTGATCAATGATGTTTTGTCGCTCTGCATGATTATGGCCATTATTGCTCTCTTAATTTGTCGCTCCCAGTCTTTTGCTAGCCTCCACAACCAAGTATGCGTTCCACTCATGCATCCAACTCCCTAAACCAAGTTATTCCAAAGAGTCCATCATACCTACCTACTAGCTTATGCTATTCCAAGTATATTCATGCTTTTTTTACCTTCCAAATTAAACTTGTTATGAGAAAACTAGTGATTAAAGCTCTCACGAACTTGATGGCACACTTTACTTTTTGTTGCATCTAATAAACTTGAACCATTGGGTCCTTTTTTGTTGCGTATATGCTTGCACTTTATAAGTTGAAATTAGCAGAACCATGTATCATGGGGAACGCTTTCAACATTGCACTTGTACTTTATACCCCGTTGATATCATGTTCTTTTGCTTACGGATCCCGGCGGTGTGAAATAAAACTGGAACTTGTAAGATCATGGAGTTTGTATGTGTGTTAGAGAAACACCTAGGCCACTAGCCTAAGCCATGCCTAATCATGGTGGAAACTTGCAGCATCACCATAATGAGCACTCTATGAAGCATCCTCAATAAAAACCTATGCAAATAGCAAATAAAAAGATCGCTGAGATGCTCATTGTCTGCTTGCATTGTCATTTTGATTATGGGATAACTCATGTATCATGTGCAAGGGGTACCCCGTTGGCAGTTCTTTATGATACACATGTACTTACAATTACAAGAGATTACTTGTGACTAAAGTTGAGTAGCATGAGGATCGGTCTTCGTAAGTAAGGGGCATGAGATTTCGGTTTATAACGTGTCAAGCATATCCTCTTAGTTGTGTCACTTTAACCTTAATCACCTTAAAGATGCTTATGATAGGGGCAATGAGAGCTGAAAGCTATAAGTACCATAATTTTTGGAAGCTCTTTATGAGACTTGAATCCCTACTTCCTTTTATAAAGGCCTTTCCTCCACCATTACATTGAGTCTCCACCTTCTACCTTTATGCACCTACTTTGAGAGCATAGTGGCCATTCTTAGTTCTATGTGCATTGTCCCAAGACTAGTTGATTGATTCATAACTTGATATTGCTTGTTTTAAACTATTTGTATCTAGTCACTCTTATGAACTTTGAAGGTGTCCTCTGCATTTATATTTGCTACTCTATGAGGGACAAGCTGAATACTATTATGCTATGTGAAACAAACAAACGTATTGCAAAGCATTGTTATTCATGAATCTTTTGTTTGTGCCTTTTCATGTTGCATCATAGTTTCTTTGTCTTATTTCTAGAACTTTGTCTTTCATGTTATGATTGAAGTACTATGATCCCAGCTTTGAATGTTTTACAAATACTTTGATCAATTCTTTGATGGTGCATGTCACCTCAAAAATTATTCTTTCTTTTTATTACTTACCTACTCAAGGACGAGCAGGAGTTAAGCTTGGGGATGTTGATACATTGCAAATGTATCTATAATTTTTGATGTTCCATGCTTGGTTTTATCCATTTCTTGTGTTTTGTCCACATTTTGGAGTGCTTTTCATATGATTTCTTGGACTAACCTATTAACAAGAGCCACAGTGCGAGCTACCTGTTTTTTGCTGTTTTTGGTTCCAAGAAAGTCAGAAAATGAATATTCTCGGAATTGGACGGGACAAAAGCCAAAGTGCCTATTTTTCTATAAGTCATCAGATGCCAGAATACGAGACGGAGAAGGGCTAGAGGGCGGCCAAACCACCTGGCCACGCGGGCCAGGCCTAGCCACACCAGGGGGTGGTGTGGCAAGCCGAGGCACCCCTCGGCCTCTCCTTCCGCCTATAAGATGCCCTCGAGACGAAAACCCTAAGTACCCGATCAAAAAATCCATGAAAGAGTCTCTAGCCGCCGTCCTCTCCATCCCTAGATCGGGAGGGATCAGAAGCTCTTCCCGGCACCCTACCAGAGAGGGGAATTCACCCTGGAGGCCTTCTTCATCACCATGCAAGCCCCGGTGTGATGCGTGAGTAGTTCATCCTTGGACTACGGATACATGTAGTAGCTAGATGGCTGGTTCTCCTCCTTTGTGCTTTCATGTTTAGATCTTGTGAGCTCCGTTCATGATCAAGATCATCTATTTGTAATTCTACATGTTGTGTTTGCAGGGATCCAATGGATATTGAGATGCTATTTCAGATTGATTATTGATTCTATCATGTCTTTGTTATTTGTGATCTTGCATGCTTTCCGTTGTTAGTAGCTATCTTGGCCAAGTAGATGCTAGCAACTCCAAGAGTTATTATTTATGCTCGATAGTGGGTTCATGTTCTGGTAATCTGGGGAAGTGACAGAAATCTCTAAGGTACTAGATGTGTTGTTTCTACTAGGGAGAAAACAAAAATCCTTTGTTCATAGAACAATCGTATTGTTTACATTACACTCAATTCGTAAAGCAATAATCTGTTGCTTGCAACTTAATACTGGAGGGGGTTCGGATGATAACCTGAAGGTGGATTATTAGTCATAGATGCAGTTGGATGGCGGTCTATGTATAATGTTGTAATGCCTAATCAAGTTCCAAAGGAGTCAAGATGATTAGTATATGCATGTATTGCTTTCTCGATGTTTGTCAACTGCCCCGCTGTAATTTGTTCACCTAGCATGTTATCTATCTTAAGGAGAGCCACCTCTAGTGAACTATGGATCCCGGTCCTTTATTTTTACATACAATATATAAACTGTTTACTGCTTTGTGTTTACTTTCTGCAAACTATTACTTCCTTCCATTCGATACGTTTAATCCTTTGTTTTCAGCAAAACACGGTGAGATTGACAACCTCATCGCAAGTTGGGGACAGAGTTCTGTGGTTGTGTTGTGCAGGTCTCTACTTTGCTACTAGCACAAGTAGTGCGCCCTGCCAAGGCTCAGCTAGCAACACCTTTGGGGTGTTTCCTTGCTTCTACTGGTTTGATTAAACCTTGGTTTCATAACTGAGGGAAACTTGCTGCTGTGCTCATTATACCTCCCTCTTCGGGTTCCCAACGAGCTCTACATCAACACTAAGCCATCAATTCCACAATTTTGTCTTTTTCTTTCTTGTTTTCACTAGTTAGGCTTAATGGAAAACAACAACAAAATTAGAGAGCTTTATAGTATTTATCTTGAGTTAGGACATGAAGTGTTTGAAGAGAAAATTAAAAAACCTATGGAACTTTATTTGCATGCTAATAGCAATGTTATTAGTATGAATTATTTGAACATCATTATTGCTAATGCTAAGGAAAATTCTAAGCTTGGGGAAGCTGGTTTTGATGAGCATCTTATTTTTAGTCCCCCAAGCACGAAGGAGAAAATTTACTTTGATGATACTATGCCTCCAATATATGATGATTACAATGATGAGTATGATATTTTTAGTCCACCTACCATTGAGGAGAAAATTAATTATGATTACAATATGCCTCTTATATTTGATGATTATGGTGATGAGAATAATAATGATACCTATTTTGTTGAATTTGCTCCCACTACAATTAATAAGAATGATTATGTTTATGTGGGGAGTATTAATTCTTTTATGCATGTGTCTCATGATAAGATTGTTTTATGTGATAGTTATATTGTTAATTTTATTCATGATGCTAATGAAAGTTACTATGAGAGAGGGAAACATGGTTTTATGCAACTCAATAATATTAAGTTTCCCCTCTTTATGTTGAAATTCTTGAAGTTGCACTTGTTTTGCTTTACTATGCTTGTTGCTTTGTGCTTTCATGACTTGTTTCTTTACAAGATTCCTATGCATAGTAAGTGGGTTAGACTTAAATATGCTTTGAAATTGCTTCTTGATGCTCTCTTTTACTTCAATTCATATTTCTTGTGTGAGCATCTTCTCAAACTATCATGCCTAACTTAAAGGCGTTAAAGAAAAGTACTTCTTAGGAGATAACCCAATAGTTTTATTGAGTCTTGGAAGTTATTTCCTTAGTAATAACGTTCTCTTATCCTTTTTGTGTGGTTTTTGTGCCACGAATAACCTCTAATGAGAGAGAAGTAAGATTTGGGAAAGTTGCTATCCCGAAACAGATTTTTGTGCTTCGCTGTAAAAATTCGTGAAAAATCTCTGTACGTCGGTTTAAGATGTAACTTTTTGTGCTTCTGCCCCAGGTTGTTATCCAACTTTCGTTAGTTCAACACTTTTCGATTTGAGCAATATAAGGTCTTCGAAAAAAATCGGTTTTTACATGCTGGTCTGTTTTAACAGATTTCTTCCATTATTTGCATTTGCTTCTTAAATCTCTTTCTCTTTGAGTTCTTGACAAAATTCTTGAACTTTTTAAAGGAAGTGATACAGTAGCTTGTGTTCTAATGGAAGTTTTACTTGTGTTGAAACTGACCCAAAAGACTTATTATCTTGAGTACACTAATGTTGCTAATGAAGATCGTGTGAAGTTTTGTATGAATGAAATTCTAAAGTGTAGGGAAGAACAATGTGATAAGATGAAATATGGAAAAAATCTTAAGCTTGGGGATGCCACCCGTGTCACCCCAAGAAATATCCAAGAAGTACAAGCGTCAAAACTTGGGGATGCCCAGGGCATCCCCTTCTTCATCAATAAAAATTTCAGGTTTCCTCCAAACACTTCATTTTTATTATTTCATGCACAGTTGTGTTGTTCTTGGATCGTCTTTGTTTTTGTTTTTTGTTTTAGTTTGCTTGAATAAATTGGTTGGACCCCCTCATTCATGCATTAGTTTTCAAATAAAGTTGATTTGGATTGGAAAAGAGTAGGAAAGTTCATGCTTAAGTGGTATAAAAGGAGCTTGTTTTTGACTGTGGCCTATGCTTTGTCATGTCATGCTTGATATTATTTTGGATTTATGCTTAGTTATTTTTTCTGTAGCATGACATGTTATAAAAAATTGAGATTGCTTAATGTGCCTTGAAAGAATCATGCGTTGTTTTATCATATTAAAGCATAGTATTGTGGTATTCTCCTTTGATGCTTTATTTGGTTGACTTGGCGCATGCCCACACCATGTTAAGACTATCCCAAGTCACCATAGCCTCTATGATCCTTTAGTTTTCGACTTGTAATATCACTATATGCTTTGATTAATGATGTTTTGTCGCTTTGCATGATTATGGCCATTATTGCTCTCTTAGTTGGTCGCTCCCAGTCTTTTGCTAGCCTCCATAACCAAGTATGAGTTCCACTAATGCATAAAACTCCAAATAAAACCAAGTTATTCCAAAGAGTCCACCATACCTACCTATTAGCATTTGCTATTCCAGGTATATTCATGTTTTTATCTACCTTCCAAATTAAACTTGTTATGTGAAAATTAGTGATTAAAGCTCTCGCAAACTTGATGGCACACTTTACTTTCTTGCACTTAATAAACTTGAACCATTGTGTCCATCTTTGTTGTGTATATGCTTGTGCTTTAAAATTTGAAGTTAGCAGAAACATGTATCATGGGGAACGCTTTCAACATTGCACTTATATTCCGTTGATATCATGATTCTTTTGCTTATGGATCCCGGCGGTGTGAAATAAAAGGGGAACTTGTAAGATCATGGAGTTTGTATGTGTGTTAGAGAAACACCTGGGCCGCTAGCCTAAGCCATGCCTAATCATGGTGGAAACTTGCAGCATAACCATAATGAGCATTCTATGAAGCATCCTCAATAAAAACCTCTGCAAATAGGAAATAAAAAGATCGCTGAGATGCTCAAATTCTGCTTGCCTTGTCATTTTGATTATGTCATAGCTCCTATATCATGTGCAAGGGGTACACCGTTTGCGGTTCTCTATGATACATATGTACTTACAATGACAAGAGCTTACTTGTGACTGAAGTTTAGTAGCATGAGGTTCGGTACTCATAAGTAAGGGGCATGAGATTTCAACTTATAACTTGTCAAGCATATCCTCTTTGTTGTGTCATTTTAACCTTAATCACTTCAAGATGCCTATGATAGGGGAAATGAGAGCTGAAAGCTAATAAGTACCATAATTTTTGGAAGCTCTCTATGAGACTTGAATCCCTGCTTCCTTCTATGAAGGCCTTTCTTTTACTTTTATGTTGAGTCTCCATCTTCTAACTTTATGCACCTATTGAGAGAGCATAGTGGCCATTCTTAGTTTAATGTGCATTGTCCCAAGACTTGTTGATTGATGCATAACTTTGATATTGCTTGTTCTTGAACTATTTGTATCTAGTCACCCTTATGAACTTTGAAGGTGTCCTATGATTTATGTTTTGCTAATCTATGAGGGACAAGCTGAATACCATTATGATGACCCACAAGTATAGGGGGTGTATCGCAGTATTTTTAAGGGAAGTGAAACCCAATTTATTGATTCGACATAAGGGGAGCCAAAGAATATTTATAAGCCTTAACAACTGAGTTGTCAATTCAGCTGCACCTGGAAACAATCTTGCTCACAACAGTTTATCAGTAGCAACAGTTTTGTAGTGGAAATAGTTAAGTAATAGGAGTAGTAAAAGTAAAGGCAGTAGTAACAATTGCAGTAAACAGTAGGATTCAAGCGCGGTAGGCATAGGGATGGATGGACGGGCGTTGCATGGACAAGACAATTCACATGGCAATCAGAACATAGGGCAATTACAGATAAATAAGATAAAGCGTACAAGTACTAGATAATCATAGGCATGTGTTCCATATATAGTCATACGTGCTCGCAATGAGAACTTGCACAACATCTTTTGTCCTGCCAGCCCGTTTGCAGCGGGGCCTCAAGGGAACTACTGGCAATTAAGGTGCTCCTTTTAATAGAGCACCGGAGCAAAGCATTAACACTCTATGAACATATGTGATCCTCACATCAAAGCCATTCCCTCCGGTTATCCCGATTTCTGTCACTTCGAGGCCATTGGTTCCGGACAACAACGTGTGTACAACTTGCAGGTAAGACCATAAACAATACTATCATAATGAATCAATAATAAGTTCAGATCTAAAATCATGGCACTCGGGCCCTAGTGACAAGCATTAAGCATAACAAGTCGCAACAAAGTCAAAAAGCACTAATAGTAGATACTAGGCACCATGCCCTAACAATCTGATGCCATTACAATGAACGATCTCATCCAATCCCTGCCATCCCCATAGCCTATAGCGGGGGATTACTCACTCATAGATGGGGAAACATGGATGGTCGATGGAGAAGCGATGGTGATGATGATGGCGATGATCTGCTCCAATTCCCTGTCCCGACAGGGTGCCAGAACGGAGTTTCTGGTTCCGAATCACGAAATCTAATGGTGGCGGCAGAGCGGAAGTCTTTTTGGAAAAACGTCGAAACCCCCCTGAGTTTTTAGGTCAGAAGGCAACTTATAGGCAAAGAGGGAGACCGAGGGGGTGTCTGGGGTGGCCAGACCACCCCCTGGCGTGGCCAGGCCTAGCCCGCGCGGCCAGGTGGTATGGCCAGGCCCCGGCCCCACTCTGTCTCGTATTCTGGCTCCGTGAGTCTTATGGTGAAATAGGCTTTTTGGCATATTTTCCGGGATTTTTCCTGATAGTTGATTTTCTGCACAAAAACTAGACACCAAGGCAATTATGCTGAAAACATCGTCAGTCCATGTTACTTGCATCCAAATCACACAAGTTTAGAGGAAAAACAATAGCAAAAGTGTTCGAGAAAGTAGATACGTTTTGGACGTATCAATTCCCCCAAGCTTAGCTTATTGCCTGTCCTCAAGCAATTCAGTTGAAAATTGAGTGCGATAAAAGAAACTTTCACGAACACATTTGCTTCATAAGATGTATACATTCTCAACATGTGATCAACTACTTAGACAATTCATAAAAGGAGTATGCAACTAAGTTTACTTAATAGGCATTGCAAGCTATGAAGAGATTCCAACTCAAAAAATAATAAGTAGCATGAAACATAAACATAAGCAAAATTACAATGCTCATAACAAGGTATGATAGAGTGGTATCTCGCTTGCCTTTGATTGTGAATGCCAAGGAACCTCTGAAGTTCAGGTGAAGACTAGAAGTAAAGATATCAAAGATATAAGCATCAAAGTCATAACACAAATAATCAAGTTTTGAGACAAGCACATTATACTAAGGATGACAACTATGCTCTCAAGCAAGTGCTCATAGAATATGTGGAGACTCAACAAAGAAATGAAAAGGTTTTGAATAATTTGAAAGGCTTCCAAATGTTGAAAGTATGGTACTCGTTAGCTTTGAGCTCTCATTGCCCCTATCATAAGCATCTTTAAATGGTTAAGGTTAAAGTGACACAACTAAGAGGATATGCTTGAAAAGTTATAAGCTAAAGTCTCATGCCCCTTACTTACGAGTACCGGACCTCATGCTACTCAACTTCAGTCACAAGTAAGCTCTTGTCATTGTATGTACAGATGTATCATAGAGAACCGCCAATGGGGTACCCTTGCACATGATACGGGAGCTATCCCATAAGCAAAATGACAAGGCAAGCAGACAATGAGCATCTTAGCGATCTTTTTATTTGCTATTTGCACAGGTTTTTATTGAGGATGCTTCATAGAATGCTCATTATGGTTATGCTACAAGTTTCCACCATGATTAGGCATGGCTTAGGCTAGCGGCCCAGGTGTTTCTCTAACACATATACAAACTCCATGATCTTATAAGTTCCCCTTTTATTTCACACCGCCGGGATCCATAAGCAAAAGAATCATGATATCAACGGAATATAAGTGCAATGTTGAAAGCATTCCCCATGATACATGGTTCTGCTAACTTCAACTTATAAAGCGCAAGCATATACACAACAAAGATGGACACAATGGTTCAAGATTATGAAGTGCAAGAAAGTAAAGTGTGCCATCAAGTTCGTGAGAGCTTTACTAACTAACTTTCTCATAACAAGCAAACATTTTATTCGGAAGAAAACAAGGCATATTGAATATGCACGGAACAACAAATGATGCTAATAGGTAGGTATGGTGGACACCTTTGGCAGTATTTGGTTTTAGGGAAATGGAAACACGAGTAAAGCTCATACTTAGTGCAAGTGGAGGCTAGCAATAGTAAGGGAGCGACAAACGAGAGAGCTATAACTGTCATAATCATGCTTGCAACAAATCAGGACTAATCATGGCATGAAAGTGATTCAAGACCCTCAAGGCAAAATAATTCATCGAGGCTTAACTGATTATTTCAGTCATATGCATGCACGAGCATGTGCCAAGTCAATTCAAGTTAAACATTCAGAGGAGGATACCACGGTGTCATACCAAGTTATGAATAGAGTAATGTATGCAAACATTCATATGACATGCCACAAACTATTAGCAAGCTAGAACTAATCATATGAAAGCAAGAACTACTAAGCATCCATGAATAACATACACCCTACATGAATAGACTAAGCATGCCCACAATGATGAGTATATGTAGAAAAATGAAAACAAATAGAGTTTGTTACCAGCCTCTTACCACACCTCAAGTTGTCATTAATCCTCATTATTCCCCTTCACTTGTGTGGCTTGAATAATAATATGAAACCAAATTCCACTGAGAACTGCTGAACCCTGCAACAAACTCACAAAACCAAAGAAGAACAACAAATATTTTGGTGTTTTCGACTTTTAAAACAAGAACCAAAAAGGAAGAACAAGCAAAGCAAAGTCTTTTTGGGTTTTTGAATAGTTCAAACAAAGCAAAAAGGGAAAAGCAAACCAAGGCAAAAAGAAGAAGGAAACAAAGAGAAACAATAGAAATATTTTTGGTCTTTTTGTGTTTTAGAAAGCAAAAGCAAAGAAAGAACAAAAATTAAGAAGATAACGAAACATGAATATACAAAGTACCGACGCAAAATGATATGGAGATGAGTGTGATGTCGGTGTACCTCCCCCCAAGCTTAGGCTTTTGGCCTAAGTGGGTATCAATCCCAAGATGGCCAAGATGGAGTGCCTCCGTAGTACGGTGAGGAGGTACCCTCGTCCTGGTGCGAGCTCGAGGACGCCCCACCATAATGCGCAGAGTAATCATAGGAGGGCACATCCTACTGGTGCTGCCTGTGGAAGCCCAACAAGCGGAGCTTCTCGTCCACCTCCTCCTTGGAGCGCGACCACGGCCTCCTGTTAACACTGAACAAAGTAGACTGCGGCAAAGGAA
This sequence comes from Avena eriantha, assembly GCA_910589775.1. Classification (NCBI taxonomy): domain Eukaryota; kingdom Viridiplantae; phylum Streptophyta; class Magnoliopsida; order Poales; family Poaceae; genus Avena; species Avena eriantha. The sequence continues at coordinate 441,939,267 of OU342741.1, read as the reverse complement.
ACTCCCTTTCATCCCCATCAGTAAACAACATCCTATATACTAAACTGTCCATATCAGAATCAGCAGCGACAAAGTGATGTGTTTTCATGGCAACAAGGTCAAGCCTTTGTGGTGCCAATATAGTATCATTGGGATCCACCGAAAGCTTTAATGCATTGACCATACGTGAAGCGATGATGCCCCCATAAATAGGCCCCCTAGAAGCTAGGCGGCGAGCAATAAGAGAGCCAAGATTGTACCGAGTATCATTGTTAAGCGCAACAGCGAGGAAGGCCAAATGATAATTGGAGATATTACTCGTATTCTCCCTACCAAGAACGCTAGTAGAAAGATAATAGGCAAAGTATCTAAGAGCAGGGAGTTGGATATTTCTTATCGTCCTGCGCTGCGCTACGCAGTCGTCGTCATTGGTCACACCCTGATAGAGCTCCAGCAAATCAGCGGGTCGCCCTTGAATCTTCTTCACGGTCCCTGTCATGCATACACCTATAATACTGCAAAATCTTTCTAGTGGCATGGTAAAGGGCAGATTATAAACTCCGAAAGAGACAGTTCACAAGTAGGGGGTGTCAGTAAAAAAACTCTCAACAAAGGTTTTGGTGAGCATAGCATATTGCTCACTCTCATATTGCATGTATGAGGTCAAACCAACCCTCTGAATCAGTAGCAAGAAATCATCAAGAATCCCTGCAGCTTGTAAGAATGTAAAACAAGGAAAAGTAGATGGGTGAGCATCCCCATCATCTCCTTCATTACCAATGCGAGGTGCAATGAGATCTTCGTTGTATGATGGCCTAAATTGAGAGGCTGATATTGAGGGCCTTGACCTCCTAGGTGCATCCCTCTCAAATATTTCTCCAAAGGTATGGTTGTTCATGTTTGATATTATGAAATTCAAACATCTATTAAACAAGTGATTGCAAAGTGAATATATAATGAAGGGCACTACTCATAGGGACTTGTAAGAGGCGTAAACATGGATCAAAACTATATATCTAAGCACCAAACAAGCTTACAAGCTCTCATGACCTGTCACCTACAGCAGCAAAATACTCAAGATATAAACCACTAAACACAAATCTACTTGGACAAGCGGAGGAGTCACATACCGGAGAACAAATGCTCCAAATTTCAGCAGCAAAGATGGGCTGAGCAAGGAGATCGAAAAATCGAGGGCAAGAACAACAAGAACGCGATTTTGAGCAATGAACTGGTGTTTTCTCGCGTGAGAGCAAAGAGTGGGAAGTGAGAGAGTGAGTGGAGGGACAGGGGTGGCCTACACCATGGCCAGGCGCGCCCCTGGGCTGGCCGTGCCACTAGGTGGTGTGCCTGCCTGGTGGGTCCCCTGGTACCTTCCAAGCACTTCTCTGCCCCTTTTTTCACGTAAAAATTTAATATGAATTTTCTGTAATTTTTCGACACTTTATTTTTGAGCAATTTTCAAGTATAAAAGAATGATTTTCTGACAGAAAGATTTTTTTGGAATGATGCAAAGACAAAACAAGGCTAGAAATTCAGAAGTTCTAAGACACTCTAACATGCAAGCAACTAACAACAGAAAAGTAAACTAAACGAAAGCAAAAACTAAAATGGAAAAAATAGAAGTAAGCGGAGATAATCATGGTGAAAACATTGTTTTGTTCATTTAAATCCTTTTGTTAACAAGGTTGATCAGGTCTTGTTACCAAAACAATTTTATATGAAACAAAACTTTGTATTCCAGTAATGATTATGTTACCTCAACTTTGATAGCAATGGTCCCAATCATAATAGTTTCAAATTTTTCTCTTGGTATGGGACAATATATTTCTCCAACTTGAATGCCCTCAACATGTTCAATTGAATTTAAACCATAAGTCCTATCAATCTTCCTAGGGAAACAGACAGTATGCTCCTTGTCATTAACATTAAAGGTCACCTTTCCTTGATTACAATTAATAACAGCTCCTGCAGTATTAAGAAAAGGTCTCCCAAGAATAATAGACATATTATCATCTCCAGGCATTTCAAGCACAACACAATTAGTTAATATCAAGAAATTATGAGCCACTTGAACAGGTACATCCTCACATATACCAACAGGAATAGTGGTAGATTTATCAACCATTTGCAAAGATATATCAGTTGGTATTAGTTTTTCAAGTTGAAGTCTCTTATAGAGAGAGAAAGGCATGACACTAACTCCTGCTCCCAAATCACACAAAGCAGTTCTAACATAACTATTTTAATAGAGCAAGGAATAGTTGGAATCCCTAGGTCTCCAAGTTTCTTTGGAACCTTACCATTAAAGGAATAATTAGCAAGCAAAGTAGAAATTTCTTCATTAGGGATCTTTGTTTTATTCAAGACAATATCCTTCATATACTTTGAATAAGGAGGCAATTTAATAGCATTAGTCAAAGGAATTTGCAAGAATAAAGGTTTCATCCACTCACAAAACTTATTATAGTGTTCATCTTCCTTTGACTTGTGTTTCTTATTATAGGTTTTTGGACCCAAGGTTCTCTTTCACTACCATGTTTCTTAGTAATAAAATCTTCTTTAGTGTATTTAGTATTCTTAGTGTGCCTTTCAGGTTCTTCTTCAACTTTTTCTTTATCAAGAACATCATTTTATTCATTACCACTTTCAGTTTCAGCATCAGAGATAGATATACTATTACGATCTTTAGCAGGTTCAGAGGGTTCTACAATAGTTTTATGTTTCTTTTTCCTCTTCTTACGAGTAGTACCACTATTTTCAGCTTGTTGAGAATCCTGCTCAGTTCTTTTGGGATGCCCCCCAGGATATAGAGGATCCTGGGTAGCAGCACCACTTCTAGTTCTAATTTCATAAGCATGTTTTTTCTTTAGCAGCATTAACTAGGAAGTCTTTTTGCACTTTAATAATTTGATCTATTTGCATTTGAACCATTTGAAAATGTTTAACAAGCATTTTAACAACATTAGAGGTTCTTCCACAATATCCTTCAACTCAACAATAGCTCTAGAGTTTTGCATTAGATGATTTTGCACCCTTTTATTAAAATTATCTTGATTAACAATAAAAATATTGAATTCTTCTAAGCATTGATCAGGAGGTTTAAGGTAAGGAATATCACCTTCATCAAAGTGTTGGAGAGAGTGTACCTCAATAGTGGATGAATGGGGAATTGGCTTACATAGTTCTTCTATAGGAGGTAAATTCTTGACATCTGCAGCTTTAATTCCCTTCTCCTTAAGACATTTATTAGCTTCCTTCATCACTTCATCATTCAATTCAATAACTCCCATCTTCTTAGATAATGGTATAGGCGCTGGTATAGCTGGTTCAGGTATAATTGTTTCAGGTATAGCTGGTTCAGGAGGAGTCTAATCTTCATAATTCTTGCTTATATTAGCCATTAATTCCTCAGCTTCCTTGGGAGTCCTATTCCTGAAAACACAATCAGCACAACTATCCAGGTATGTCCTAGATTCTTCAGTTAGTCCATTATAATATATATCAAAAAGCTCATTCTTAGGTAATGGACATCCAGCCTGTGCATGAATCAAAGCACAAAACCTTGCCCATGGCAATATCTCTTTCTCTCCCTGTTTAAAATCAAAAAGTTCATGCAAAATAGCATGTCTAGCACTAGGAGGAAAATATTTCTACAGGAAAGTACTAATCAAGCAATCAGGGCTATCAATAGATCTAGGAGGTAAATTACTAAACCAAGTTTTAGCTTCTCCTTTCAGTGAAAAGGGAAAAAATTTAGCAACAAAGTAAGTGTGCATCTTAATATCATCAGAAAATAAGCCACTCATGGTAGAAAGCTCAGTCATATGTGCTACCGCACTCTCATTCTTAGTCCCACAAAAAGGTTCTTTCTCAACAATAGCTATATAGGATAAATCAAGAGAGAAATAATAATCCTTATCTTTAATGTTTATGGGAGACGCAGCAAACTTAGCATTAGGAGACAATTTGGGTCTAATAGTACGCCTCTCAAGGATACTCTTAGCAGCACTCCTATCATGGGTGTTTTGACATTCTTTAATAAATTCATCGGTCATCTCAACATAACCGTCTTCAATATCATAGCTCTCTCTAGAATCAGGTGAACTAACAGGTGTAGTAGTGTCTTCATTAGGAGTTTCAGTATTTCCAGCTATAGTTCTAGCAATCGTAGCATCTAGGAAAGGACCTAATGAACCACTCTTATCAAGCACAGTAGAAGCAGCATCATAAGTATCAGAATTTTCAGATTCAGCACTAGTAGCAGTGTGTGTAGCATGTGTATGTGGTGGTGTAAGGAACTTACTCATAACAGACAGTGAATCAAGAGCAACAGATGTGTTCAGAACCGTACCTCTTCTTGTAGTGGATGGTAAAATAGGAACCTTGCCATCACTAGACTTACCCATGATGGATGGATGGCAGTGAACAATAATGATTCCAAGTGGACTTGATAAATAAAGCTATGCTCCCCGACAACGGCGCCAGAAAATAGTCTTGATGACCCACAAGTATAGGGGGTGTATCACAATATTTTTGAGGGAAGTGAAACCCAATTTATTGACTCGACACAAGGGGAGCCAAAGAATATTTATAAGCCTTAACAACTGAGTTGTCAATTCAGTAGCACCTGGAAACAATCTTGCTCACAACAGTTTATCAGTAGCAACAGTTGAAGGAAATATGCCCTGAGAGGCAATAATAAGGTTGTTATTATGTATTCCTTGTATATGATAGATGTTTGTTTTTCATACTATAATTGTATTGATAGGAAACATCAATACATGTGTGTTTGATAAACAAAAAGGGGTTCCTAGTTATGCCTCTCTTATAGACTAGCTCGTTGATTAACAAGATGATCAAAGTTTCCTGATCATGGACATTGGATGTTGTTAATAACAAGGTCACATCATTTGTGAAATGATGTGATGAACATTCATCCAAAGTATAGCATTACGATCAAAGTCATTATGTTTATATTGCTATAACATCATACGAAGTAATCTTAGTCCTTAGACAATGAGATCATGTTAATTGCTAACACTGGAAGAGTATCTTGATAACATCAAATGTCACACCGTAACAGGGTGACTATAAAGGTGGGTTCAGTGCTACGAAGGTGTTATGTTGAGGCTCATGGATCAAGAGTGGAATTTGTCAATCCCGATGACGGATAGATATACTATGGGCCGTCTCGGTGATATCACATTAAGATAGCTTGCAAGCAAGTGATGTGATCACTAGAATGATATATCACGGGAACAAGAAAAGAGTGCATGTCGGTATCAAGATCAAACTAGGTATTTGGATACCGATGATCGAATCTCGGACATGTATTATATCATGAGACAAAGGGATTAAGTTACTAGCGTTAAAGGTTCTCATGATCACAGAAATCATCGTTGAATGTGCAGGAGTCAGTATGGATCTCCAGGTCCTGCTTCTGATTATTGATCTGAGAGGAGTCTCAATCATATCTGCATTATTCACGAACTGTAGGCTGACACACTTAGGGTTGCCGGGCACCATTTAGGAGCACATATGTTTCAGACGAAAGGATTGCAAAGCGCAGGAATTGTTTCGATAGAAACCGGAATTGTTTCGGGTGAAATTGCATAAAGTGGTTCTGCATGTGATATTGAAATGTTGCAAGGGGTTTTGTGTGAATGTTTGTAAATTAATTAACAAAATTCTGAATAAAATAAATAAAAGAGTTTATTAATTGAGAGTTGCATTAAATTTGGTGGAAATTTAATGCATGTGAGTAGAATTTTGGGTGGAGTCAAAATTGATGTGAGTGGAGCTTCCACCACATGAATGAGGAAGAGGTTGGGGCACCCCCTTGTCCATCGGCCATGGGAGGGGATGAGCCCCCCTCCTATAAAAGGCCCCCCTCTCCTCCCTCACAAAGCACACCTCCTCGTGAAGGATCTCTCTCCCCCTCTAGATATTCCCCCATGGTCTTGGATTAGCGAGATACATGTTCCTGGTGGACTTGCGTATGGAAGGAGTTGCTGCTTCCGCTGATTCGCTGAAGCGAGGAGGTGGAGGTTGTCCAGTGGCTTGAACGTGTGTGCGAGGACGGATGTGCTGCTGATTTGCGTTGCTCGGACTTCCACACGATCTTGAGATCGGCAAGCGTACGACTACATCATTCACGAGTTCCAACTCGTTAACAAAACTCTGTTGTCTTCGAGGGTAAGTTCTCCATGGATGTATATCCACCCGTTGCTCTGTATCTAGTAGATAGATCTTGGCGTATAGTTCTCTTCATAGGATTTTTTTGTTTTCTATGCTGCGAACCCAACAGTGGTATTAGAGCCTGATCTATGCGTACGTGCTTTGCACGGGTAGTACACATATGTTTATATGTGGGCGATGATGATCATGTTATTATATCTTCTATGTATTTTGGATATTGGTGGCATAGTGGGATGAAGCGGCCCGGACCAACCTTACATGTCATCGTACATGAGACGTGTTCCACGACTGACATGCAACTAATTTTGCATAAGTGGCTAGCAGGTGTCTGTCTCTCCTACTATAGTCAATATCTGATTTACAACGAGTTGCTAATAACTTGGTTATCCTTGTTGTGGTTCATGTTCGTAGGTAAGATCGGTCCTATCTCCGAAAGCCCTAAGCCACGTAAAACTTGCAATTGATAAATTAGAGGCGTCTAGTTTAGATCGTTGCTGGGCTAGTGTCTTGATATGGTATTGTTGTAAGTAGATGTATGATAGATACTCTTACAACACACTTAACGTGTAAGTTCCATAGACCTTGGCCTTACACACAAAGGAATGATAGAGATCATACCACGATGCAAATGATAGAGATCAAATGCATGGACCATATCATCTCACTTTACACATTAGATGTTTGCATCTTATATTGCTAGTTTGGCACTTTTGGTAGCATTGTAAGATGATCCCTCATTTGGATATCAAGATAAAAATATGTTCTTCCTTAAGTATGCACCGTTTTATGGATCGTGTTTGGAGACATCACGTGATGATCAGGTGTACTCGACTCTACGCTTTCATACGACGGGTGTAAGACAGTTTTACACACGCGAATACTAAGGTTCTTACTTGGCGAGCCTAGCATGTACAGACATGGCCTCGGAACACGGACCGAAAGGTTAAGCATGAGTCATATAGTTGATATGATGCCCATATAGATGCTCGCCTTTGAAGCTACACCGACTGACGTGATGATCGGACTTGGTGTAGTGGATTTGGTTCATGTAATCACCAAGAGGACACGAGGGATGTCGTTTTTGAGTGGAAGTTCATTAGTAATTTGGATTAGTTGAACTCAATCTATCATAAACTTAGTCTAAATATACTTTACAAATTCTGTTGTAGCTGGCACCACCTGCTTTTAATTTCAATGTGTTCATGGAGAAAGAGAAACTTGCTGCGAATGGTAGCAACTTGACCAACTGGGCTATGAATTTGAGGATTCTCCTCACTGCTGCACAAAACCAATATGTGCTAGAGGCTCCGCTAGGCCCCCCACCAGCTCCGGATGCCCCTGACGAGGAAAAGAACGTCTATAAAACTTGTCAGGAGGACCACAACTTAGTTTATTGCGGCATATTGTATGGGCTAGAGCCAGAACTTCGAAAGCGTTTCGAAAATGGCAATGCCTTTGATACCATGGGAGAATTGAAAATGATTTTCGATACCCATGCTGCCGTAGAGAGTTATAATGCTTCTGAAAAGTTCTTTAGCTGCATGATGGAGGAGAACAACTCCGTTAGTGAGCATGTACTCAAAATGTCTGGGTACGTCGATAAGCTTGTGTTCTTGGGGATAACGATTCCCATTGACTTAGGCATACATCGTGTTCTCCAATCTCTGCCACCTAGCTACAAGAGCTTCGTGATGAACTATAATATGCAGGGCATGAAGAAGTCCCTTCCCGAGCTTCTGTCAATGCTTAAGACTGCAGAAGTGGAGATTAGGAAAGAACATCAAGTGTTGATGATCAATAAGACCACCGGTTTCAAGAAGGACAAGAAAGGCAAGCAGAAGGGAAAGAAGGGCGGCAAATTTGTTGCCGCACCTGAAAAGAAACCCCGAGCTGGCCCTAAGTCTGACACCGAGTTCTACTATTGCAAGGGGACTGGCCATTGGAAGGGCAACAGCCCCAAGTATTTGGCGGACAAAAAGGCCGACAAGGCAAACAAAGGTATATGTGATATACATGTTATTGATGTGTACTTGACTAGTACTCACAGTAGCACCTAGGTATTTTATACGGGATCAGTTGCTAATATATGTAACTCAGTTCAGGGGCTGCGAAACAGGCGAAAACTAGCAAGGGATGAGGTCACGATACGGGTCGGCAATGGATCAAGAGTTGATGTGATCGCCGTCGGAATGCTGACTCTCCATATGTAGTCGGGATTAGTTATAAATCTGAATAATTGTTATTTGGTGCCTGCACTCAGCATGGACATTGTATCCGGATCGTGTTTGATGCAAAGTGGTTATTCGTTTAAATCTGAAAACAATGGTTATTCGATTTATATGAATGATATCTTTTATGGTCATGCACCTGTGTTGAATGGTTTATTTCTGTTGGATCTCGATAGTAGTATTACGCATATTCATAATGTTGATGCTAAAAGGATTAAACTTGATAATGATATATCTGCATATATGTGGCACTACCGTCTAGGTCATATTGGCGTTAAACGCATGAAGAAACTCCATTCTGATGGACTTTTGGAATCACTTGATTTTGAATCATTTGATACATGTGAGCCATGCCTTATGGGCAAGATGACTAGAACGCCGTTTTCCGGTTCAATGGAACGGGCGACAGATTTATTGGAAATCATACATACTGATGTGTGTGGACCAATGAGTGTGTCGGCGCGAGGTGGATATCATTATTTTGTTACTTTCATGGATGATTTGAGTAGATAAGGGTATATCTATTTAATGAAACATAAGTCTGAAACCTTTGAAAAGTTCAAGGAATTTTAGAATGAAGTGGAAAATCATCGTAACAGAAGATCAAATTTCTGCGTTCCGACCGTGGAGGAGAGTAAGTTTAGCACACATATGAAAGACTATGGAATAGTTTCACAACTCACGCCTATCGGAACACCACAACGTAATGGTGTGTCAGAACGTCGTAATCGTACTTTATTGGATATGGTTCGATCTATGATGTCTCTGACTGACTTGCCACTGTCATTTTGGGGTTATGCACTGGAAACCACTACATTCACTTTAAATCGGGCACCATCTAAATCCATTGAAACGACACCATATGAATTATGGTTTGGAAACAAACCTAAGCTGTCATTTCTTAAAGGTTGGGGATGCGATGTTTAATTGAAGAAACTTCAACCGGATAAACTCAAACCCAAAGCGGAAAAATGCGTCTTCATAGGATACCCTAAGGAAATGATTGGGTATACCTTCTATCACAGATCCGAGGGCAAGGTTTTTGTTGCCAAAAATGGATCCTTTCTTGAGAAGGAGTTTCTCGCGAAAGGTGTGAGTAGTCGAAAGGTAGAACTCGAAGAGGTTATTGAACCTTCTCTTCCTGAATTGGCGAGTGGTGCAGCAACGGAAGTTGTTTCGGAGTTGACTTCACCTGATGAAGAGAGAGCTAATGATAATGATCATGAAACTCCGAAAGAGGATACTACCGAACCTCGCAGGTCAAGCAGGACACATGCAGCTCCTGAACTGTATGGTAATCCTATTACGAATTTCATGATTGATGAAATAGATGACCTGCGACGTATGAAGAAGCGATGATGAGCTCTGATTCGAACAAATGGCTAGAAGCCATGAAATCCGAGATGGAATCCATGTATGAAAACCAGGTTTGGACCTTGGTGGACTTACCTCACGATCGAAAGGCCGTTGAGAATAAATGGATTTTCAAAAGAAAAACTGAAGCTGATGGTAATGTGACCATCTATAAAGCTCGACTTGTCGCAAAGGGGTTTCGAAAAATTCAAGGAGTTGACTACGATGAGACATTCTCTCCCGTAGCGATGCTAAAGTCGGTGAGGATTATGTTAGCAATTGCTGCATATTTCGATTATGAAATATGGAAGATGGATATCAAAACTACGTTCCTCAATGGTAATATTGAAGAAGAGTTGTATATGATACAACCTAAGGGTTTTGTCGATCCTAAGGATGTTGATAAGGTACGCAAACTTCAGCGATCCATCTATGGACTGAAGCAAGCATCCCGGAGTTGGAATCTCTGCTTTGATGAGGTGATCAAAGAGTTTGGATTTATCCAAATTTATGGAGAGGCTTGTATTTACAAGAAAGTGAGTGGGAGCAATGTGGCATTTCTAATATTATATGTGGATGACATATTATTGATTGGAAATGATATCGATCTTTTAAACAGTGTTAAAAGTTATCTAAACAGCAAATTTTCAATGAAAGACCTTGGTGAAGCTTCATATATATTAGGCATTAAAATCTATAGAGATAGATCAATACGCCTAATTGGGCTATCACAGAGTACATACCTTGATAAGATATTAAAGAAGTTTAATATGGACGGAAGTAAGAAGGGGTTCTTACCTATGTTGCAAGGCAAGACATTGAGTAAGACTCAAAGTCCGGCTACGCGCGGAAGAAAGAGAGATAATGGATAAGATCCCCTATGCCTCAGCCATAGGCTCTATAATGTACGCCATGCTATGTACAAGACCGGATGTAGCACATGCTATTAGTTTGACTAGTAGGTACCAGTCTGATCCAGGTTCGGAACACTAGTCGCTAAGTGTTATGTCGATGCTAGCTTTGACACCAATTCGGATGACTCTAAGTCTCAATCTGGATACGTATTTCTCTTGAACGGAGCAGCAGTTAGTTGGAGGAGTTCCAAACAACCTGTGGTGGCTGATCAACGATAGAGGCGGAATATGTTGTTGCTTCAGAAGCGGCGCAGGAAGCGGTTTGGATGAAGGAGTTCATAACGGAACTAGGTGTGGTTCCTAGTGCATTGGACCCAATGGTGATCTATTGTGACAACAATGGAGCCATAGCCAACTCCAAGGAACCAAGGTCTCACAAGAATTCCAAGCATATTAAGCGCCGGTTTCACTCCATCCGCGAGCATGTCAAGGATGGAGACATAAAGATTTGTAAAGTACACACGGACCTGAATGTAGCAGATCCGTTGACTAAAGTTCTCCCTAGGGCAAAACATGATCAACACCAGAACTCCATGGGTGTTAGATTTATTACTATGTAAACTAGATTATTGTCTCTAGTGCAAGTGGGAGACTGAAGGAAATATGCCCTGAGAGGCAATAATAAAGTTGTTATTATGTATTCCTTGTATATGATAGATGTTTATTTTGCATGCTATAATTGTATTGATAGGAAACATCAATACATGTGTGTTTGATAAACAAAAAGGGGTTCCTAGTTATGCCTCTCTTATAGACTAGCTCGTTGATTAACAAGATGATAAAAGTTTCCTGATCATGGACATTGGATGTTGTTAATAACGAGGTCACAACACTTGTGAAATGATGTGATGAACATTCATCCGAAGTATAGCATTACGATCAAAGTCATTATGTTTATATTGCTATAACATCATACGAAGTAATCTTAGTCCTTAGACCATGAGATCATGTTAATTGCTAACACCAGAAGAGTATCTTGATAACATCAAACGTCACACCGTAATAGGGTGACTATAAAGGTGGGTTCAGTGCTACGAAGGTGTTATGTTGAGGCTCATGGATCAAGAGTGGAATTTGTCAATCCCGATGATGGATAGATATCCTCTAGGCCCTCTTGGTGATATCACATTAAGATAGCTTGCAAGCAAGTGATGTGATCACTAGAATGTTATATCACGGGAACGAGAAAAGAGTGCATGTAGGTAACAAGATCAAACTAGGTATTTGGATACCGATGATTGAATCTCGGACATGTATTATATCATAAGACAAAGGGATTAAGTTACTAGCATTAAAGGTTCTCGTGATCACAGAAGTCATCGTTGAATGTGCAGTAGTCAGTATGGATCTCCAGGTCCCGCTTCTGATTATTGATCTGAGAGGAGTCTCAGTAATGTCTGCAGTATTAGCGATTCGTAGGGTGACACACTTAAGGGTTGTCGGACACCATTTAGGAGCACATATGTTTCAGACAAAAGGATTGCAAAGCGCAGGAATTGTTTTGATAGAAACCGGAATTGTTTCGGGTGAAATTGCAGAAAGTGGTTCTGCATGTGATATTGAAATGTTGCAAGGGGTTTTATGTGAATGTTTGTTAATTAAAGTAATTAAAAAAATACTGAATAAAATAAATAAAAGAGTTTTATTAATTGAGAGTTGCATTAAATTTGGTGGAAATTTAATGCATGTGAGTGGAATTTTGGGTGGAGTCAAAATTGATGTGAGTGGAGCTTCCACCACATGAATGAGGAAGAGGTGGGGGCACCCCCCTTGGCCGCCAGCCATGGGAGGGGAGGATACCCCCTCTCCTCCCTCACAAAGCACACCTCCTCGTGAAGGATCTCTTTCCCCCTCTAGATATGCCCCCATGGTCTTGGATTAGCGAGATACATGTTCCCAGTGGCCTTGCGTCTGGAAGGAGTTGCTGCTTCCGCTGATTCGCTGGAGCGAGGAGGTGGAGGTTGTCTGGTGGCTTGAATGTGTGTGCGAGGACGGATGGTCTGCTGATTTGCGACGCTCGGACTTCCACACGATCTTGAGATCAGCAAGCGTACGACTACATCATTCACGAGTTCCAACTCGTTAACAAAACTCTGTTGTCTTCGAGGGTAAGTTCTCCATGGATGTATATCCACCTGTTGCTATGTATCTAGTAGATAGATCTTGGCGTATAGTTCTCTTCGTAGGAATTTTTTTGTTTCCTATGCCGCGAACCCAACAACAGTTTTGTAGTAGGAATAGTAAAGTAATAGCAGTAGTAAAAGTAAAGGCAATAGTAACAATTGCAGTAAACAGTAGGATTCGAGCGCGGTAGGCATAGCGATGGATGGACGGGCGTTGCATGTACAAGACAATTCACATGGCAATCAGAACATAGGGCAATTGTAGATAAATAAGATAAAGCATCCAAGTACTAGATAATCATAGGCATGCGTTCCATATATAGTCATACGTGCTCGCAATGAGAACTTGCATAACATCTTTTGTCCTGCCAGCCCGTTTGCAGCGGGGCCTCAAGGGAACTATTGGCAATTAAGGTGCTCCTTTTAATAGAGCACCGGAGCAAAACATTAACACTCCGTGAACACATGTGATCCTCACATCAGAGCCATTCCCTCCGGTTATCCTGATTTCTGTCACTTTGGGGCCATTAGTTCTAGACAACAACGTGTGTATACAACTTGCAGGTAAGACCATAAACAATACTATCATAATAAATCAATAACAAGTTCAGATCTGAAATCATGGCACTCGGGCCCTAGTGACAAGCATTAAGCATAACAAGTCACAACAAAGTCAAAAAGCTCTAATAGTAGATACTAGGCACCATGCCCGAACAATATAATGCCATTACAATGAATGATCTCATCCAATCCCTACCATCCCCATAGCCTACATAGGGGGATTACTCACTCATAGATGGGGGAAACATGGATGGTCGATGGAGAAGCGATGGTGATGATGGCGATGATCTCCTCCAATTCCCCGTCCCAGCAGTGTGCCAGAACGGAGTTTCTGGTTCCGAATCGCGAAATTTGGTGGAGGCAGCGGAGCGGAACTCTTTTTGGAAAAACGTCGAAACCACCCTGAGTTTTTAGGTCAGAAGGCAACTTATAGGCGAAGAGGGAGACCGAGGGGGTGTCTGGGGCGGCTAGACCACCCCCTAGCGTGGACAGGCCAGTCTGCGCGACCAGGTGGTGTGGCCAGGCCCCAGCCCACTCCGTCTCGTATTCTGGCTCCGTGGGTCTTCTGGTGAAATAGGATTTTTGGCATATTTTTCGGGATTTTTCCTGATAGTTGATTTTCTGCACAAAAACTAGACAATAAGGAAATTCTGCTGAAAACAACGTCAGTCCGTGTTAGTTGCATCCAAATCACACAAGTTTAGAGGAAAAACAATAGCAGAAGTGTTCGAAAAAGTAGATACGTTTTGGACGTATCACATTCTCATTATGCTTTATTTATGTGAAACAAACAAACGTCTTTCAAAGCATTGTTATTTATGAATCTTTTGTTTGTGCCTTTTCATGCTACAACATAGTTGCTATGTCTTATTGTTAGAGCTATATCTTTCATGCTTTGTTAAAGTACTATGATCCTAGCTATAAATATTTTACAAACACTTTGATCAAGTTTATGATGGTGCATGTCACCTCAAAAATTATTCTTTCTTTTTATCACTTACCTACTCGAGGGCGAGCAGGAGTTAAGCTTGGGGATGTTGATACGTTGCAAACGTATCTATAATTTTTGATGTTCCATGCTTGTTTTATATCTACTTTCTTATGTTTTGTCCACACTTTGGAGTATTTTTATACACTTTCTAGGACTAACCTTTTAACATGATGACACAGTACCAGTTGCCTGTTTTCTTTTGTTTTTGGTTCCAGAAAAGCTAGAAAATGAATATTCTCATAATTGGACAGGACAAAAGCCAAAGTCAATATTTTACAGGAAGACTCAGGGAGCCAGAAGACGAGACGGAGAGGGGGCAGGGCTGGCCACACCATGTGGTGGTGTGGGTCCCCCTGGCCACACCACCAGGTGGTGTGGGCCCCTGGTCCACCCTCTAACATCGCCCTTTCGCCTATAAGAAGCCTCCCGATGAGAAAACCCTAAAGAATCTAGCCTCTAGCCACGAAAAGTTCCCCAACACCGCCGCCACCGAAGTGGAGATTCGGGGGATAGAAAGTCTCTGTTCCGGCATCCTGCCAGGACGGGGAAGTGCCTCCGGAGCCATCTCGATCGATCTGCACCAGAATCTCCATCACCGTTGCTGATTCCCATGATGATGAGGGAGTAGTTCTTCCTCGAGGCTAAGGGTTCTACCGGTAGCTATGTGTTCATCTCTCTCTCTATGCATGATCATATTATGATCATGAGCTTTGTAATCAAGTAGATCTCTCTTGCTACTCAAGTGCTTTAATTGATCTCTGGCTCTCCCCACATGTGTGAAAGTGATAGCGTGCACACCATGCTGGCACTTAGGCTAGAGATTACAAATACTTGTTATGAGTTATATTTGGAGTTGGATGTCTCTATAAAATTGTGGTGTTTGTTGGAACCATGTAGCGCTCAAGGTGATAGTGTGGGGTTATCTAGATGGGGAATACGAACTTTGAGGAGTGTTGTTATAGCCCTACCATGGATTAGAGTGTCCAACCGGAGAGTAGTTCAGAGTAGTATCATAAAGAGATGATATTTATATGAGAGTGTTCACTAGTGAAAGTATGATCCCTAGGCCTTGTTTCTAAACATTGAAACACCCTTTGCAACTAGATTTGTTACATGTTTTCTTGCTTCCATCTTTTTGCCTTTAGTCTTTTCCTCCCGTCAAGCTCTCTTCTCGCACCATTGTCTATGTCCATACCACTTGTATTTCACTATCTCTTTGCCGAACTAGTGCACCTATACACCTGACAAGTGTATTGGGTGTGTTGGGGACACAAGAGACTTCTTGTATCTTGATTGCATGGTTGCTTGAGAGGGATACCTTTGACCACTTCCTCCCTGAATTCGATAAACCTTGGGTAATCCACTTAAGGGAAACTTGCTGCTGTTCTACAAACCTCTACACTTGGAGGCCCAAGACTGTTTACAAGAATAGAAGTGTGTTGTTCCTAGATGCTACGATTGCTAGAATTATAGATGCAAATACTGAAACTCCTAATGAAGACACTACTACACCTGGCAGTTCATCTAAGTCTATAGAAAGCTATGATATTGAAGACTGATATATAGAAATGACTAATGAATTTATTAAAGAATCTCAAAATACTCATGGTAAAAGTTCTATTAAGAGTCTCCTTGAGAGGCGTACTATAAAACCTAAATTATCTCCTAAAGATAAGTTTGCTACATCTCCCATAAACATTAAAGATAAAGATTATGATTTCTCTCTTGATTTATCTTACATAATCATTGTTGAGAAAGAACCTTTTTGTACGACTAAGAATTGAAGTGTTGTAGCACATATGACTGAGCTTTCTACCATGAGTGGCCTATTTTCTGATGATATTAAGATGCGCACCTACTTTGTTGCTAAAATTTTCCCTTTTTGACTGAAAGGAGAAGCTAAGGCTTGATTTAATAATTTACCTCCTGGATCTATTGATAGCCCTGATTGCTTGATTAGTACTTTCCTTCAGAAATATTTCCCACCTAGTGCTAGACATGCCATTTTGCAGGACTTTTTGATTTTAAACAGGGAGAAAAAGAGATATTGCATGAATCATGGTGAAATGGATCGTATGGGCACCTAGAGGGGGGGTGAATAGATGCTACACCAATTTTTAATTCCTTTTCAAATTTAGGCTTAGCACAAATGTAAATTCTCTAGATAAACTAATGTGTGGAATTTCCCTATATGCAAACCTATCTACTAGCGAGTAAAGAGCGAGTGGAAGAGGAACGAGTGAACCGAAGTGAAGCACGCGGAGACACATGATTTGTTTGACCGCAGTTCCTTCCTTGTTAAGGGAAGTACGTCTGCGTTGGACGGGTGGGCGGTACTAAGACCACCACGGCACAAAAGGCCTCACCCTATTCTCCGATGGATCTCGGCACAATAGGCCTGATCCACCTTCCACTACAGGTACCCTTCGAAGCAGGCACCGGTGCCTTTACACAACTAGCGGGGCAACAACTCCACAACAACTTGGAGGCTCCCGAATGACAACAAGCTGCCACAAGAACAAAGTTGTCAAATACAATAACAAGATCTAGGTATTAATAAGAATACTAGATCAGGGATTTCTCCAAGTGAATGGAGAGGAGTTGAAGCGCTTGATTCTTGATGTTGATGATGAACTTCTCCTCCTTCAATTCCACCAAAGATCAAGACCTTCGGGTGGTTGAAGTGGGAGATCGAGATTTAGAGCTCTTGCACAAGGTCTGGTCAAATTCGAGTGAATCAAGAGTTCTGGACGTTGGGGAAGAAGGGGTACTTATACCCCCTTCCAAAAACCAGCCGTTGCACACTTTGGGGGCCGGATTATCCGGCCCAAGTGGGGGCCGGATTATCCGGTCTAGGGAAACTCTGCCCCAGACTCGGAATCTCCGGCAGAAAATCCACCCCCTCACAGTGAGAGGCGCCGAGCTTGCCCTTGATCATCTTCTGGGGGCGAATTATCCGGCCTGGGAAGAAAAACCGCCCCAGTTCGGATTTTCCGGGAGAAAATCCGACCGAATACCGAGCGACGTGCCTTGGCTCCTTTTGCACGAAAACTGGGGGCCGGATTATCCGGCCCTTGTGAAACCCGGATTATCCGGCCTGGGGAGGAAAAACCGCCCCAGTTCGGATTTTCCGGGAGAAAATCTGACTGGACACAGAGCGACGCGCTTTGGCTTCCTTGAGAGATGAGGTAGGCCGGATTATCTGGCCCTTGGAGGGGCGGATTATCCGGCCCCCATCAAAACTTCCTGCACACTTAGTACACATGAAAAGTCTCCATAGTATTGTTATCTAACACGCAAAACAAAGGAAAACATGAAATGTTCTTTCAATCTCCCCCTTTTTGGTGTTAGATGACAATACCAGGATTTGCAGGAGAAAGACACAAGACAAACAACGATAACTATGAAAGGTACTCCCCCTCAATGTGTGCATAATAGAGTTTTGCATTGGAATACAAATGCACACAAATAGGTGAATCTATTCCATAGACATAAGGGCAAAAGCACATACCACCGAAGTAGAGAATAGGCATCCTTGACAAAATCACAATTATTATTGGATAACCATTATGAGCGCGCGCCTTCCGTGATAAACCTCCAGCAATAGGATATGAATAGATATAGCCATGAGCATATTCCATGATATGAAGTCCATAGGTATCATCCAGACAACCACCACAAATCACAAACCATGAATTTAAAAGTTCAACGCTAAATGGGCATAAGCAAGAAATAACGAATAAAAAAGTGCAAGTGCTTATGCCTGACCCATGCAAATCCACGGACAACCTAATAGAACTACTTCTCCCCCTTTGGCATCGAGACACCAAAAGGGGAGAAGAGCGATGCTAGCGCCCCATGGGATCACTCATCATAGTCCTCTTCCTTGTCCTCGGCCAAACTGAGATGGTACTAGACACTCAAAGTTGCAAAATCCAAATCAAATAAAAGCCAAGATTGAGTGTGATTCCCATAAGAACATGAGAGAGCAAATAACATCCAAAAGATCCAATTCTCCTCAAGGGAGAGGGCGGTGGCCAAAGCCACCTTGTTGGAGTGTATGGTGTGACACCGCGAAGATATATCTTGGGTTCACGACCAATACTCATCAATAAGCTCACATATCACAACATGATATTAAGAGAAATGATATAACTTGCTATTGGCATTATGGGGGGGGGGGGTTAGCCCAATGAGTTAGGACCACACTCCCCCTATATCCATGCCCACACCTAGACCAAACAAGGATTGAGACGAACGAGTGAGTGCATGGGTAATCAAGACAAACTCCCGGAATCAATGATATTTAGCTCATTCCTCAAATAGCAGAATCTTGCTTCATCAAGTGGCTTTGTAAAGATATCCGCCAGTTGGTTCTTTGTGCTCACAAAAGATAGATCAATATCGCCTCGAGCAACATGGTCACGAATAAAATGATTCCGAATCTCAATATGCTTCGTCCTTGTGTGTTGAACTGGATTGTACGCAATTTTGATAGCACTTTCATTATCACATAAAATAGGCACTTTGTCACAATTGACACCGTATTCCTTTAAAGTTTGCCTCATCCACAATAATTGAGTACAAGCGCTGGTAGCAGCAACATATTCATCTTCGACGATGGAGAGAGATATACAATTCTGCTTCTTGGAGGACCAACATACAAGAGATCTTCCCAAGAATTGACAAGCTCTAGAAGTGGATTTCCGATCATCCTTATCACCAGCCCAATCTGAGTCAGTATAACCACATAAAGAGAAATTGGAGCCCTTGGGATACCAGAGACCAAAGTTGGGGGGAATGAACCAAATATCGAAAGATCCTCTTGACCGCCACTAAGTGGCTTTCTTTAGGAGCTGCTTGATACCTTGCACACACTCCCACACTCAACACAATATCGGGTCTAGATGCGCAGAGGTAAAGAAGAGAGCCTATCATGGACCGGTATACCTTTTGGTCCACATCTTTACCGTGAGGGTTGAGTTCGAGATGACATTTTGTTTGCATCAGAGTAGCGACACCATTTAGATCCGTCATCTTGAATCTCTTGAGCATGTCTTGAATGTACTTTGCTTGATTAATAAAGGTTCCTTCTCTAAGTTGCTTGGTCTCGAATCCAAGAAAGAACCGTAATTCCCCCATCATAGACATCTCAAACCTGCCAGTCATAAGCTTTGAAAATTCATCGTTAAAAGATTTGTTAGTAGAACCAAAAATGATATCGTCTACATATAGTTGGCATACGAAGAGCTCCCCCTTAACCTTCTTAGTAAAAAGAGTGGGGTCGATTTGCCCAACTTCGAAGCCACGATCTAACAAAAGCTCTTTAAGGTGCTCATACCACGCACGTGGGGCTTGTTTAAGGCCATAGAGTGCCTTATCGAGTTTGTAGACATGGTTCGGGAAGTTAGGATCCTCAAACCCCGGGGGTTGCTTTACGTATACCAACTCATGTAGAGGACCGTTAAGGAAGGCACTCTTGACGTCCATTTGCTGCAACTTGAAATTGTTATGAGCAGCATAAGCAAGTAGGATACGGATGTACCCAAGGCGAGCCACAGGAGCATATGTCTCACCGAAGTCGATGCCCTCAACTTGGGAGTAACCTTGTGCCAGAAGTCTTGCCTTGTTCCTCACAACAATGCCATTCTCATCTTGCTTGTTCTTGAAAATCCACTTGGTGGCGATAACATTGCGGAACTCTTTGGGTTTCTCCACTAGTTTCTAGACTTTGTTGCGCTCGAAATTATTCAATTATTCATGCATAGCAACAACCCAGTCTGGGTCTTCAAGAGCTTCAAAGACCTTCTTAGGTTCCACCATGGAGATATGAGCTTGATGCTCACCAAAACTGGCCAATTCTCTTCTTGTAGACACCCTTCGTCGAAGATTACCAACAACCTTGTCGAGAGTGTGACCCCGCAACTCAAGGTTACGATCCGCCCGAGCCTTGCGACGAAGTTCAATAAGTTTATTGTTTCTTGGTGGAGGAGATTCATCACTTGAGTCTTCATAGGAAGCATTTTCTCCGCCTTTATCAATAGCTGGAACATCAGTAGCAGGTGGTGGAGATGCATGCCCTTGAGGTGGATCCGAAGCCATAACAGGAGGCTGCAGAACTGGAGAGTCAGGGCCGGATAATCCGGCCGATGAAGAGGCCAGATAATCCGGCCTGGGATAACTTGCAGCAGCTTCATCAGGAAGCCTGGGACTTGCTTGAACTGGCGAGGGGCCGGATAATCCGGTATCCACCGGAAAATCCGTCCTAGAGCTTTCTAGAGCATTTTGACCTTCAGCAATTGATGGAGATGGTGTAGAAGTTGCCCCCGTGGTTGGAGCATGTTGCGTATGTGTAGATGATGGCTCTATATGAGTAGAGCATTGTCCTTCCCAGTCCGCCACAAGGGGTTCCTCAATGGGGCGGAAGAATCCCACGCCCATTCTTCTTATGGCATCTTGGGGTATTTCAACATCTGCATCACAAACACCAACTTGCTCCGCACGGGAACCATCATTTTCTTCAAACACCACACTACAAGATTCTACAACAGTTCCGGAGAGCTTATTGTAGACTCTATAAGTGTGGGATTCGGCACCATAACCAACAAAAATACCTTCTAGAGCCTTAGACTCAAACTTAGATAAACAAACTCCTTTAATAAGAAAGAAATACTTGCACCCGAATACCCGAAAGTATGAGATGTTTGGCTTGTTACCGGTAAGTATTTCATACGGAGTCTTGTCCAAAATCTTGTGGAGGTATAAGCGGTTGGAAGAGTGACAAGCAGTAGAGATTGCTTCAGCCCAGAAATTATATGGAGATTTGAATTCGGCCAACATTGATCTTGCCATGTCCATTAGAGTTCTATTCTTCCTCTCGGCTACACCATTTTGTTGAGGGGTGTACGCAACGGAATATTGATGTCTTATCCCCTCTTCACTTAGGAATTCATTTAAGGTGTAGTTCTTGAACTCCGAGCCGTTATCACTCCTTATAGCCAGAATGGGGATGTTGTGTTGACGTTGAAACTCGTTGGCGAAGTCGATGATAGTTTGTTGAGTTTCACTCTTCAACTTGAAGAAATAAACCCAAGTGTATCTTGAGTAATCATCAACAATCACAAGACAATACTTCTTCCCACCGAGGCTTGCATGAGATGGAGGTCCGAAAAGGTCCACATGAAGGAGCTCCAAAATCCTTTTTGAAGAGATAATAGTTTTCCTCCGATGAGGAGAATCATGCATTTCCCCTTCAACACACGCCCTGCAAACACGATCTTTTGAAAAAGAGACATTTTCTTTTAGTCCAAGAATGTGGCCACCCATGTGGAGACTTTACAAAGTTCTCATATTGACGTGGGCTAGTCGGCGATGCCATAGCCAACCCGCGTCAGCCTTTCCGAAAATACATATCAGACCTGTAGTGGTTTTCCCCGAAAAGTCCACCACGTACAGGTCGTTTTCGACATATCCCACGAAAGCGACTTTTAGAGACTTGCTCCACAAGAGTACCACCAAATCAGCATCAATGTAAACTGCAAAGCCCATCTTACCAAGGGCACGAACTGAAAGTAGGTTATACCCGAGGGTCTCAACAAGCATGACGTCCACGAGAGAGATATCGTGAGCCACCACAACTTTGCCGAGACCCAATACCTCAGATTTTGACTTGTCACCATAGGAGACGGTAATGTGATCAAGGTTTGGCCGCATCTCTGTGATGATCTCCTTGCTTCCGGTCATATGACTCGTACAACCGCTATTGAGTACCCATTTAGAACCACCGGAAGCATATCCCTGCAAGAAAATTACTTCTTGGTTTTAGGTACCCATTTTTCAATGGGTCCTCTCATGTTAGTAACAAGGGTCTTGGGAACCCAAATAGACCAAGGAATGTAACAATCATAAGGCCCTACATAACTAGCATAAACATCACCATAAGAATCACAATATAATTCGAAGTTAGGATTGTTGATCCCTGCAAAACCATCATAGTTAATCTTGTCATTGGTAATGTTGCTAGTCTTCGATTGAGCAGTCTTCTTCTTCTTCTTCTTCTTCTTCTTCTTCTTGTTTTTCTTGCTATTTATCTTGGGTATGTAACCAAGACCTTCTTTACTATTGTTTGTCCTTTGCCTGCTCAGTATCTCATCAACAACCCCTTTACCTTTGTGTTGAGAACTCCTTGCAAGATCTTCTTTTCCAAAGGATGAAGAGGAGGTACTTGGCACATCATACCGTTTCAATTGAGTTTGGAGCTGGTCATGAGACTCATTTAGAGTAGAATGATCACTCTTCAATGCCTTGTGAGCACTTTCAAGATCATCAAACTTCTCCAGAAGTCTAGCATGATCAGCCCCAAAATCAATCTTTTCTTTCTTTAGTTTCTTTACCTTGGCAAGAGCATGGTCACGTTCTTTAATGAGCTGAGTTACAGCTTCTTCTTGTGACTCCTCTAGGGATTCGAGTCTTTCTTTCAAAGAAACTCGAGTTTCCTCTTCCTCTTCCAAGGCATTCTTCAAAGAGGCTATCTCCAAGGCATCTTCTCTTTCAATTCTGCCCTTTTCTTCAAGGAGATCTTCGGCTTGAGCAAGTTGACTCATAAGAGCATCAAAATGGAGTTTGTGCTCACCTTGTAGGTTAGTGATAAAAGTATCCAAGGCAATAACTTCTTCTTTCATTTCAAGACTGTCATGATCATCCATATCCAAAATTATGTTAGTCTTAGGAAATGAGGAGTTAGAAGTTGATACCTCGGATCCTCTTGCCATTAGACAAGTGGCATTGTTGTTGATGGCGTTCTCGTTCGGCGAGTCGAAGAGAGAGGAGGGAGTCGATGTGGTGGCTATAGCAGCCACTTCGCGGGAACTATCATCATCCTCTTCATCTTCACTTGCGGAGGAGTATTCCTCTTGAGCTACAAGGACCATCTTGGATTGCTTCTTGAAAGGGCCATTCTTCTTAGCAAACGGCTTCTTCTTCGGAGCTTTGGATTTCTCTTTGAGGATGAGCCTGCCACTATTGTCTTCTCTATTTTGATACGGACACACGGCTACAAAGTGCAGTCTATCTCCACAGTTGAAGCAAGTTCTCAATCTTGGGCCACTTTCTCTTCTTCCATTTGACCCATTCTTACGCTCAAGTTCAGACTTGGCTTTGGCAGGGTCCTTCCAAAAAATCCTTGCATAGAATGCCATGTACTCACCATGAGCATGTTTGACCTCATCGGGGCAATCCATGGATACCCTCTCAAAAACTTCTTCATCGTCCTCTTGCTCAACAACATTAGCTTTGAGAGCCATATTAACACCCTTTTGCATTCCAATGTCCCGAGCACGAGAATCTTCAACATTCTTTGCCGCCACTTTGAATGGCGCCATTTCTTGCATGACTTCATTGGATGTCATTTGATGATAGTTGTGTCTACCTTGCAAGCTCTTTAAATCCGTCGGTTCGAAAGGCATTAAGGCACTTACATACTTTCTTTTTATCCATGCATCATCAATGTGAGTGACCCCATGCTTCCGAAATGTTGTTGCGATGCCCTTGAGTCTTCTATACATGTCCTCATGGTTTTCACCATCCAACATGTAGAATCCCTCAGCTTCGTTACTAAGGGAATCATACCGGTTTCTTCTCATGCTTTCATTTCCAACAAAAAGGTCCGTAAGAGCATCCCACACCTCTTTAGCTGTGTTGAGATGTTCAATGTGTGGCATGTCCTTGGGACCCACACCCAGCTGTATCATGTGGAGAGTAGTGGCATTCAACTGGCTATCCACAACTTCCCTTCTTGTTAGATTGGTTTGATCTCCAATATGAAGACCTTCTTCAATAATCCTCCACAATTCAATAGAGGAACTGCAAACATGAGATTTCATTAGACACTACCATTGGTTAAAAGAAGATGCAGTGAGCTTGGGTGGATCACCCCTATTGATTATATGAGGATGAGGGATAGGTGGGTCGGGGGAATATACGTGGTGAACCTCACTATATTCCTCCTTACCATTTCCCTTTTTGGAGGTGGAGCCATTTAGTTTTTCACCTTCCACATCATCATCTTTGGATCCGGTGTTACCCTTTTCCTTAGATGATGGTGTGGGAGCCTCAGAGGAGGATGGAGATGGGGCTATGGATGATGTAAGGCGAGCAATCATTTGATTCATCTCCTCCATCTTGGCCTCAAAGGATTTCAACAAGGTTGTTTCCAACGACTTGAGATCATCCATTGTGACCTTATCCACAGCCTCATTTCCATCATCCCTGATACCCATACTACTCTTAGGCGGTTAAGCCCAAATTAAGAGCCGGGGCTCTGATACCAATTGAAATGGATCGTATGGGCACCTAGAGGGGGGGTGAAAAGGTGCTACACCAATTTTTAATTCTTTTTCAAATTTAGGCTTAGCACAAATGTAAATTCTCTAGATAAACTAATGTGTGGAATTTCCCTATATGCAAACCTATCTACTAGCGAGTAAAGAGCGAGTGGAAGAGGAACGAGTGAACCGAAGTGAAGCACGCGGAGACACAGGATTTGTTTGACCGCAGTTCCTTCCTTGTTAAGGGAAGTACGTCTGCGTTGGAGGGGTGGGCGGTACTAAGACCACCACGCCACAAAAGGCCTCACCCTGTTCTCCGATGGATCTCGCCACAACAGGCCTGATCCACCTTCCACTATAGGTACCCTTCGAGGCGGGCACTGGTGCCTTTACACAACTAGCGAGGCAACAACTCCACAACAACTTGGAGGCTCCCGAAATGACAAGAAGCTGCCACAAGAACAAAGTTGTCAAATACAATAACAAGATCTAGGTATTAACAAGAATACTAGATCAGGGATTTCTCCAAGTGAATGGAGAGGAGTTGAAGCGCTTGATTCTTGATGGTGATGATGAACTTCTCCTCCTTCAATTCCACCAAAGATCAAGACCTTCGGGTGGTTGAAGTGGGAGATCGAGATTTAGAGCTCTTGCACAAGGTCTGGTCAAATTCGAGTGAATCAAGAGTTCTGGAAGTTGGGGAAGAAGGGGCACTTATACCCCCTTCCAAAAACCAGCCGTTGCACACTTTAAGGGCCAAATTATCCGGCCCAAGTGGGGGCCGGATTATCCGGTCTGGGGAAACTCCGCCCCAGACTCGGAATCTCCGGCAGAAAATCCGCCCCCTCACAGTGAGACGCGCCGAGCTTGCCCTTGATCATCTTCTGGGGGCCGGATTATCCGGTCCTATGCGAAGGCCGGATTATCCGGCCTAGGGAAGAAAAACCGCCCTAGTTCGGATTTTCCGGGATAAAATCCGACCGGATACCAAGCGACGCGCATTGGCTTCTTTTGCACGAAAACTGGGGGCCGGATTATCCGGCCCTTGCGAACCCCAGAATATCCGGCCTGGGGAGGAAAAACCGCCCAGTTCGAATTTTCCGGGAGAAAATCCGACTAGACATAGAGCGACGCGCCTTGGCTTCCTTGAGAGATGAGGTAGGCCGGATTATCCGGCCCCCATCAAAACTTCCTGCACACTTAGTACACATGAAAAGTCTCCATAGTATTGTTATCTAACACGCAAAACAAAGGAAAATATGAAATGTTCTTTCACATGGGCAAGGTTTTGTGCTTTGATTCATGCACAACCTGGATCTACATTACCTAAAAATGAGCTTCTTGATATATATTATAATGGACTAACTGAAGAATCTAGGACATACCTGGATAGTTGTGCTGATTGTGTTTTCAGGAAGAGAACTCCCAAAGAAGCTGAGGAATTAATGGCTAAAATAAGCAAGAATCATGATGACTTGAATTCACCTGAGTCAACTACACCTGAGTCAACTACACCTGAGTTAACTGAGCATGAGCCAACACCAACACCAAAGAAGAGAGGAGTTATTGAACTAAATGATGAAGTGATGAAGGAAGCTAAGAAATGTCTTAAGGAGAAGGGTATTAAAGCTGAAGAAGTGAAGAATCTACCTCCTATAGAAGACTTATGTAAGCCAATCTCCCACTCATCCACTATTGAGGTACACTCTCTCCAACATTCTGATGAACGTGATATTCCATATTATAAACCACCTAATCGATGCTTAGACGAATTTGATATTTTTATTGTTAAGCAAGATAATTTTAATAAAAGAGTGCATAATCATTTGATGGAAAACTCTAGAGCTATTATTGAGTTAAGGGATATTGTGGAAAGAACCTCTAATGATGTTAAAATGCTTGTTAAACATTTCCAAATGGTTCAAATTCAAATTGATCAGCTTATTAAAGTACAAAAAGATTTGCTAGTTAATGCTTCTAAAGAAAAATAAGCTTATGAAATTAGAACTAGAAGTGGTGTTGCCACCCAGGATCCTCTATATCCTGAGGGGCATCCCAAAAGAATTGAGCAGGATTCTCAACAAACTAAAAATAGAGGTACTTATTTTAAGAGAAAGAAAAAGAAACATAAAACAGTTGTAGAATCTTCTGAACCTGCTAAAGATCCTAATAGTATATCTATCTCTGATGCTGAAACTAGGAGTGGTAATGAGAAAAATGATGCTCCCGATAAAGAAGAAATTGAAGAAGAACCTGAAAGGAACAACAAAAATGCTAAATACACTAAGGAAGATTTTGTTGCTAAGAAACATGGTAGTGAAAGAGAGCCCTGGGTTCAAAAACCAATGCCTTTTGTGAGTGGATGAAACCTTTATTTTTGCAAATTCCTTTAACTGATGTTATTAAATTGCCTCATTATTCAAAGTATATGAAGGACCTTGTCTCTAATAAAAGGAAGATCCCTAATGAGAATTTTTTTACTTTGCTTGCTAATTATTCCTTTAATGGTAAGGTTCCAAAGAAACTTGGAGACCCAGGGATTCCAACTGTTCCATACTCTATTAAAAATAATTATGTTAGAACTGCCTTGTGTGATTTGGGAGAAGGAGTTAGTGTTATGCCTTTTTCTCTCTATAAAAGACTTCAATTGGAGAAACTAATACCAACTGATATATCTTTACAAATGGCTGATAAATCTACAACTATTCATGTTGGTATATGTGAGGATGTTCCTGTTCAAGTGGCTCATAATTGCTTGATATTAACTGACTTTCTTGTGCTGGAAATGCCTAAAGATGATAATATGTCTATTATTCTTGGGAGACCTTTTCTTAATACTGCATGAGCTGTTATTAATTGCAATTAAGGAAAGGTAACTTTTAATGTTAATGACAATGAGCATACTGTCTGTTTCCCCAAGAAGATTGATAGGAATTATGGCTTAAATTCAATTGAAAATATTGAGGGCATTCAAGTTGGAGAAATATATTGTCCCATACCATGAGAAAAATATGAAACTATTATGATTGGGACCATTGCGATCAAGGTTGAGGTAACATAATCATTTAGTGAAATGCAAAGTTTTGTTTCATATAAAATTGTTTTGGTAACAAGACCTGATCAACCTTGTTAACAAAGAGATTTTAATGAACAAAACAATGTTTTCACCATGATTATGTCTGCTTACTTTTATTTTATCCATTTTAATTTTTTGCTTTCACTTAGTTTACTTTTCTAGTGCTAGTTGCTTGCATATTAGAGTGTCTTAGAACTTATGAAGTTTTAGTTTTGTTTTGTTTTGTTATTGCATCATTCCAAAATTATCTTTCTGCTAGAAAATCATTCATCAATACCTGAAAATTGCTAAAAAATAAAGTGTCTCGAAAAATCCCAGAAAATTCATATTAAATTTTTACGTCAAAAGAGGGGCAGAGAAGTACCTGGAGTGACCCAGGGGGCCCACCAGGCAGGCACACCTCCTGGTGGCACGACCACACCAGGGGTGCGCCTGGCCATGGTGTGGGCCACCCTGGCCCTCCACTTACTCTCCCTCCTGCCACTCCTTTCTCTCTCCCGAGAAAACACTAGTTCATTGCTCAAACTCGCTTTCCTGTTGTTCTTGCTTGCGATTTTCGATCTCCTTGCTCAGCGCATGTTTGCTGCTGAGATTTGGGCATTTGATCTCCGGTATGTGACTCCTCTGCTTGTCCAAGTATATTTCTGATTAGTGGATTATATCTTGAGTATTTTGCTACTATAGGTGATAGGTTATGTGACCTTGTAAGCTTGTTCAATGCTTAGAAAAATTGTTTTGATGCATGTTTAGGCCTCTTACAAGTCCCCATAATTAGTTCCTTCCATTATGTAATCAATTTGCAATCACTTGTATGATGGATGTTTAAATTTTAGAATAGCGGAGATGAACAACCACACTTTTGGAGAAGTATTTGACAGGGACACACCCAGGAGGGCAAGGCCTTCTAGATTAGCTTCTCAATTTAGGCCATCATATAATGAAGATCTTATTGCACCATGCTTTGGCAATGAAGGAGATGAGGGAGATGCTCACCCATCTACCTTCCCTTGTTTTGCCTTTTTGCAAGCTGCAGGGATCCTCGATGATTTCTTACTCCTTATTCAGAGGGTTGGTCTGACCACTTACATGGAAGATGAGAGTGAGCAATATGCCATGCTTACCAAAACTTTCGTTGAAAGTTCCGTTTTCACTAACACCCCTTTTGGTCAACTATTTTGTTCAAAATTTATAATATGTCTATCACCATGCCATCGGAAAGATTTTGAAGCTTTATAGGCATAGGTATGACTGGTACAGTGAAGAAGATCCAAGGTCGACCCGCTGATTTGCTAGAGCTCTACCGAAGTGTGACAAATGGCGATGACCGCACAGCTCAACGAGGGAAGATGAGGAACATTCAACTCCCAGCTCTTAGATATTTTGCTTATTATCTTGCCACTAGCATTCTTGGTAGGGAGAACACTAGTAATATTTCTAATTATCATTTAGCCTTTCTTGCTGCTGCACTTAATAATGATACCAAGTAAAATCTTGGTTATCTCATTGCCCGTCGCTTAGCTGCTAGAGGACCCATTTATGGGCGTATTATTGCCACACGCATGGTTGCTGCCTTAGAACTTTCTGTTGATCCTAATGACATTGTGTTGACACCACAAAGGCTTGATCTTGCTGCTATGAAAACACATCATTTTGTTACTACTAACTCTAGTACCGAGAATTTAGTGTACAAGATGTTGTTTACTGACGGATATGAGAGGGAAGTTCCTTTGCCACAGTCCACTTTGTTTAGTATTTGCAGGATGCCATGGTCGCGTTCCAAGGAGGAGGTGGACGAGTAGCTCCGCCTGCTTGGTTTCCACGGGCAGCATCAGGGGGGTGTCCCCTCTTACGACTACTCCGCGCAGTACGCTGGGGCGTCCTCGAGTTCGTATCAGGACGAAGGCACTTCTTCGCCGTATTACGGAGGCGCTCCATCTTGGCCAGCTTGGGATTGATACCCGCTAAGGCCAAAAGCCTAAGCTTGGGGGGAGGTACACCGACATCACACTCATCTACATATCATGTTCAGTCGGTACTTTGTATATCCATGTTTCATTTTCTTTTTAGTATTTGTTCTTGCTTTATTTCTGCTTTCCAAAACACCAAAAGACCAAAAATATTTTCGTTATTTCTCTTTGCTTGCTTCTTTATCTTTTTGCCTTGGTTTGCTTCTTTCTTTTAGCTTTGTTTTGATTATTCAAAAACCCCCAAAAATATTTTGCTTTGCTTATTCTTCCTTTTTGTTCTTACGTTTAAAAAAATCGAAAACCAAAAAATATTTGTTGTTCTTCTATAGTTTTTGTTCTTGCAGCGTTCAGTGGTCCTCAGTGACTCCTTGGAGATTGGATTTATCTTATTATTCAAGTCACACAAGTGAAAAGCAATAATGATTTATGACAACTCGAGGTGTGGTAAGAGGCTGGTATGAACTCTATTTGTTTTCATTTTTGTACATATACTCATCATCGTGAGCATTCTTAGTTTATTTATGTAAGGTGTATGTTATTTCATGGATACTTAGCGGTCCTTGCCTGCTTATGATCTGTTCCAATCCATTATTAGTTCGTAACATGTCATATAACTGTTTGCTTGCATTGTTCTATTCATAACTTGGTATGACATTGTGGTGTCCTCCTCTGAATGTTCTATTTTAATCGACTTGGCACATGCTCACGCATGCATATGACTAAACAAAAGGTCAGTTAAGCCTTGGTGATTTATTCTGCCTCGGAGTTCTTGTGTCACTTTTATGCCATTATTAATTTTGTTTTGTTGCAAGCATGATTATGACAGTTACTACTCTCTCAATTATCGCTCCCTTTATTTTGCTAGCCTTCACTTGTGCTGAGTACTTTACTCGTGCATCCAACTCCCTAAACCAAAGTTGTCAAGAAGAGTCCACCATATCTACCTATTAGCATTATTGCTATTCCTTGCATATCTATTATGCTCTGTTTTCTTCCAATAAAAATGTTTGCTTGTTATGTGAAAATTAGTTAGTAAATCTCTCACGAACTTGATGACACACTTTACTTTCTTGCACTTAATAAACTTGAACCATTGTACCCATCTATGTTGCGTATATGCTTGCACTTTGTAAGTTGTGAATTAGCAGAACCATGCTGTCATGGGGAACGCTTTCAACATTGCACTTTATTCTCGTTGATATCATGTTCTTTTTCTTATGAATCTCGGTGGTGTGAAATGAAAGGGGATCTTGTAAGGCTCATGTAGTTCGTATATGTGTTAGAGAAACGCCTGGGCGGGTGGTTTAAGCCATGCCTAATCATGGTGGAAACCTGCAGCGTAACCATAGTGAGCAATCTATGAAGCATCCCTTATATAAAAAAAACCCTATGCAAATAGGAAAGAAAAAAAAGAGAGAAAGAAAAAAAAAGATACCTATGCAAATAGGAAATAAAAGGATGCTGAGATGCTCATTGTCTGCTTGCCTTGTCATTTTGATATGGGGATTCTTCCGTATCATCAAGCAACGGTTCTCTATGATACACATGTACTTACAATGACAAGAACTTACATGTGAATAAACTTGAGTAGCATGAGGAACGGTACTCGTAAGTAAGGGGCATGAGATTTTCAGCTTAAACTTGTCAAGCATATCCTCATATTTGATCACTTTAACTTTAATCACCTAAAGATGCTTATGATAGGGGCAATGAGAGCTCAAAGCTAATGAGTACCATACTTTCAACATTTGGAAACCTTTCAAACTTTTAAATATTTTCTTTCACTTTTATGTTGAGTCACCATTTATTCTTTGAGCACCTTCCCGATAGCATAGGTGTCATTCTTAGTGTAATGTGCTTGTTCCAAAACACGGTTAATTATGACATAACTTTGACACTTTGTATCTTTGATAAGTTTATTTCTAGTATTCACTTAAACTTTAGAGGTGCCTTGGCATCTAAGTTTTGCTCCAAAGAAAGGCAAGCGAGACACCACTTTATCATATCTTCATATGAGCATTACAATCCTGCATATGCGTATATACCATGTTGCCTATTATTAATGCGTTGGAATCTCTTCATAGATTACATGACCATTAGGTAGACTTATTTACATACTCCTTATTATGAATTGCCTAAGCATTTGATCATATGCTGGGAATATATACATCTTATGAAGCAAATGTGTTCGTGAAAGTTTCTTTTATCGCACTCAGTTTTCAACTGAATTGCTTGAGAACAAGAAATAAGCTAAGCTTGGGGGGAGTTGATACGTCCAAAACGTATCTACTTTCCCGAACACTTTTGCTATTGTTGCTCTAATTTGTGTGATTTTGATACAACTAATGTGGACTAACGTTGTTTTCAGTAGAATTGCCTTGGTGTCTCGTTTATGTGCAAGAATTCAACTTTCAGGAAAAATCTCAGAAAATATCGCAAAACTCATATTTTACCAGAAGACTCACGGAGCCAGAAGAGGAGACGAAGAAGAGCCACGAGGGGCCCACACCCCCTAGCCGCGCGGGCCAGGCCAGGCCGCGCCAGGAGGGGGTGTGGCCGCCTCGACCTCTCCTTTCGCCTATAAAAGCCCTCTGACCTAAAACAGATGGGGGGTTTGACGATTTTCCACATAGAGTTCCGCTGCGTTGCCACCACCAGATACTGTGATTCGGAACCAGAAACTTCGTTCTGGCACCCTGTCGGGACGGGGAAATGGAGGAGATCATCGCCATCATCATCACCGTCGCTTCTCCATCAACCATCCATGATTCCCCCATCCATGAGTGAGTAATTCCCGGCTGTAGGCTATGGGGATGGTAGGGATTGGATGAGATGGTTCATGTAATTGCATCAGATTGTTAGGGCATGGTGCCTAGTATCTATTAGTGCTTTTTGACTTTGTTGCAACTTGTTATGCTTAATGCTTGTCACTAGGGCCCGAGTGCCATGATTTCAGATCTAAACATGTTATTGATTCATGAGGATATTATTGTTTATGATCTTACCTGCAAGTTGTATACACATATTATGTCTGGAACCAAAGGCCCCGAAGTGACAATAATCGGGATAACCGGAGGGAATGGTTGTGATATGAGGATCACGTGTGTTCACAGAGTGTTAATGCTTTGCTCTAGTGCTCTATTAAAAGGAGCACCTTAATTTCCAGTAGTTCCCTTGAGGCCCCGCTGCAAACGGGCTGGCATGACAAAAGATATTATGCAAGTTCTCATTACGAGCACGTATGACTATATATGGAACACATGCCTATGATTATAGTACTTGGATGCTTTACCTTATTTATCTGCAAATGCCCTATATCTTGATTTCTACATGAATTGTCTTGTTCATGCAACGCCCATCCATCCATCTCTATGCCTACCGCGCTTTAATCCTACTGTTTACTACAATTGTTACTACTGTCTTTACTTTTACTACTGCTTTTACTTTGCTACTGCTATTACAAAATTGTTGCTACTAATAAACTACTGCGAGCAAGATTGTTTCCAGGTGCAGCTGAATTGACAACTCAGTTGTTAAGGCTTATAAATATTCTTTGGCTCCCCTTGTGTCGATTCAATAAATTGGGTTTCACTTCCCTCGAAGACTATTGCGATCCCCTATACTTGTGGGTCATCACGCGCGCACACACTCGCCAACGGTCTAGCTCCCCACGTGGGTCCCGCTGGTCGCTTTCCCCTGCCATCACTCCGTGCCAGGATGAGAACGATACGACTCCATGCCACGATGCGAAACGCGTGTCCTCTCTGTCACGTGGGCACCTGTCGGTGTCCCTGTCCCCTGACAGTACTCACAGCGACGAGACCAATAGCTGTTCTCCCGCCTACACGCCAACATAGCCTCCGGTTAGCACTGACATGGTCTTCTATGATTTGCCTGCTGCTGATTGCCAGCCGAAGGAAGCACATCCCACAAGATCTTCTATGGAGTCTATGCCAACACCGCCTCCTACTGTTGGTGTTCAAACAAGGCTGCAAAAAGGCATTTGCAATCGAAAAAATATATTGATGGCACTATTAGATATGCACTGCTTACAACTACAGGAGAACCTAAGAATTTAACTGGATCTTACTAATGTACACTGGAAGCAAGCTATGCAGGAGGCATGTGATGCTCTTATTGCAAATAATAATTGGCATCTTGTACCGCCAAGTTCAAACAAAAATTTCATTGACTGTAAGTGGGTGTACCGTATTAAAAGGAATGCTGATGGAGTATTAACAGGTATAAAGGAAGACTTGTTGCCAAAGGTTTCAGACAAAGGTATGGTCTTGACTATGAAGATATTTTTAGTTCTGTTGTCAAGGCTGCAACTATCAGACTAGTTGTTTCTATTTCTGTATCAAAAGGATGGAGTTTACGGTAGCTAGATGTAAATAATGCGTTCTTATGTGATGTTCTAGAAGATGAGATTTATATGAAACAACCACCAGGTTTTCAGTCTTCCGCTACTCCATATCACATTTGCAGACTTGATAAGGCTTTGCATGGGTTGAAACAGGCTCCGAGATCATGGTACTCTCGTCTCAGCTCCAAGTTGTGCACTCTGGGTTTTTCTTCCCTCTAAAGCTGACACATCCTTGTTTCTCTTTAACAAGGCAGGTATCACTATGTTTCTTCTCATCTACGTCGATGATATTATTGTGATAAGTTCTTCAGATTCTGCCATATCAGCTCTTCTACACAATCGCACAGATTTTGCTCTCAAGGATCTTGGAGATTTGCAATTTTTTCTTAGGCCTAGAGGCTCATAAGCAACACAATGTTCTTTTGTTGAATCATGAAAAATATGCTACAAATATCATCAAGTGTGTGGGCACGAGTCATTGTGCACCATGTCCTACGCCTCTTATAGTAAATGACAAGCTCTCCTTGACTGATGGCACATTACTTGGACCAGAGGATAGTACTCCGTACAGGAGCATTGTTGGAGCACTTCAGTATCTTACTTTGACATGACCTGGCTTATTATTTTCTGTTAATAAGGATTGTCAATATCTTCATGCTCCTACCATAGCTCACTGGACTACAGTCAAGAGAATTTTGAGGTATATTTAGGGTACCAAACAGGTTGGTCTCACTTTTTAGAAATCCTCCTCTACACTTCTTAGTGTCTATTCTAATGCAGACTAGGCAGGTGATCTTGATGATAGACGCTCTACAGGTGGTTTTGCTATATTTTTTGGTCCTAATCTCATTTCTTGGAGTGCCAGGAGCAGGCTACTGTCTCTCGTTCTAGTACAGAGGCTGAACACAAAGCACTAGCAAATGCTACCACTGAACTTATCTGACTTGAAGCACTTGTTCGTGAACTTGGCATTTCAGTCAAGGAGAAGCCATGTTTATGGTGTGATAATCTTGATGCTACATACATGTTTGCTAATCCAGTTTTTCATGCCCGCACTAAGCATATTGAGATTAATTTATTTTTTGTTCGACAATGAGTTGCTTCCAAGCAACTTGATGTCAAATTTATCTCTAGCAAGGACCAGCTTGCTGATGATTTCACCAAGACTTTATGTTCTAAGAAACTAGATGAGTTTAAGCGTAATCTAAACCTTCCCAGGTCTAGATTAAGGGGGGGTGTTAGATATGTAATATGGGTAGTGTACAATATGGTGTAGTACATCAATTGCACACGTACGGGTATTTGTACTCTACCACGACGGGGGCTCTTCCTATCAATATAACACGTAATCGAACCTTCGAGAGGGGGTATCGTTCCACAAATGAATTCCACATCGCTGACATTAGCAGAGGCAACGTCGACGAAGTTCCCCATGTGATGAGAGCGCTCAGCCACCTCCCTCCCCGCCTCGGCCTTTGACCAGGCCATGTGGAACTCATCTATCGCCGATAGGATGTCGTCAAAGGAGGCGCGCTAATCCTCTGGCTGGGAAACTCCTCCGGGTCATTGTCAGACTTCAGCTGGAGCTGCCAGCGCTCGTACTCCAGCGACGGGTGCCACACGGGCGTCTTCAGCTTCACCTTCTTCACCCGCGATGTATCAGGCTCCTTCTTCGACGCGACGAGGCGCATGTGGCCCGCGGTGCCAATGGCGCCTGTGGCTCCCGGATGACGCCGCTGGCACTAGAGCGCTTGTGCGGCTTCTCCTCGGACTCGTCCTTGACAGGGGAGAGATGAGAGTATATGGGAGTCCTTGGCGTTGAGGACGAAGATCGTGACGAGTAAGATGACGCTGAAGCCATCCTACGTAGATCCCAGTGACACTCGGGCGGCGGTAGCGCATGTGCACCTGGTTTCCTCCCCCGTATCTCTCGGACATGGATATTGGAGGATGCTTTCGCGTGGGAGGTGGGGAAAGGGAGGGGATTGGGATGAACAACAGAGAGAGAGATGAACAATGGTGACGCGTGTTCTACATATATCGGTGGGAAAAATGCGGGAACGAGCGGTGGCGCGCAATAAGGCTGCCACGAGACCTGTGATAGGACACGTCAACTACTCACCAGAGTAACTATTGTACACATTGCTATATGATGGCTACAAATGTCATAGAGCCAACGGTTCGCTATACTATTGAACTTGCTACAAGCAGATGAAAAACGGAGGTGGCTATTCGTCTCATCGGTGCATTTGCACCCATTGCGAGTAAACATATTTTAAAATATCAAAAAATTGGAAAAATTCTACATATATATCTGAACATGATTTTATGTTCGTTCAGAAGTTTTCAGGATAAAAGAACATTCTACATATCCCGTGCAAAAAAGACAAAAATGTCTAGTGAATAGTCCTATTCACGTGATATTTTTTGTCTTTTTTATACGTGACACATAAAATATTCTTTCATCCTGAAAACTTGTGAAGGAGCATAAAATATTCGAATGTACATGCAGATTTTTTTTTGAATTTTTTGATATTTCGAAATATGTTTCTCACAATGAGTGAAAATACACCCATGAGTCAAAAGGTCTATGAAAAACACAATGGAATAGCAGACTCTTGATTAATATAAGATGTTTTACCTTTTGTGAAGCGAATGTATTTAGATACTCTTTACAAAAACATCTTATATTATAGAACAGCGGGAGTACATAAGTTGATGAAGTCTATGGTCCTTTGAAAGTCTTTAAACCAGAGACATTTTATATATTTTCTAAAAAATCATTCCCTCCTATCCGAATTAATGGATCATATTTTTCTAAATTCGGATGTATCTAGCACTAAAATATATTTAGATGCATCACAATCTAGACAAATCCGAGTCCCATTAATTTGAATCGGAGGGAGTAGATGGATTATATGCATGTCATAAGGAACTCTGATTAAAAAAAGTCAAATAGTGAGTATGAGTGTATAACTGAAAAGAACCGGAGTGACATTTCGAAAAAACAACAAAACATGACACTCCAATCATAGATGTGTGACAACGGAGTCGTGGCGCCACATGCAATGATCACCAACCATACTATTACACGCTTTTGATAATGCAAGGAGAAACGCCAACCACACTCAGTGTCTTGTCTGACTCTCTTGATTATAACAAGGGAGCGGTTCATATTATATTCTCCATTATTGCGAAAAAAGAATTCGTCTTGGCGTACTGTGTAGATAGGCTAGTTTGTCTACCAAGGATGCAGGAGCTCCGCCCGGCCACTCATTGAGATAGGAGGATGAGTTTGTCGGCAATTTAAGAGCTGGCCGGACACGTCACACGTGTGGCCCCTTGGCTATGATGTCATCACCACAGAGGATAACTATATACTCCATCGGTCCTAAAATAAAATAAGTGACGAGGTTTTGTATAACTATACATATATCTACTTATACTAAAACATGTCTAGATAAATCTAGTCAACACGTCACTTATTTTAGGACGGAGGGAATGTAAAATTCAATTTCGTCAAAATTCATCCTCGAAAACGAGAATGCTACGTACTACCTCCGTTTCATAATATAAGATATTTTACCTTTTGTCAAATGAATATATTTAGACATATTTTAGTGTGTAGATTCAAAGTAAATTTACACATTAAAATGAGTCTAGATACATTCGTTTCACAACTAAACATAATATATTATGGAACGGAGGGAGTAATTCCTAAGTAACAGTATGCATGGTCTTCGACTTGGTGACGTTTGTAAACTAATACTTTGATCAACTTTTATGAAAATATGTCGCTACAAATCAGACTAAATATGATTTTGCAAAAAATAAATCAGACTAAATATGCATCATGAAGTATGTTCTAAGATCGTTCTGGTAACATCAATATTGTGTGTTTTAGATGTTATTTTATTTTAGTTCGGAGTATTAGAGATCAAACCCAGATATGCTTTGACTAGCAGAAATTTTAAATCTACACACTTACTATATGAGGAAGCAGATATAAAAATATATACTACAATGGAAAGTGGAAAAAAGAGAGGTTATTGCTGCATGGCAGTCACTTAATGAATCGCTATAAATTTTGCGATTAAATAGACTTGAGCCAATACTTCTCCTAATCTTGTGGTTGTGTTGATGTTTCTCCGGCTTTACTGCTTATGAAGCTTCTCCATCGGTCTCGAATTAGATGTAGCAGATTTCTCTAGATTATCTACAAATCTGCATCCAATTCAGGATATAGAGAGTATTAGTTTTAGTTAAACTCTGCTAAGCTTATTTTCAGGAGTGCAACGAATCTAGTTCAGAATTCTGGTTCCATCCATTCGCTGCAGGTTGCGTATCTGTTTCCAGGGCACATACAGATAGCTCCTAACCTGGCCCAGAATCATGTCTACATTGATTCATCTGTCCTCTAGTTAGAATTCTGGCTAGTACATTATTCATCTCTGCTCTTGGAGTCCGAGTGAACAAAATTGGAGTATCTTCGACAAGCTATGTCTTAACTCGTTACTAAGAAAGTACTCCTTGTCAAGACACTTAGTGTGCTTGGCAACTTAACAGATCTCCACGAGAGACAAGCAAGATGACATTCAAATAAGAGATCAGTTAAGTTGTCCACTACTCACCGTTAAAACAACATAACTACTCCATTTTTTAGAATCTTACACAGATTTTTAAAATATTTTTCGAAGTTCTTATTTGCCATAGACTTCTTATATTTTTTCCGAAATGGGGCAGCCCAGGCCTCTGCATCAAAATGATGCATATGACATTTTTATTACCTTATTCTTTTATATAAGGCTGAATATGTTAGAAAACGCGCAATGGTGCTATATTGACAATGTCGCATAAATTACTAACATGGAACAGATGGAAATGAAAAAAAAATAGGCATGTCTTATATTATCTAAGACATGATTTATTCAAATGAAAAATGAGACAATTCTCTCAATTGCATGTGTTGATATCTTTCCATCACATCTTATCTTAATTACTTTTATTCATCAGTGGTGACATTAGGAAATAATCCCTTGTATTATAACATGTTTTTGGTCTTCTCTAAATGATGTGGACTACACGCGAGAAGAATGCAGTAACCATTGAACATGTCCTTATAACGCGAGATTGTTGAGAGATTTTTCTAACAATTTTGCTCAATTATTGGCATTATAAAACTTCTGTCACAATAATTCCAAAGGAAATTAGTGTGTGGCCACTCTTGATGGGACACTCTTGCATTGACATACATGTACACTCTTTTTTATCTATCTTCCTCACTCTCAATCGTGACCAAAACTGATCCTCA
The DNA here is from genome assembly GCA_910589775.1 of Avena eriantha. Taxonomy (NCBI): domain Eukaryota; kingdom Viridiplantae; phylum Streptophyta; class Magnoliopsida; order Poales; family Poaceae; genus Avena; species Avena eriantha. Next base: position 441,899,872 of record OU342741.1, on the reverse strand, counting down.
TCTCCATACAACAACAGTATTACCGCACATAATCCTTCAAATGGTAAGTACTACGAGTTAGTAGTGAGCGAGCAAACAATAGAAAAGTTCCTATATGGGGATTAAGGTACAAAACAATCCTTACCTGATAATCTTAAAATATGAAGTAACAATTTCACTTGTTGGGGAATAAGGTACAAAATAGCGTATAGAATAATGTGTAAATTATTTTTAGGTGAGGCGGAAACACTTACAAACACCAAAACCTACAAAAATGTTGTCTTGCTATTGCACCAAAGTATATATTTTTTATTTTATTTTAATAGTCGGATTGTGCATAGACGCATGCAAGTTATATGTGTTGAAAATAGGGAGAAAATGATGCACCCTGGTCGGTTCGAAGCCTTGATCAGAGCCTTCCATTCTTAGTGCAATACCATCAAATAAGATTCTATATCGATATGGTAAGTGAACAAGTTTTGCATCTCTTGTGTACTGTTTTGGTTATTTCCTTTTGTTTTCTACATCTGAGTTTTATATTTGTTTGTTAAAATAGTTGTCGATTTTAAAACTATATTAAATTAGGGTTAAAAATATGCATATAGACCATTGAACTTTATAAACCTAAATTTTGACATGATTTTACTATAATTCTATGTTTTAAAATGTGAAATGTGCGGTTTGCATATTTGTTTTCCCATAATTTTTGGGTTTTGAAATGTGAAGCTCGGCACTTTGCACATTATTAACCACAAATACACATTTGAACCCCAGAAATGTGACATATTTTTGTCAAGTCATTTGTGTAGAAATCTGCAAGCTCTATAACTGAACGTAATCGTTTTTTGCAATTTTTATTAGAAATGTGGAATCGGATAATTTACATACTTTGAAGCCTGAAATTGCACATATATATATATATATATATTATTTGTAATGTTTTATTTTAGAAACGAGAGAAATGACCTAAACCTCGTGTCCTCCTCCCGAGGGCGACTCGGGGATGATCAAGGTTAGCATCGCCAGCCCCTCCTCCACCACCCCCTCCCTTGCCGCTACCGGTGGTGTCGGGGATTCCTATCCGCCTTCTATTCTACCATAGCCTCCCTCTTCCTCTCGCCATGCGCACCTTGAACTCGTTGGGAAGGCAGACCCAACTTCATTGTTGTGCGACTGCCCTTAGGGATCCCCCGCTTCTCTAGGAATGACATTGCGATGTGGTCGACGTCTTTCACTCTGGTTGCTGATGTCGACACATCGATGCGAAAATGTGATGGACTAGGATCTGACAAGATCCCACTCGTCAGTATCGATCTCCTACTCGGGTGCAGGGGTCACGGCCATCTTTCTCCATGAGCTTCATGACCATGGATTCCTCCCATGTTCTCGGTCTTGTTGGGTAGATGACTGGGGCTAGGGATCATAGAGGAGCATCCTCTGTGTAGCTAGGTAGGTTGGCTACGCGTAGGAGGTAGGCTGCCTCCTGGGCGATTGGCAAGGCTAGATCTTTTGGTATGTCTGCCCGGTGGCCTCGAGAGGTGGACGCGCAATGACTTGGCGGAAGGTCCATTGGGTGTGGTGTCGAATGGCTACATTGGCCGTGTGGATGGTGAGATGACTATCATGGGTCGATCATGGCTACGAGATGTCCTACTCTTATCCAGATCTTGAGACCTTGCCTTCCAGGTGCCCTATGTTTTTGACTCCGTGCAGGCGTGGATCATGCTATCTAGGCGAAAGCCTTGTCCTCTTGATGTCGGTGATGACAATGGTGAAGTCCTAGGACGCTGCAAATGATCTTGGAAGCGTTATCGTTGGTATACGTGTCTTTTTCCTTGGCTGTCAAGCAAAAGCTTTTGGTCGGATTTATGGATCAGGCGACGCCGACGCTTTTGCACCACTCCATTCTTGAAGGTGTTGTTTCACAAACCTAGAGTCTACCGGCCGTCGAGGTGTGCCTAGTGACTGTCATAAGTGTTGCTCTGTTTTTGTGTTCTTGGTTCCGGTTAGATGGTCATGCTCTTTTGTCTCTTTGGCCTTGGCAGTCTTATCATTTTTCTCCATTCATGCTTTATTTAAAGGAAAACATTGGGAGAAGCCCCCATGGTAAGTTTCATTTCACGCTCTTCCATCCATAGCGAGGGGGCAGGGGTCGCTCTTTCGAAGTGGAGACAGATGTAGTACGACAGAAAGTCTTTCTTGCTGCGGCGTGTACATGGCTTCATCTTCGGCTCGTCATCTTCATCAAGATCATGCTTGTGACTCTCTTAGATCAAGCAATTGTTGAGGCTTAAGCGGATTTAGAGTGTCAAGACTCAAGCGGTGCGCATTGTATATCTTCTCATTTGCTTGTTTCTACTCTTCCCTGTGAGATGATCTCCTAAGCACATGTAACCCTTAGCCGTTTGTGGCTTTATTATTTTCAAATTCAAATCAGGACGTAATGCCAACGGTTTAAGAAGTTCAAAAATGAAACCTACAGTTCAACATACTTTCAATTACCCGGTAACATAGTAATACGCAAATATGTACTCCCTCCGTCCTAAAATAACTGACTTCACTTTGTCTAATAATTAGATACATTTATATCTAAACAAAATGAAGTCAGTTAATTTGGAGACAGAGGGAATATTTTAGTTCTAATTAACCGCTAGAACTGGTGTGGACTGGTGGGACAGGTTGTCGCCACGATCTTCCGAACCAAGCAACCCTCTGCCTCAGGTTGAAAACGACCTTCGTCCTTGTAAGTAGCCAAGTAGGTAATCGCACTGTTTTCATCCACGACACGTTGCACATTTGAACTACTCATGACAATGACGAATCAGTAGATTAATTGCTACAATGATAGGCATATTAATATTCAGCTATCAACAACTCGTTTATATATAATATATAAAATCAGCTATCAACCAGCAAAACAAATTGGGAGATGTGCGTGGCAGGAAACTTAAATTTCCACGGACAATGCAAATTTGGATGTACCGAAGGCCCAGAAGCTAGAGGGAGGACGTGCGGCGACGTTGCTGGAGCAAATTAATCGCACAGGGTGAGAAAGATGACCTAACTGCAAAGCTCAATCGACCGATTTTTTATTGAAGTACTTCTGCTCCTAAAACAAAACAAAATTAATACGCATGTCTAGCTACACGATTTCGGCGACAGACGGCCGGTGAACTTCCGTCCGGCACAAGGGGCAGGTGCTCTTGCAGGTACTGAACCACCTCCGCATGCACTCCCGGTGGAACTCGTGCCGGCACGCCGGCAGCACGCAGCACACGTCGCCGTCCTCCAGCGCCGCCAGGCACACAGCGCACTCCTCGGCCGCCGGCTCCTCGCCGCCCGTGGCCGACGCGCTGCCGCTGCCTTGGCCTTGCCCTTGGGGCCGTGTGTACGACGACACGTAGTCTATCATCTTCGCGAACTCTTTCCGACGTCGCCAGTGGAGCCACCAGTAGATCAGGGCTGATATGATGAAGAACGTGCCGATGATCTCGGCGTCTGAGAGCAGCTCCTGCTGTAGAGGAGATACACGAGGCATGGCCGCCGGCCCGCCGGTGTTCGTGATTCGATCCTGCGCGTGCCGATCGGCGTATATGTACGTTGGCTTTGCCATCGTCATAATCGGATGCACACAAAACTTATGCTACCAGTGTATGCTGCGTGTCAAAAACTAACTCGGATTACGTACGTAAATGGAAAGAACACTCCCAAACAAATTCCAACCATCCACCCCTTGCGATTCGAAGCTCTAGCTACATTGGAAGCTAATACATCATAGAGGGAAACTATGAAAAAAAAACTAGCCCAACCCCGACACCCCTCTCCCCCATGGCAACTTGGGCTCTTCCACCATCTCCTGCCTGTTAGACAAAGTAATCATGTCCGTATACGGCATAGAGTATACTCTACTCGTATACGGACTCCTCCTGTCAAGCCACCACGGGGGCTATTCCCGTGTCATATATATACGTACCGATGGCTCTATTGAGTCCATCGTCCCTGCATAACAACCCACATGGTAACAGAGCTAGTCTTCCGTCGACGTCTAGCCTAAAAATCGATCCGATCCCACCCTCCCGATCTCCCTAGATCGCAGCCTCGAAAACCCACACGGAAAACAACCCAATTTGCCGATCTCCTTCCCGATCGTAGCATCCCACACAAAGCCGATCACCAGATCATAGCACCCCAGAAAAATCCAAGCCGATCACCGATCGTAAGCACCCAAAAACCCACAGAAAACCATGTCAACCTCCACCTCGATCGCTTCCTTGGTGGCTGCTCTTGGTGCTCCACCAACGGAGAAACTCACGAGGCATAATTTCCTCTACTGGCAAGCGCAGATTCTGCCTTCCCTTCGTGGCGCCGAAGTCATGGGTCTGCTGGATGGATCCGACACGGCGCCCCCCTCCACCATCGAAGTTTCTGATGCCGACAAATCAAAAGCAGTCAAGAACCCGGCCTACTCGGCCTGGCTATCCCGGGACCAGCAGGTCCTTGGTTTCCTCCTAAAGTCCATGGCGCCTGACATCATAGGCAAGGTCCTCGGTCTTGAACATGCAGCTGAAGTGTGGGGAATCATCACCAACCTCTACTCCTCGCAGTCCAAAGCCCGGGTTAATATGCTACGGGGTGCTCTTACCAATACCAAGAAAAACGAGATGCCTGCCTCGCAGTTTATTGCCAAGATGAAGGGGTTCGCCTCCGAGCTTGCGGCGGCTGGGAAGAAACTTGATGATGATGAGCTCAAAAGTTACATCCTCAATGGCCTTGATGGTGACTACAATCCTCTTGTTGCCTCCATCAATGCGGTACCAAGCACTACACTCACGGATATGTGTGCCCAGCTCACAGCCTTCGACTACCGTTAGCAAATGCTCAACGAGACCGGACAAAACTCTTTCTCCTCTTCGGCCAATGCTGCTACACGACGGGGTGCCCCTTTTCGTCCCTATGGTGGTGGCCAAGGATACCAAGGATGGCGCCCAACTCGTGGCCAAGATCAAGTCCGGGGCCAAGATCAGCGACGAGGACAGGACCAACGTGGTGGACAAGATCCACGCAGAGATCAAGGTGGACGTGGCCGTCCCTCTGCCAGGGGGGGTCGTGGACGTGGCCGTGGAAGGAATTCTACTCCCTTCCAAGAAGGTACTTGTCAGATTTGCAAAAAATATGGGCATCCCGCGAGTGATTGCTGGTGGCGTTATTCTGAACGTGACGATGATGATGACAATTCACACACAGAACACAAAGGTGCCTATGGAGTTGATACCAACTGGTACCTGGATACTGGCGCCACAAATCATGTCACGAGTGAATTAAACAAACTCCATACTCGTGACAGCTACCATGGACATGATCAAGTACACACTGCTAGTGGTAAAGGTATGCCAATTCAACATGTTGGTCATTCAATTTTGCATACCCTCATAGCTCTCTTCATCTTACTGATATATTGCATGTTCCAAGCGCTTCCAAAAGCTTACTATCCGCTCACAAAGTTGCCCTAGACAATAATGCCTTCATTGAAATTCACCCGTTTTTCTTTTTGATCAAGGATCAGGCCACGAAGCAAACCATGTTTAGAGGTCCGTGTCATGGTGGCTTGTATCCTCTTGTTCCAGTCTCCACGTCGTCACCCAAGCACGCCTTCATCACCGTCAAGCCTTCTTCATCCACCTGGCATCGTCGTTTAGGGCATCCATCGTCGTTCATCATTCAAAAAATTCTTAGGAAAAATAATCTTTCGTATTCTCCTAAAATAACTCCTTACATATGTGATCCTTGCCAACAAGCTAAGAGTCGTCAATTACCATATCCTGTCTCTACTAGTGTGTCTATTGTTCCTTTGGAACTAGTTTTCTCGGATGTATGGGGCCCCGCTCCCGCTTCTATTGGCAAACATCAGTATTATGTAAGCTTTATTGATGATTATAGTAAATTTACTTGGATTTATTTGCTCAAGAAGCGTTCTGAAGTCTACCAAGTCTTTCTTAATTTTCAGCAACTTGTTGAACGAAAGTTTGGAAATAAAATTATCACTATGCAAACAGATTGGGGTGGTGAATATGAAAAACTCAATTCCTTCTTCCGAAAGGTGGGCATTACACATCAAGTTTCTTGTCCACATGCTCATCAACAAAATGGTTCGGCCGAGCGCAAACACCGTCATATTGTTGAAGTTGGTCTTTCTTTACTTGCTAATGCATCTATGCCCTTAAAATTTTGGGATGAAGCTTTTCTCACAGCCACATTCCTCATTAATTTGCTTCCTACCAAGGTGCTTAATTTTGAGACTCCCGCTGAAAAATTGCTTCATGTTAAACCCAACTATGATTCCCTTCGCGCGTTTGGTTGTGCTTGCTGGCCCAACCTTCGTCCCTATAATAAACACAAGCTTGATTTCCGTTCCAAACGATGCGTCTTTCTTAGCTATAGTCCTATGCACAAAGGAGTTAAATGTCTGGATGTGTCAACTGCGTGTCTATATTTCTCGTGATGTTGTATTTGATGAAGCTATTTTTCCTTTTGCCTCTCTTTGTCCCAATGCCGGGTCTCGTCTTCGCGAAGAAATTCTTTTACTTCCTAACAATTCATCAACCACACCATCTAGTACCGAGGGCATGCATATTGATGATCACATGTATATTGTTCCACGTACTGACCCTATGCAGGAACCACCCCCTGAAAACTCGTATGCCACCAGTGAAGAGAATTCGGAAAACGGAGCTGGAATTAGTTCATAGGAGCATGAAATAACAACGTCAACACAAAACCAAACAAGTGCTGATATCCAGGATGATACGGAAGCATCTGATTCGGTGCGGTCCCCTGCTGCTGCTCCTTCTCAGGGGGACAACATCAGCCCGACACGACGGGACCAAGCATCCCCGCGCGTCACGCCGCAGTCCCCGCCTAGCGCGCAGCTCCCCTGTGTTAACGACCCGCCAACGGAGCCGGGATCCCTCTCCCGTGACGCCACGTCGCCTCCCTCCTCTGGCACGATCGGATCTTCTGCGGCCTCCTCTACACCGCCCTCTGCCACATCATCGGCTACACGATTCTCTACGCCGGACCAGTCAGATTCAGCCGGATCTGTTGTGCCTCTAGATTCTGTAGCCTCTCTTGTACATCAGCATGCTACACGCCTTGCCAAAGGTATTCATCAACCTAAAATTTACAAAGATGGAACTATTCGGTATGGACTTCTTACATCGATAGGTGAGCCTCGAAATATTAAGGATGCTCTTAGTGATGTTAATTGGCGGAAAGCAATGCAAGAGGAGTATGATGCGTTGATGATGAACAAGACCTGGCATCTTGTTCCTCCTAGTTCTAGCAAAAATATTGTTGATTGCAAGTGGATCTATCGCATCAAGAAACATGCCGATGGCACAATTGACAGGTATAAAGCACGTCTTGTGGCCAAAGGATTCAAGCAACGGTATGAAATTGATTATGAAGATACCTTTAGCCCTGTTGTTAAGGCTGCCACTATCAAGGTTGTGTTAGCCTTGTCAGTTTCTCAGGGATGGAGCTTACGACAGCTAGATATCAAGAACGCGTTTCTACATGGTGTTCTGGAAGAGGAAGTCTATATGCAACAACCTCCTGGGTTTGAATCTCCTCAAAATCCAAATTTCATATGCAAACTTGATAAAGCTCTCTATGGTCTAAAACAGGCTCCCCGTGCATGGTATTCTCGACTAAGCTCCAAGATCCTTGATCTTGGTTTTCTTCCATCAAAGGCTGATACCTCACTTTTTATTTACAACAAGTCAGGGATAACCCTGCTTCTTCTGATATATGTGGATGATATTATTGTGACTGGCTCCTCAGATCAAGCTATCGCGACTCTATTACACAACCTCAGTGATACCTTTGCTATTAAGGACCTTGGTGATTTGCATTATTTTCTGGGGATTGAGGTCAAGAAAACTTCCGCTGGACTACTCTTATCTCAAGAGAAATATGCTGTTGACCTCCTTGCACGTGTTGGACTGGCTAATTGTACACCTTGTCCCACACCACTCTCTATCAATGATAAATTGTCTCTTCAAGATGGATCTCCTCTTGTCTCTGAGGATATTTCACAGTATCGTAGCATTGTTGGGGCTCTTCAGTATTTGACATTGACAAGACCGGACATCTCTTTTTCTGTTAATAAAGTCTGTCAGTATCTTCATGCACCAACTACTGCTCACTGGACATCTGCCAAGCGTATTCTGCGCTATATACAAGGGACCCTCAAGGTTGGATTAACATTCCAAAAGTCCCCTTCTACATTGCTTAGTGTGTTTTCTGATGCAGATTGGGCGGGTTGTCTTGATGATAGACGCTCTACAGGGGGATTTGCCATCTTTTTTGGACCAAACTTGGTTTTCTGGAGTGCCAGAAAACAAGCCACTGTGTCCCGCTCGAGCACTGAAGCTGAGTATAATGCTACTGCTGAATTGATTTGGGTTGAAGCCCTTCTTCGTGAACTTGGTGTTACTCTCATGGACAAACCATGCCTTTGGTGTGATAATCTTGGAGCTACATATCTTTCAGCCAATCCCATCTTCCATGCTCGTACCAAACATATTGAGATTGATTATCATTTTATTCGAGAACGGGTTGCCAACAAACAACTAGACATCAAGTTTATCTCTAGCAAAGATCAAGTTGCTGATGGATTTACTAAAACTTTACCTACACATAGCTTACATGAGTTTAGGCGTAATCTAAACCTTTCTCATGGTTTAGATTAAGGGGGGTGTTAGACAAAGTAATCCTGTCCGTATACGGCATAGAGTAGTACTCTACTCGTATACGGACTCCTCCTGTCAAGCCACCACGGGGGCTATTCCCGTGTCATATATATACGTACCGATGGCTCTATTGAGTCCATCGTTCCTTGCATAACAACCCACACTGCCTCCCTCCCACCTCCGGCCTCCTCCCCCGTCGCCGCTGGCACGGCCGCCAGGTGTAACCCGAGTGGCGCCGGCGGCGGTAGAGTGCTTCTCCCCAGGAGCTCGGGGCCAGAGATCCCAACCTCCAAGTGGCGCTCCTAGGGTGGCGGTGGTCTGGCTACGCTAGGGAGGTGGCGATGCGGTGGCGCGGCCATGCTGCTGCGGGGCAGCGCAGGATGGCCGCTCGGCAGGTGGCGGCTGGGCAGCGCGGGGTGGCCGGTGGCAAAGTGGCGCCGGATAAGCCCTTTTGGCCCAGATCTAGGCCCGTAGGACCCCATCTGGATTGTGGGTGGGTGGGCCTGCCCTGTCCACTATGTGCTCTGATGTAGTTCGCGCTAGGGCTAGTGGCACGGTGACCAGCCTGTTCCAGTGTGGCATCGGGCTTTATGGGCCCGATCCGAGCTTGGCCGGACCCTCTTGAGATTGATGTGCCCCCTATGGGAGATTTATGGGCCCGCTGGGCCCAGCTGGACCCAACTGGGACCGGTGTGCCTGTTTGTGTCCGGTCAACTACCGCCATTAGTGGTGGGGGAAGTTCCCTCCCGTGCGGCCGTAGTACTACTGGCCCTGATTCAATCTACTATTCATCGTTGTCTTGCAGGCCTCGTGATGTTAACATCAATGAGATAATGATGACATCTCCATGACCGTAGTAGCGCATGTTCGTGAATGGAAAGTTTGGTGGTGTCAAGACCTCGATCTTGTGGGGCATGCTCAACAGACCGCCTGGGGGTTGTGGATAGTTTTTTTTTGGGAGAAATCTTGTTGGCTCACCCGCCACCAACACAGGGATGTCTCAGGGTGGACCCATTTCTTCCTGGGGCGTCGTGGCTACCCTTCGTCCACTTTCCTTAGTGCGCTGGGGAAACCCTAGGACCAGTCTCTGGTCCGAGTAATATCATCATCAATTCCCTTCTTAAAGGTGTTGCTTACTTGACGATTTAGTGATAAGAGCGTGGTGGTACTTCTCTAGAGGGTGTAGTAATTGCGGATCACCTTTGTTTTGTTGATTTGCCTCTGTCTCCGGTCCGTTTATTTTTTCTTATGTTGGGTCTGTCTTTGCTTTGCTGCTATCGAAACATGTTCTTTCATTTTGAGACTATCATTGCAGCGCTGAAGCGTGGAGGCTCAGCGAAGGGTCGTCGGAAGTGCAAAGCAGGGCATCGGGTGGAGGGCTACTACATGTTGTATGACGACTACTTCGTCGATGAGCCGCTGCACGAAGAGGCTGTGTTTTGGCGCCGTTTTGGGATGAGTCGGAAACTCTTCCTCAACATCGTACATGCCATCCGGGAGTTCAACCCCTATTTCGTATGTAAGAAGGACTACACCAACATGGTAGGGTTTTCCTCACTACAGAAGTGCACAATGGCGATGATGTTGCTTGCACACGGAGCTCCAGGTGACAGTGCCGATGACTATCTCCGTATGGCCGAGTCCATCGATATTGATTGCTTGTACAGGTTCTGCAGAGCAGTGATTGCAGTGTTTGAGACACAATACTTGAGAACACCCACTGTTGAAGACAGTGCTCGGATCCTTGCAGTTAATGAAAGTAGAGGATTTCCTGGGATGCTTGAAAGCATCAACTGCATGCATTGGCATTGGAAAAACTTTCCATTCGCTTGGCAAGGAATGTACAAAGGCCACAAAGGAGGTTGCACTGTGATACTCGAGGAAGTTGCTACACACGATCTTTGGATTTGGCCTTCCTTCTTTGGCATAGCAGGATCGAACAACGACTTCAACGTCCTCTAGTTCTCAAATGCTTTTGCCAAACTTGTTGAGGGTCATGCTCCCCATGTGAACTTTGAGATCAACAGGCACCACTACAACAAGGGATACTATCTTGCAGATAACATCTATTCAAGATAGTCAATATTTGTAAAGACTATCTCAATCCCGATGCTCCCCAAGAATGCTCAGTTTGCCAAAGAACATGAAGCTTGTAGGAAGGACGTGGAGTGGATATTTGGTGTGATCCAACAGCAATTTTGCAGTTGTCTGATTTCCTACTATGACCTGGTCAAAAGATCAGATGTGGAAAGTGATAAACTGTTGTGTGATCTTGCACAACATTATCATTAAGGATGAGAGAAAGGATCCAGTGGATTTGGTCGAGCAGGACAAGCCATACTATAGACAGGGACCCCTTGCAGAGCATGATCACCAGGTACCACCATAGTGGGCTGCATTCATCGCCATGCGTCAGGAGAACCGAGACCCGGTAGTGCGTCAACAACTGTAGGATGATCTGGTTGAGCACATGTGGATACGCAAGGGCAACATGTATATGCCGAACATGATTTGGCCGAACTATATTGTATTTCAATCTATGCCGAAATATGTTTAATTTTATGCCAAACTATGTCAAACATTGGTCTGTATTCATATTTATGTCAAACTATGCTGAACTCTGTTTGAATTTGAGCGAAAACTTGTCACTTTTGCGTCGCCTGGAAACTACGTCTGAGAACGTGAGAGGAAAAACGGTCATTTTCAGGCCGAAGACATCTGTCCGGCGCTGCCGGATTTCGACTTAGGAATGCCTGACGAGGGAAGGTGCTCTGAGCAGACGGGAGATGCATGCATCTTCGGATCAGAGACGGGTTCGAAAGTGTCGTCCTCGTAGAAATCATGTTTTCCATCCGGATTGGGATTTCGGGATATTGTATATTTGTATCGCTGATTCGGAGTTGGCCTGGTTTCCCTGGGTAACAGAAAGACTAGGATCCAATTAAGAGCTAAAACAAGCGAGTAGTATCTAGGTTGATCTGCCATCATAGAAAGGGATCATGTGTTAGTCCTCACGATGACTATCTAACTCCCGGCAGGGCCGGTGCTGGTTGCTAGACCGCCACGGTGGTCTGAGGTGGTGCGCTGGCCGTCGCGCAAACACCATGACTAGCCATTGTTCATGCAGAGGTTCCACGTCCAAGGTCCCCGTACAACCCTAAGAGCATCTCTAACGGATACTGACACCATGGATGTTAAAACATGTTTACATGGATTCATTAAACGTGTTCTCGGTAGATTGAAAATATGGTTTTTAGTTCGATGGTGCGCGGCAAATTATATATTCTCTCATGTTCATATTAATGTTCTTAATTTCGTCTAGATACGAATACATCCCGTCTAAATATTTAATTAAATACATTTTAATTTAGATAAAATTGAGAAATAATATGAACCGAAAAAAGTAGGAAATTCCTAAATCTCAGCTAGCAGAGAATTAATGTAGACCGTAGTCAACTTTATAACTGTTGGTTGATCTTAACAATGTGCTACGCACGACGCGCGTGGCCGGCCAGTCTCTCGCTGGCACGACCACAAATGATTTGCGCAGCGGAAAAGCTAGACTTAGAGCATCTTGACTCGGTTTCTCAGCAGGCCATTTCTAAGGCGATTTTTTCTTCCGGACGTTGAAATTGGCCTGGCCGCGTTTTCAGACGACAGTTTTGTTTGGATTTGGCCCAAAATACCTCCGGCGTTCCCAGGCCGATCCCGGGGCGACGGAAACACGCTGAGAATGCCGGACGAACTGAATTCGGCGGGAAAAAAGATCTCAGCGTGTGGACCCGCCTAGTCAGCGACCGAAGACCGTTCGTCTTTATCCTTCCGTCTTGGCTCCCGCGAAGGACCGCCGGACAGACCGCTGGGCATTAACTGCCCACGTTAACCGTCAACCACGCGTCGACGTAATGGCGCGCCACCGCCTTCTCGGCTTCCCGCCGTTTCCCCTTTTTCCGCCACGCCGCTACACCCCTCCCGCTTTCGCCGCCCGTGCCTATAAAACATGGCCACATCGCCGGATCATAGCACATTGCCCCCTCCACCCCACACCACCACGAACTCCGGGGGAAGAAGAACTTGGCGAAGAAGATGATAGCGGAGAGGTTCCCGGTGACCCCGCAGCGACGAATGGCTTCGTCCGGCGGACGCTCCAGCCGTGGGAGGCGAGGATGCTCCACGACGCCGGGTACATGGCGTCGCTGGACTTCCGCTGCGCGCCCGGCTGGAAGCTCAGCGCCGGCGGCATACCGGTGTCGCCGATGCCGGTGGATGACGAGATGGTAGAGGATATCCAGGCCGCCATTGCGGCGATGCCGGATCCCGAGTTCGCCGAGGATCCCGGCAACTTCGCGCACTGGGAACACTTCTTCGCCGAGCGCCGCCTCGCCGAACACCAGGGGCTTCTAGGCGAGCCGCCAAAGCGCAACAACGCGGCGAGCCGTCGCCGGTGGTGGAGCGTGTCAGGGCGTACCCTCAACTACGTCCCCGAGCACATCCACGCCGGCAACAACCCCCGGCTGGGCTTCCCCCATTCGTCGGCACCAGCGGCGAGACCTAGGCGCCCCCCGGCGAACTGGGCGCCCAGGAGGATGGGCGCCCTCACCTCCAACTCCTCCGCTGCGCCATGCTCGTCCGGGATGGCGCTGGCGCAGTCCCCGCGAAGCAGCGGCGAGTTCTTTCGGCCTACCAAACGTGAGGCCGATATGCCTAGGAGCTCGCCGCCGAGGACACGTGCGCGGGGGATCATCATCAACGAGCCCCGCACGGCTCCGGCTCCGCCGGCTGGCCAGCATCGCCTACGCCAACCGAAGATGGAGCCCACCGACGCTGATGAGGATGCCTTCGCCATCAGAATGGTGATCGAGCGTTCTCTGCGCGAAGTCGCGCCACCACCGCCGATGGAGGAGCCAAACAACCTCGCCTGGTCCAGGGCGGACTAGGAGCAGGAAGAGGCACATCGTGTCTAGCACCAGCTGGAGGAGGTTGAACGCCGCCGACGATGACGTCGAGCCTTCCAGCCAGCTGTGGAGGTACGGCGACGCTGGCCAGGGTAGCTCGCGCCGCCCACAGACGCCGAGCGACGACGATAATGACGACGAAGATGGCATGGCGGACCCGGACTACACCCAATTCTACCGTAACTTCGGTATGTGAGGCGGCGTCCGGCGGCATCGGCGAACGGCATCGGCCTTTTCCATGTTTTTAGTTTTATTTACGCCTAAATGATGTAATAGTACGAATATGCCCGTTATTAATAAAAATCGCCTATATTTCACCAAATTCTGCAGAGTTTGCTTGAATTTCGCCAAACCCGGGAATTCGGCCTGGAAACGCGGCTGGGAAATGGGTCATTTCCAGGTCGAAATCTCGCTTCGTCCGGCGCTATTTAGCTCCGAATTTTTGTCTGGAAACGGCCAACGAGTGGAGATGCTCTTAGGAATACATATCACGAAAAATTCGTACAGAAGGACATGGAAACAACCGATTGGTTTAGTTTTTCTTCCTTCCATGATTTTCGGGCTGTAAACTCTCGGCATGATGCCACGTGATTCCGTAAGTCCAATCCAGTAACAATGAGCCCGTAGATGTAGTGTTACTCTTTGCGCAGACCCCATGCTATTTCCGTATATATTGGCGCGTGTTGCCATTGATAAAAATATATTTGAATTTTGGTGGGATGCTTGATTAATTTAAAGCACGTCAAGTCCAAACATGGAAATGGTTCCCGTTGTCCTCAACAAAAACTATATAATAACAATCTAAATAAAAAGAAAATTTTAAGTGAAAATATGAACGTTTTTTGAATGAAACCGTAGAAAATTATTTTCGTCAATGGAAACACATCCGGTGACCCATTCCAATTACTGTGAAGGTAAATGAAAAGAAAAAAGGGAAAAATCATTGGCGTAGAATTGCTAGAGCCCGTTCAACACAAGAGCTTTTGTTCAGTCATGAATGCTAAGTTTGACACTTGCACAGATGCATTTGGGGGGAAAATGGTATGTTTCACACTAAATCATCAATAGACAACAAAATAAGTGCATCATATGCACTCACCTGAATCAAAAGTAAATGCAGCATATCAAGCCAGAGATCAACTCTTAGGTTTGGAGACATATTTATGGGTGCACTTTGAGTTGGAAAACTTCTGACATGTTATATTTCATATCAATCATCTTGTGTGTATCGCATATGAAGGATGTCAAGAAGACAACATCTTGTTATCTTAGCAAAGGTGGCTCCAATATTTTAATGGATACAAAGATTACCATAAACAATACACGTGGATTTGAAACAATAGAGTGGTGTCTCACTTATAGCTTCCTGTATCGAATTTCACGCTGATCGATGTTGTAGCCAATCTTAATCAGAAATGTTCCTAATTAACAACAATGCAGACTAATTTTTTTAATCTAGAGGATAAGGACCAAGATGATATTAAGTTTTTAACATTAATATAATCTAAGGACAGTGTCTGATAAGCGATACCCTACCAGTAGAAGGGATGCAATACGTCGTAGACTTGTAGTAATCACACCCTTGTAGCATTATTAGTTCATGTGCAGCAGTAGATATCACGTACTCTTGCCATATTCCACACTTGATATTTCACATGCTTTTTACTTTTGATTGCGGAGCATCCTCTGTCTCAAAAAAATTACCATATTATTTGCATTACTACAAACAACACCGTGTAATTCATGGGTGAGGCGGAATTTCTCTTCCATTTCCATATTGCATCCTGGTAAAACAGAAAAAAAACGTTGTTGAGCATTCCAGGAAGGAGCTAGCGGACCAATCATAGTAAAGCTAGAGAAGAAAATACCACGTATTAGAAGCCTTTATATATCACCTCCTATAGAGAACGAAGACAACATTTATAGATGCACACAGGAAACCATGAGTAGTTCAACAGCAAGAAACTGTAATTAGAGACATAACCTGATGCAAACGCTCTGCCGATTTAAACCGAATTAGAAAAATAAATGTTTCATTAGATCGACCAATATATCCTAAACAACAGATGGAGGGATTGTAAGTACACATATACATGGATACGTATGAACGAAACAGATAAGGTATTTAGGAACTGACCTGAGCTGACCAAGATTTTAGAGAACGAATTGAGGGAAATCAGAATGGATAGAACCTACAAATAATTAGAGTTCGAAAAATTAAGATTAATAGCCGGTGAAAATGATTAGATGGAGAAGAGGGAGTGCGTATGACAAAGAAGCAATCTAGCAGCGATTCCGGGGTAAAGAAGGTGAAGGTAGTGAGCTTGGGGAAACAGAAGAATATATAGATGACGTGAGGCCTCTGCAGTAACAGGGGGTAAACGTACCATCATCACTTGCCGACGCCAGTTGCTAAAGATAGTAGGAACTGAAAATTAACTTTGACTTCAAGGGAAGCGTATAAATCACGATGGTTCACATCTCATCAACCAGGTCACCATGAATGACGAGGCAAGAGAACATCCCTGCTGCATCCGCATAGGAGATCGATGTCCCGCTACAGTTACCGTATCTGCAGGGGAGATCGATGCCAGCTCCAGATATTCCGGCCTATAGTCGAACGGATCAAGAGGTGAAGAGGTGTACATCCCGTTTGGATCGGCTAAATCTAGCTCGGCGTCTCCTCTTCTATTTTTTCCCACTCGTTCGGTATCAGGAGCGACGCCCGGTTCATCTTAGAACTAAGTAACGGGCCAAAGTAGTCATTCTAGCCCAATTAATCATAGAAAAGCTTTTTTGATGCCTAGAGAAGCGTCCCTAAGGGATAATTCGGCCCACGCGGGAGCTGAGGATCATCCACTATGAATGACGAGGCAAGCGAACATCCTTGCCGCATCCGCATAGGAGATCAATGCCCTGCTATAGTTACCATATCCGCAGGGGAGATCGATGCCAGCTCCAGATATTCCGGCCTATAGTCGAACGGATCAAGAGGTGAAGAGGTGTACATCCCGTTTGGATCAGCTGAATCTAGCCCAGCGTCTCCTCTTCTATTTTTTCCCACTCATTCGGTATCAGGAGCGATGCCCGGTTCATCTTAGAACCAAGTAACGGGCCAAAGTAGTCATTCTGGCCCAATTAATCATAGAAAAGCTTTTTGATGCCCAGAGAAGCGTCCCTAAGGGATAATTCGGCCCACGCGGGAGCTGAGGATCATCCACCATGAATGACGAGGCAAGAGAACATTCCTGCCACATCAGCATAGGAGATCGATGCCCCGCTACAGTTACCGTATCCGCAGGGGAGATCGATGCCAACTCCAGATATTCCGGCCTATAGTCGAACGGATCAAGAGGTGAAGGGTGTACATCCCGTTTGGATCGGCTGAATCTAGCTCGGCGTCTCCTCTTCTATTTTTGCCCACTCGTTCGGTATCAGGAGCGACACCCGGTTCATCTTAGAACCAAGTAACGGGCCAAAGTAGTCATTCTGGCCCAATTAATCACAGAAAAGCTTTTTGAAGCCCAGAGAAGCGTCCCTAAGGGATAATTTGGCCCACGCGGGAGCTGAGGATCATCCACCATGAATGACGAGGCAAGAGAACATCCCTGCCGCATCCGCATAGGAGATCGATTCCCCGCTATAGTTACCATATCCGCAGGGGAGATCGATGCCAGCTCCAGATATTCCGGTCTATAGTAAAACGGATCAAGAGGTGAAGAGGTGTACATCCCGTTTGGATCAGCTGAATCTAGCCCGGCGTCTCCACTTCTATTTTTGCCCACTCAGTTCGGTATCAGGAGCGACGCTCGGTTCATCTTAGAACCAAGTAACGGGCCAAAGTAGTCATTCTGGTCCAATTAATCATAGAAAAGCTTTTTGAAACCTAGAGAAGCGTCCCTAAGGGATAATTTGGCCCACGCGGGAGCTGAGGGTCATCCAACGGCTAGAATGATTCGGGCGGCACGATCGGACGGTCATAACTGTCTAGTTTATGGGAGGCCTCCTCTTTGAATCAGTTTTAATATCCCTAATAAGCCAGGTGACGCGCTTCTTTATTCTTTTTCTTGCTAGTGTTTGTAGCATCGTATCCTGCTTAGTCTCTTTCTTGTCCTTCTTTCCTTTGTTACATGGAATTTTGGTCTTGTATAGGATTTGTTCCGTGATGTTTTTTCAAGATTTTTTTGTATATTTATCTAGAACCAGTTTAAAAATAGTTTTGGGTCACGAATGTGGTCGTAATAGAGATATTTTTCTAATTGCAACTGAGTTCGTAACCGTGACTTTTTTGTAGTTGCAAGTGACGTTGCAACTGAAACTTTCTAGTTGCAAGTGAAAATGCAAGTGATATTTTGAGTTGCAAGGGCTTGCAACTGAAACTTTCTAGTTGCAAGTGATACTTTTAAGTTGCAAGTGCGTTTGCGGATGAGATTTTTTCAATCTACGGTATGTAAACATTGTATGTATATGGAGATTCGGCCATGGATGGCTAAATGGGCTGTTGTTTTGTCGGGATGGTGTGTGCATCACCCTAGGTCCAAGGTATGTTTTTCCATTTGTGTATTTTTCCAGACCCATCTTTTTTTTCTCAAACCCATCCATCGCACAGGAGCCCGTCCCTCCCCCCGTCCCCGTGTGGCGGCGGCAGAAGGAACCCTAATTTCCCCCGCCACAAGCCCACTCCACCTCTCTCCCTTTCCTCTGCCGCTGCTAGAGGACGCGGCCGGGCAAAACCTGGCCGACGCCGGCGGCGGCGGGGATCCTTTGTCTTCTCGCGTGCCTGGGTAAAGATACGGGCCAGATCTCACGCGTTGGGCTGGGCTGGTTCGCCTCCGCGTTGTGGCCGTCGGATCTCCGGCGTGCGGCGGCGTGTGGATGAAGCGGCGACGCGGCGGAAGGCGTGGTGTGCGGGTGGCAGCGGCCGATCTCCGGCGTGTTGATGGCGGCGGCGACGCAGCTGCAAGCAGGGCTAACGGCGGGTCGTCTGGCCCCTATGGGTTCGGATGGGTTGCCTACGCCCGCTGCATCTCGACAACTCTGACAACGACACCATGGAGGTTGGGGTCAGTCCAGAGGCACGAGGAATATGGTGGAGGCGGCCTTCTTCTCCGTCGAAGGTGGTCGGCCTGAGGCTGGTTGGCGGATCTCGCGATCCATCATCTAGTCCGGACTGCGAGGCGGGAAGACCTAGGTGCCGGTGAAAACCGGGCCGATTGGCGGGCGATGGCGGCGCTACCACGTCGTGACTTTGATGTAGGCATCACCGGGCAGCTAGTGTCGACCTCACTCATGCTGCTCCGGGGGAAATCCTAAGATCTTCGGGTCAGGCGATGGCGGTGCCGCGGTGTCGGTATCGCGTTCTCTCCTGGGAGCATTGCCTGTGGAGCAACGTTGGATGGAAGCGGCAGGACGGGTGGAGCGGCTAGCGGGCGGGGAGTGGTGCTGCTTGGCACCGTGGTGGTGTCGGTGGCTGGTGTGGCGAGAGTCTGCGCATCGATCTACATGCTGACGACGGGTTGGCGGAAGATTATGAAGGTGGCGACATCTGGAGCGGGTGCGTGGGCACCGCTCTGTGGATATGTTGTGCGGTTCTAGGGATCCTTTTGTTTGAGTTCTAGCTGCCGCGCCAAGGCACTCCAACTTCTCTTGGCGAGTGGCAACAGTGTGAGTGACCACGGGGCGGGGTCAAAACAGGTAGATAGTTGTTTCATAGATCTTATTGGGAAGCTGGCGATACAGCTATCGTTTTTGCTCAGTGTTTTGTTTTGGCGGTTCCGGTTTGTATGATCTTTGTAATGGCCTTTGCCAAACAATGTGGTTCTAATAATAAATGAAGGTTGTGTGCATCGCTCGATGCAGAGGCCGGGGCTCCGCTCCCCATTTCGAAAAAAATTGTATATTTTTCCTTGTCGTTTTGTAACTAGGTGAGTTGACTTTTGTCCTTGTAGGCTTTTGTATGTGGCTTCTTTTTTATCCTTTTTTCTGTATATTACATATAAAGCGTTTTTACAAAAGGAATTGTGTGCGACTTTCACGGTTGAAACTTAGAATTTTTGAGGCGATGCTATTAGCATACTTTTCAGTTGTTGCAACTTGCAACTGAACTATTTTTTCAGTGGGTTGCAATTAAGATCTTTTCCCATCGCGACTAAGGTTGCAACTAAGATTTATTTATTTTGTTTTGGGTTATTCTTTATTTATTTTTGTCCACTCAAGCTTTTTTCTGGTATCGCGTGGCAATGTATGACTCTATGTATAGACTATCCATATAGTGTGTGAATGTGGTCTTTTATTGGTACTTCCCCCTCTTGAAAAAGATGTCCAATATTTGACTAAATTTCGATATATTTAGACACTATTTAGTATATAATGAATCAAAATTTGTATAAATTTTTTACATCCTTTTTGTGATGAAAGGAGTGGTTGACTTCTTTTTATATCCATTCATTTATGCATATGAAGAAGAAGAAGCTTCCTCGAATCAAGCTCCGTCCATCATTCCTTTTAAATTGAAAAGGAGAATTAAGCTAATATTCCCGATTGCAATTTGACTTGCAACTAAAACATATTATGTACCCATCAGTTGCATACGCACTTGCAACCGATATACTTTTTTATAATTTGTATTTTTCTAATTTAAATGAGAATTAAGCTAACCTTTTTCCCACTTGCAACCTGGCTTTGCAACTTGAGTCATTTTCTTTATCCATCGGTTACAAATGCTCTTCCAATCGAGATTTTTTTTAAATTGCATTTTTAAATTGGGACATGAATTAAGCTAGTCTTTCTAACTACAACTTGACTTACACATGCATGTCTTTATTTACCCATTAGTTGCACTTGCAAGTGAAATCTTTTTTTGAAGTTACATTTTTAAATCGAAACGAGAACTAAGCTAATTTTCCCAGTTGCAACATGACTTGAAAATGACCCATCGGTTGCAAGTACACTTGTACCTAGGATTTTATAAAAAAATTAAGGAATGTTTCTTAAAATACTTTTAAATTGAAATGAGAATCTATTTTTCTAGTTGCAAATTGGCTTGTAACTTGAGATATTTCTTTTTACCCATCAGTTGTAACCGTACTTGCAACTAAGATCTTTTCTTTTTAAATTATATTTTTAAATTGAAACGAGAATTAAGCTAATTTTTCCAGTTGCAAGTTGCAACTTGACTTGAAACTGAGACATTTTTTTATCCCATCATTTGCAAATGCACTTGCAACTAGGGTTTTTAAATTTATATTTTTTAAATTGAATTGAGAAAGCCAATCTTTTTCTAGTTTCAACTTAATTTGTAACTTGAGATTTTTGTTTTTACACATCAGTTGCAGCTGCACGTGCAATTGAGATTTTTTTTGAAAATATATTTCTAAACTGAAACAAGAATTAAGCTAATATATTCCCAGTTACAACTTTGACTTATAGCTTGAGACATTTGTTTACCGATCGGTTCCAAGCACACTTAAAACTGAGATTTTTTTTTTTGAAATTACAACTTTAAATCGAAACAAGAATTAAGCTATGTTTTTCCTAGTTGCAACTTGACTTGCAATTAAGATATTCTTTATCCATCGGTTGCAAAACAAATTATACAACATATTTTAAAACAGATTGTATCAGTGTTGTCTATCCCACACGCTGGAAATTGTTATCTAGTGATGAGTGTAGTGGATAATAATAAAGATGTCGTCTGGTCCACATCAACCGATGGAAGAATGCACTTCATGTCAGATTGGGTAGATTTTACACTCGAAAAAAGTTTTGTTCATTTTCCGCAAAGATGAGGGAGGGCTTGTCATATTCCTTGATGATGTTGGCGATAGTTGAGTAATTTCTAGTACAACCATTAAAAGTACACGCGGAGGGAACCGAGGAAGACCCACGGGAGTTCTGCCCATCTGGGGTTCTCTTCGTCGGCCGTCACTAGTCTGGTAGACTTGTTGTTATGGGGCCCTTATGGGGTTGACCCTTGGGTGGTCCGATATTCACGGATTTGATGCGGGAGGTGAGGGAAAACCCGATGAACACAATGATCACAACTCTAATGCAAGGTAAATATATAAACACACGCCAAAATACACACTATTCGATTTGCTCTCGTTGGTTCGAACAACCAATCCAATAGAATCCTTGGCGAGAGACCTTGCGGTCGAATCACCAAAAGAGAGATCGGCAAGAGGATGATAAATCCAAATCAAGGAGAGAGTAGCAACCAAGTAGAATCCCAAAGGGGAGAGACCAAGCACTCTTGAGGAGGGTCTTGATGACTTGGAGAAGGGCACCGACTCCAAGGCCTTGTACAACCCATAGTTAAACTATTGAGAGGGGGTTCCCAGGGTTACGCACATGCCTTAATTCATCATCATCTCTAGGGTTTCAAGGAGGGAGTGGGGGCATATATAGGGCAACCACGAGTTAGGGGTAAAATAGGCATAAATGAGTGTTTGGGGGCGTTACATGGGCCATGCCTAACTCAAGGCGCCCAGGCCTATTTCACTTACATCGAAGACTCCGGGCTCTAGGGCTGGAGACTCTGGGTCATCTTCGGTCTTCAGGCCTGTCTCCGGGGTGTCAGACAGAGAGCTCCAGCCGCTGGTCCGGAGTTCTTGGGGTGGCAGGCCGGAGACTCCGGGGTCCAGGGCTGGAGACTCCGGGGTCCAGGGCTGGAGACTCCGTGGTCAAGGGGCGGAGACTCCGGGCCTGGTCCAGCAGCTTCTTACGTCTTCTTTTCCAGACCTCTTGCTTCGGCGTCTTGGCTCCTGAGGCATCGTCATCTCCTCTTGGCGTCATGGTCATGGTCCTAGTCATACAATAGGTACTTGGCTCAAGTAGGATCCCATTCACATGATAGCCAATGAAGGTAAGGGATGGAAGGAACTCACCTTTGTCGGAATAGTTGGTGTAGCATGATATGGACCAATGGTAATTTCCATGCGTAAGGCTGCATCACTTATCCTGTGGCGGAGGGAGTCAAGGAAGATCCACGGAACTCCACCCATCAGGAGGCCTCTCCGCTCGCCATCGCTGCTTAGGAGGACTTGTCCTGCGACGGAGGGGGTTGAGGAAAATGCTCGGGAGCTCCGCCCGTAGGGAGTTATCCCCACCCATCTAGTCACGATGGGACAAGTCAACAACCAAGGACAACAACCCAACAACAGAAGTCAACAGCCTAGCAAAAAAAGACAACAACACAGCAACACGAGACAAAGCCCAACAAGAAGAAACATGTGAGCAATGTAGGAAAATGGGCTGCAAGCCACATCATTGATGTCACTCGACTATGATTTATCTTAAGTAATTGTCGTCTGTGACTTAGAGGCACCCAATTATATAACCCTAATATTGAACTGTATTTTTTTAAGCATCCATTTTTTTTTTGCAAGATCACACTCAGTTCATCACCATCAGCACGAGTTCATCACAACTGGACGAGTTCATGGAAACATCACAACTAATTTTTACATGGGAACAAAAGCAAAATATGTAGGGTTTATCGTGGCCGCTACCATACCCTACCATAACCAAAATTGCACTCTGAGACACCTCACCAGAGCCTAGGGCGCGGCTGTGACACGGTGGCGAGTTCAGTCCGTGTCATATGAGAGCTCGATGAGCTCCTGCTTGATGTAGAGATTGCGATCCTCCTGCTGCTTCTCCATGGTCGCCCTCTGCTCGCGGGGCATGGCCTACCACTGCTTTGTCGCTCGCTGCCGTTGTTGCTCGCTCGCGCGTTGCAGCAGGGCACGCTGCTGCTCCTCGGCCTCCTACTGATCACTCACCTCCACCACAATCAAGTCCAAGCACACATCCTCTGCCTTGCGCTTCTTTT
Source organism: Avena eriantha (assembly GCA_910589775.1). Lineage (NCBI taxonomy): Eukaryota > Viridiplantae > Streptophyta > Magnoliopsida > Poales > Poaceae > Avena > Avena eriantha. Next base: position 441,876,356 of record OU342741.1, on the reverse strand, counting down.
GCGCCCGAAGAGCTCAGGTGGAGAGGCACGCCAGCATCTCAAAATGATGCGCTCTGCCTTGTTGGAGTCGACGAATTCCTTGATCACCACAAGGTCCCCCTCCGACTCGTCGTTGGACGGTTCATACTCATCCAGCGAGGATATTTCCTCATCGGAGTCAGAATCAGAGTCGAAGTCAAAGGATGGGTGGGCGTGCGTGCCCTCTGAGCGTTTTGTGAGCTTCCCGCCTACGTTTCATTGGAAGCATGCCAAAGGAAGGCCGAGGGAGGTGAGGGTGCACGATACCTGCGTGCGGTGTGGTGCCCACTGCATGGCTCCGCGTCATTGACCTCAAGCCGGAGGAAGGTCACCAGCACAGGCGGTTGTTGATGTAGTGTAGCGCTCCGCGCTTGTGCACTCCGTCGGCGGTGATGCACCGCTTCCGCTTTACTCCGGAGACTGCACCACCGCGGGGATCTACTAGGGCGACCGATTTGGCCTCCTCGAGTCTGATTGAGCAGCATGGGGTTGACATATGCTACCTGTGGTGCTCGATATGGTGCACACGGGGGTCGATTCGGCTGGCGACGATGGATTGTGCGACAAGGATGCGACAACAGAGCGGTGGAGAAGGAGGAAATATAGACGAGTCGCGAACTGGGAATGGCCCGTGGAACGAAAGGTATAGTGGTGTGGGGCTGTGTGATTTGGTCGACCAAACAATTTTACAGGGCAAGCCATATTTACGGGATCTGTTTGGACTAAAAATGTACCAAAACGATTAAACCCGCCGGATTTTCTCAGTTCCGCACGTTTTTGAGTATCTACTAGATATGCTCTACGACCTATCAGCACGGGGCGGCGGTGGCCGGTGAGAGAGGGACAACAGCTTTAGGAGTGGGAATGTGATCGAATTAACCAACTACTCTCTCCGTTTGAAAATATAAGATATTTTAGCTTTTATAAAACGAGTGTATCTAGACACGTTTAATATATAGATTCACTCCGAACTCACTAAAATACATCTAGATGCATTCCTTTTACAAAAGCTAAAATATATTATATTTTAGAACAAAGGGAGTACTTTTATTTCTAACCCCACACATGCTAAACTCGGTAACTCATGTGCCACTTTCATATGGACAGAGTTCAAAGATTATTTTGACAAACTTCATTGACAAGTGGTAGCAATAATAAACACGGCCGACAGCGGACCAGACGAGAAGTCACACACCGGTACACATGTATCTACACGCTAAAACGTGCTTATATACATAAGAATTTTTACATATCCGAGTCACTTATTATCTGGATGAAGGGAGTAGCAATCTAGTGAAAAGTGTGAAAATACATCATGTCTACACGCAGTCTAGACCATATCAGCGAGAGCCGGCGTTTTGGGCCACACTGTGGCCCTGCATGTGGGGCAGTTGTTCTTCTTCTGCCGGATCCACTTGGCCATGCACTTCCGGTGAAACTCGTGCTTGCAATTCTTGAGGACAACCCAGTCCTCGCCGTCCTCCATCTCCCCCAGGCAAAACACGCACTCCGGGGTCTCCCCGTCGACGCCTGCAGCAGCGCCGTCCTGGTGCGGCAGTGTCAACGACACGTAGTCCAGTATCGTGAGCGCTATCGACAGCCGCTGCGGTTGCTCTCCCGCCGTCGCCGCCGCCGCATCCTCCTCGCGTCGTCGTCGTCGCCTCTCGAGGCAGTCGACGACGTATAACACGATGAGACAGAAAACGAAAGTCCCCACGACCCATATCAAGAACGCGGCACGATCATTCATTGGTCAGTTCTTCTTCTTTGGAAGGTCGGAAAGGATCGAACGAGAATTTGAGGGCGTCGTCGTAGTACTTATCATGGACAGACGAATTCCGTTGTGGGAAACGAGAGACGACGTGCTGGGCGGAAACAGATTCAGATTGGAGTAGTAGCTACTAGGTTGTTACGGATCTGATTAAGTTCCGTTTACTTGGTTAATTAGCTGCGAAAAAAAGAGGTAAACTGTGCTATTCGTACACGACTAGTATATATAGCAGACGAAAGCCGTTGGGAGCGTCGTAGGTACTCCGAGTCGGACACGATCGGTCGAGGCGCTGCACGTACGAGCCTGCCTGCCTGCCTATGTTGATCGAAACTATCTCAGACTCGAGAATTAACAAAGGCGACAGCTCCGTATCGATCACGACCCCTCCGAGAGGAGAGTGCGTAAATTCGATTCGATCGCCCACATAACTAACCTACACTATCTCACCCGCATCGATTACGATCCCTCCGGGAGGAAAAGGTCTAGAACGTCAAGTCGATCGACTGCCATGGACACGGACGACATGTTGGACTGGCTCCTGTGGGGGTTACTGTTTGCCCTCCTCGTCCTGCTGGCGCTTTGCGCCGCCATGGCGCTCGTCGTCGTGATCGCGGAGGTGGTCCGCCACCTACGCAAGCGCTGCCAGTCGCTGTCCGTCGAGAAGCTCCTGCGGAGCATACCCGACGTCGCCTACAAGCAAATCCCCGACCGAGACGGCGGCGCCTTTGATCCGTCGGACGACGACGACAAGGAGCTGCGCCGGAGCCCGAGCTCGTGCGTGATCTGCCTGGCACAGTACGAGGCCGGCGAGCGGTGCAGCATCCTGCCGGGCTGCGGCCACGTCTTCCACAGGGGCTGCGTCGCTACGTGGCTGCACACCACGCACAACACATGCCCGCTCTGCAGGGCCACGATAGGGGGCGTGGTGCGGAAGGCCGACGCCGCGGAGGACATGGTGTAGGAAGAAGCCTAGCTAGATGTATATTCTCCTTCTTTTTATCCCTTTAGTTTTTTTTTAGCTTAGATTATCTTCAGGAACATCTTGTAATTCTAAAGCTTGATTTTCTCTGAGTAATTCAAACATTGGGATTTCAGTAGATGTTTGTAATTTCCTGTAAGTGAACAGCCCGTTTTGATGCATCCCATGAGTCCAAAATCCAGGTCCAAACATTGGGATCTCAGTAGTTGGCTGTTGGTTGGCTTCATGTGCTGGTGTAGCGCTAGGAAGAGACACAGAAGAATGAGCTGGTCGTGCTACTGTAGAGATATTGGATCCTACTACTCTAGCATAGCTGAGCTGATCGATGTGGAGAATTAAGTACCCGTATGTCACTACGACCGCTCCTCGGTTATCATTTGCTCGTACTGCTCGTAGCAGTACATAAATGCAAATCTATGATCTTAAGGTTCTCTATGAAAATCTGTTTGTCTGCGTTTTACTTTTTTTCTGCATCTTTGTTTCATTGTTTGAATTGAACACCTATTGTTAGGAGTGCACTTGCTGAAGGATGAATAGATTTGGTTGCATTTTATCTTGATGTGCTAGCGAATGTAGTCTCGTGAATTTTATTTGGTAAACTACAGTGTGAGGGATGGTATTCCACTGCCTTAGTAGCTGCTTAACAATTTCTATTGGGTGATCATGACATGGAATGCACTTTTTTCCTACTGACAAGATTTGGGTATGATACTTCAGGAAGCAAGTAAAAGCATTGTGTAAGTTCTTGTCGTTCAGCTTCCTTTGAGGCTTTTTTCAGTGGTATACTGCTGGAGATAACTGTTGGTTTCAGAGTTTCCCTACATTAGGACTTCAAGCTTATAAGAGAAGTACATGTTTATCTTGGCCTGAAAATACAGTGAAGCATCCTGGTTCTATCTAGTCCATTTTGGATCATATAAACGAAGTTGTTTACAAGCAATGGTCCTAGCTGCATATTAAATTGCTTTCTTTTTGCCAACATGATTAAATTTGTGTAATAATTTAACTAAGTTGCTTTGTCAGGATGACTCGGTTTATGTATTAATTTAACTAAGTTGTCTTTTCTCATCTAGTTGATTTTGTTCTCACATAACCTAAGTTTGACTTATAAGCTATGTCACCGGTAGTATATTGATTAAATAAAGTTGCTTTTTGCCATCTCATTAAGTTATTTTTCATGAAAATTAAGTTGTACATTGATGATTTTAAACTAAGTTGCTTTAAGTTGTATACTGGTTCCAACTAAGTTGTTTCATTCAGCATACTGAAGTTGTTTTCATAATTTTAATGTATGTTTTAACTTTTAGTCAAATGCCCCTAAGTAGTATACTGATTTTATTAAGTTGCTTTTTTCCATCTCACTAAGTTGTTTTTCAGGAAAATTAAATTGTACACTAACGATTTTTAAAGTAAGTTTCTTTTTATCGTCTCCTCAGTTGTATGTGATTTTGATTAAGTTATTTTATTAAGCATACTTAATTTGTTTCCTTCATTCAATCTAAGTTTTGACTTATAGTCAAACGCTCCTAAGTAGTATACTGATTTAATTAAGTTGTTTTTTTGCCATCTCACTAAGTTGTTTTCATGAAAGTTAAGTTGTACACTCACTATTTTAAACTAAGTTGCTTTTTATCATCCCCTTAGCTGTATACTAATTCTGGTTAAGTTGGTCCAAAATTCAGTTAAGTTGCTTTTTGTCAATATGTTTTTAGTTGTTTTGTATATCTTATAATTTAAGCACCAACAAGCTAATTTGTATACTGATTTAATTAAGTTGTTTTGTTCAACCAGTTTAAATTGTGTACTTAATATTCCTAAGTTGTGTACAAATAAGTCCCCCATGAGCTGGATAAATGAAATGTTGGTCCTCTATGAAATTGGTTTTTATCATAGTTTTTTTACATGCATGTGCCAGAGGTTTTTATTTTTCTGTATAGACAATCATGCAAATGATTTAGTTGTTGGATCGTATAAATAAGTTCGTCGCTACACTTTAGTTGAGTTTCAAGAGTTGTTCATATATGTTTAAGTCTTCTTCTCAATATAGTTAAGTTGCATCAATATATAACTAAGTTGATTAGCCATATTAGCCTAACTTGCATCCTAGGGGAATTGTGTTGCTTTGATTTACCGTATTTTTTCCTAATTAGGTTGTATTATCACTGTAGTTAAGTTGCTAAGTAGGTTCTCCACACAACCATGGTTTTGTAGTCTAAGTTTCATTATCTAATCCAATTTTCAGAATTAAGTTAATTTATCATCATCTAAGTAACTTGATTATGCATTTTTTTTCTGTTTTAGGTACATGTAAAGTTGCTTCTATTAGAATGCCATGTTGAAGCTAACTAAGTTGATCACACACCAACATGCTTAAGTTAGATTTTAATTCCACGTTCGTCCATGATTTATAGCGCAACCGCGACCAGCAGTGATCATCTCCGAAGACGGTGTACTGCTGCTACCGCCCTGCCGGTGACTGTCTCCGAAGATGACACGCCGCTGTCGGTGGCGGCCGGCCATCGACGTTCGTCTCCTCTAGGCAATTCTAAATTAAGATCAATGTTTGAAGGTAAAATGCAATCTGTGGTCTTTGTTCGGACGTCACCGTATTTCTACTTTGCTCATCTTCTTTCATCGTGTTTCTACTTTGCTCATCTTCTTTCTCTAAGTTGTGCTTGTGTATCTAATTTTTGTCTCCGTCTTGGTCAGCCATTGGTAAACTTTTGCCATCACTGAATGTATGATGAAAACCCAGATTAATCAGGAGAAGCAGGCCATGGCTGGTTCAACTTGGTAAGTTTGATCTCTGTGTGCAGATGGCTGGTTTAAAGTCTGAACTACAGTATCCTTGCGTATGTGTGGATCTGAATGTCTGATCGTACTAGATTTGCTTTGTTTTGTTTTATCGACTGGCGACGACGTGGAAGGCCGCCTCTTTCGCGATGGCAGTGATGTGTCGTCCCCTGGTATGATCGTTGGCGGCTGGAGCAGAGCATATTCAGAGACAGTGGCCATTGTCTCAACTATTCTTCAGAAAGTATTCCTCTGTTTTTTAGTGGCTAGAGGCAACACGGAAGGGCGCCTCTTACGCGATGATCAGCGGCAGAAACGCAATGCCACAACCTGGTATTATCACTGGTGGCCGGAGCTGGGCATGTCCAGAGACGGCAACCATCATCTCGGTTATGTCCTCAGAGCTGGACGTCTTCAAATTCACCATGTACTCTTGGAAGCAGGCGGATTCCCGTACAGAGTTGTCAATGTATTTCCAAAACCATACCATGTGGTTGGGTGTGTGCTTTTCTTTTATAGATAACTAGTTAAATGCCCGTGCGTTGCTAATGTAGCACAATTATATGTGTAATATATAATGCCCGCAAATGTTGAAGTATATAGAAATGATCGTGTAGTATTTAAAACCATTTAAATGTTTACTTAGCATATTTCAGTGTAATGTGTATAAAAATCAAGTACTGACAAATTATCTTTTATTTACGAAACCATTCTCCTTTGACATGCTTAAGGTAACCTCGTAAAACATTAGAAATATTGTCCTCAATTTCATTTTTATGGTACTTGAGAAGGTGTATCAGTAACTTCTTCCTCAACTCATAGCCATCTTACACAAGCAATATATGCAGGTAGCATGAAAATTTTCTATGAAAATCTAAGAATCTAAATAGCGAATACTCACTGTGCAAATTGAATGAACAAATCTTTCCCACGAGAGCATACAACCAAAGACTAAGTAACCAGATAACTTCCAACAAATGAACAAATTATAATTATCTTGATGATTATGACGATAATAAAATAAAGCTTGTAACGTTTAGCAGAGACAACCACCAATAGGGACATTAGCGTCGCCGACTGGATTGTGTGCGTGCGTGCGCGGTGCCCAAGAAGGGAGGCCGGTTGAGAAGGTATACCTTGTCGTGGTGAAGGATTGCAAGGTCTAGCAAGAGAGAAAGGTATTGCTTGACTTAGCGCAACAAGAACTATTTTGGTACCCATTATTCGTTGAAGAGATAGACTAACAAGAACTATTTTGGTACCAATTATTTGTTGAAGAGATAGACTGCTAGGTTGTTACGATTATTTCAGTGTAAGAAAAGTCAATGTTTGTTAGGATTTGTAATGTTATCTCTCCTATTAATCTTAAAGTTAAGTGTGTAATATGTTAATCGTTCTTGTACCATTCATGTTTAGATCTTGCTTGGGCTCACTATATGTTGCATCTCATTTTCAGGTTACAAAAATAAATCATGACAAACTTTACCCTTTTCAGGCATAGTGGAGCAATATAATCGCATAACGCAACTATGCTGTTAAATTCAGGCATAGTACAGCTATATTGGTCATGACTACACTGGTACTCTCAATGTATGTATCTTTGATATGCCTAGTGCATATTATGTGCTTTAGTATTTATGTCTGATACTAACTATATAATATCTTGATTTGATACTAACGATATAATATCTTGATTGTCTGATACACCATGTGATGATGCCTACATTTGCAATTGTGCTCAGACACTCTAGGGTAACATGATTTGCAGCATATAGATTTTTTTTACCTTGATACAAAAATATTTTAACTGACCATAATTTATCGACTGTTTCTTTCTTCAAGGACTCGGTAAAGCGGAATGCTAATGTCTTTTTTACAGCTGGATTTGTGAACAATATGATGCATTCCTTGTTCCTGTTATCACTATTTTCATTCTGTTTCCTCGCCTTCTTTGATTAATGGTCTTCCTGGTTCTATTTAATACCGCATTCGACAATCTTTTTACTCTTTATTTTTTAGTCTATGCAGATATGTTCTGATTGAAGTTCTATCTACCATGCATTTTGTACAACTTATCTGTTCCTACATGTATATAATTGGAAACATTACTTGGTGGTAATGCATATTTTGTTTCTAGGTTGAGATTAAGAGAACCATTCCAAAAGATTCTATGTAGTCCAACCCTAAGGATTTAAAACTAAGAAGATATTTCTTGGTGGCCTTCTCCTAACACTCACAGAAAGTATTATACGCTCTGGAATATTATTGTCTGCTTTCTCAATCAATGTTGCTTTATTAAAAATGATTTTTATATGATAGTCCCTTTTGTTTTAATACTCAGATGATTATAAGGATTTTTTTTGAATATTTGGAGATGTTGTTGAGCACCAGATTATGCATGATCATCGAACACGATGCTCTGGGGGCTTTGGATTTGTAGTATTTTTATTCTGAGCAAGTTGTAGATGAGTTGTTAGCAAAAAGGAGCATGATTTATCTTTGGTGGGTCTAAGGTGTAACTAACGCGTCTAATTTATAACAGAAGTATCACCGATTGTTGGCCCCCATGTTGTATATTTACGACACAATTTTTTTAAAGAAAATTTATATCAAATTAATGTCTGCCAAAAGGTTTGTAGTTATCTGTTTGGTATCCGTAAAGAGTTCCTACGCTTCCAACATATGTTTGAGTGGCTCATCTCTTGCCTTTCTTCACACTATGAAACTTATATGTTCTTTATGGTATATAGCCGCAATTCAGTAACTACATAATTTTATTTACATGCATGTAATCACCATACCAGGGCAACATGAAAATACTTTCTGTGACACAAAGTTTGGCAATTGGCTGCTAAATGCAGAGGTACCCGTCAGACTGATAATGTCGTGGAGCTTACTCCAATCCATCAAAATTTCTAGTGCACCCTTCCCAGAAATCACACGATATAAATTTGACTAAGAGCATGGTAACGCCTGCTCTTAGTGGCATCCAATTAGTGTCATAATGTGAAATTTGTTGTCTTTAAGTAAGGGTTTGGATGTTGACATCTTCTCTCGTTCTAGCTTATGATCTTAACAATTTGGGTATAACTGAAAACAGAAAATACAAAAATAGATTCCTCTATCTGTCCCTTGTGGGGCTAGGAGATTAAATTTGATAGAACATTAAACACCATTATACTTGATTCAGGCACATTGGCCAAACAATTCTAAAAAAACTAATCAGATCTATATGCAGCTCAATTCTTTTCTGTAGATCTATTATTCTATTATCATACGGAAGACAAGATCTTGGGCTCGTCGGAGCTTGAGAGGTCGTGGTCGTGTGATCTTTCTAGCAGTAGCCTGCTGGTGTAGACGAACGACACTGTGCCAATGTAGTTGGCATCCTTGGCAGGGAGAAATTGACCGAACTCCCGGCGTGTCGCAGTAGCCGGCGGTCTATGTCGGGTAAGAAGTCGATGAAGATGACCCTTGCGGGAACACCATCAAAGGTGATTGGTGCGCGAACGTGCTAGCAAGCGTGGCGGAGCCGGCTCCATGGCGTCCATGGCGAGGAAGATCTCCAGACTCGGGGCCATAATCTTGTATGATCATGCATGTACATCCTTGCAGCGATCTATTTGTACCTGAAAGTAGAACAACCACGGGTGATAATATTTAATTGCTATTCACGATACCTTGATCGGATGGATTAGATCGCTATGGGCTCGACGGCTCCTTCTTCACATGTGTACGTACGTGGGCATTTCTAGCTAGGTGAAATGCATTGCGATGGTGGAGCCCATACCGTCACGAGAGATCGATGAACTCGGTGAGGGCCAGGTCCACCATGTAGAAAAGAAGACAACAATGATCAGCGTCATGGTTAACAAGTGGAAGTCACCATGCACACCTCTGGATCTTCCTCACATGCTTAGAGGCAACATGTACCTGCAGCTTGATAAATACAGGAACAATGGTGTTAGGTAACGGAGGACACGCCATGGCCTCCATGTCTACGGCGGCCGGCGGCACCGGAAGGCTGCATGTGGCCATCCTCCACGGCAGGGTCCATGGAGAACACCTCGGCTACTCTTCTGGATGAACATCATGGCGCGGCGTCAGGCTGCTCCGACGTCCTTGCCAGCCGGAGCTCGGTAATATCGGTCTTCAAGTTCGGGGGCACGCTCTGCGTCGCGGCACCCTGCCGTTGTCCGGCGCGTCGTCCGCTGCGTGCAGCCACCGCCGTTGGGCGAGCATGTGCGCCAATGGGCGTCGCCTCCATATACATTTCTGGCCCGTCGCCGGCTGCCGCGGGTGTGTCCTGTATTGTGTGTGTCCTCCCTTGCTCAGTTGCTGCTCGATCCATTTTATAGACGAGCGCCAAGCGAGATTCCATAGCGATGCTCTGCATGGGCGTTGTTGCAGAGTTGTTATGTCGTTGCTCTTTTTATGCATTGGATCGGGACACGCTTATCTCTCCGTGTTGTTTGCCTTTTTTTCTCTAGAAGGGATGCGGGATGAGATACAACTGCAGCAGCCGTTGTGGGCGTGGCGCATAGATCGGCGCATAGGGGCGGCGTAGGCAAGCCGCATCCAGTTTTATGCGTGGAGTCTATTAGTTGAGATGCGTGCGTGAAGTTTGCTAGAAAAAATGGTTGGACAGTGGCATTTTCTGTAATTTTTAGATGTGTGACACCAGGCATTCACCACGGGTTTGTTTTTAATAGTAAAGATGAGTACTGGATTGGACTAACCAGCCCCCGGTGGGTGGCTAGCCGCGTCCATAAAGTAAGACAGATCCGGACCGATACATAATATACATATCATTTTTGGGGCAAGCTGTTACAAATAGGACACATTTTGACTAATCGTGTTTTAACAACAAAACTAATATAATTGGCCACAATTAAGCGGTGACATGGATCTAAGACCCACCTATCATCCCTCTCATATTCCTACTCCCCTCCCTCTCTTCTCTCGTATCATTTTTCTTCTTTTGGCAGCCGCTCTCCCTAACCCCCGACCTTCTAGAGCTCCATCATTGAGCTGACGACCTTCGCCTCGTTGCATGCATCTCCCTGTCGAGGGAATTGAAGCCAAGCTTCCCTAATCGAAGCCACCGTCCATGCCCTCTCCATCGCGTGGTAGTCATTGTTGATCTTAGCTCTGACCTTTCTTGATCTTGCTGACCTTTCCATTACATTCCTGATGAGATCCTACTCCTCCTGGTACTCCCCGTTTGCCCGCTCGAGCACCATAGTCACTTGTCGATGATGATTGTCTATCGTGCGGGTGCGTCACCGGCAAGGTTCCGGTGACCATTTACTAGTGGCGCTGCACGCTTTTGGTTCTCCCGGGTCAAACGTGCCCGCCAGCATAGCACTGCACGCTCCCTACCACGGTATCCTTGGATGTGGTTGGGCCCTCGGGACCGCGGTAGTCACACGGCGTCGATGGGAGATAGCAGGAGGGTGGCGGGAGGTAGGAGGAGGGTGTGCTAGCAGCGGCAGGTAGCAGGAGGGTTTGTCCTAGCGTTGATTGTTCGATGAGAGAGAGATGAGGTACAGGAAGAAGGAGAAGATATATGAGAGGATGCCATGTTGGGCCAGGTCCACCTCATCACTTACGTATGACCTGAGGTCCATGTCACCGCTTAATTGTGGCCAAATATGTTAGTTTTGTTGTTAAAACATGATTAGTCATATTTGTAACAGCTCACCAAAAAGTGGTCCTCCCTCCGTTTTAGTTTTATGAATGGAGTGTATCTAGACTCCTTTTAGTATGTAGATCCATCTATGTTTGGAGTGAACCTACGCATTAAAAGAGGTCTAGATACACTCCTTTCACAAAGCTAAAACATCTTATATTTTGAAACGGAGGAGTATATATCAGCAAAAAATTGCAAAAGTAGTGTTGTTATCTTAGCTCCAATTATGGTACTAAAATATAATTTACTCAGAAAATCAAGTGTAAAAGATAGGAGGTCACCCATAACTATGGCCGAAGAGCTTCAAGATAGGATCTGAGCATGCTTGTGGATGTCAACATCACAAGACCGACCGGTCTTGGAGCTACGCGTAGATGCCCCCAGGAGGTTGTCGTCGATGAGATCGAAGGAACATCAAAGTTATTCATCCTAGGCCCTCGTGTGGAGACGACAACCATAACAACGCCCTAGAGGGTCAAGACGCGGAAAGTCATTACTAAAGGAGCCGGCACATGAGTTTTATCCACCACCCATTCCCGCTTTAAGATTCATGCGTCTGTCAACACTTTTTCAGCCCGCACAAGGATGACGCATGCTGATGTCATGCCGACATCACTAATAAAAACACACCGAAACATTATTAAAACATTTGAAACAGTCCGTGAACAGTGTAAAATGTTTCATAAGTTTTAAAAGTTTTACAAATGTTTCAATTTTCTGGGCACGTGGCTGACGTCATGCTGATGTCAGCACTCCGGTACATACCGGTTCCTTTAGAAAATCCGGATTCGATCAAGACACCAACATTCATCGTTGCTGCTGACGTTGGAGCTTTGGGCATTCGTCTAAAATCACGTTTGATACAAACCCAGGTACTATGGTTCGCTGCTCGTAACTCTTGAACTTCATCATCAGGTGGAGAATGGTATTAGACTATCTGAATTCGAGATTGCCTTACAACAACTAAAATAGACATATGAAACATTGTGTCTCGAAAATTTGCAACACATGAGAAGCAATAAGGTGTTTGGGGAACATATCGGTACAAATGGCAATGGCATTTGTCTGGATTAAATTAAAAGGAAGTGTCTAGATCTCAGACGCTCGAGAATTTCTTATGTCTCAGTCGGCTAACGTTATTTTACTATTTATGTTAATTCTCAGTTAGAGCCTAGTTACAACTTAAATTTTTACTAATATTCAGTTGCAACTTATTAAATTCTCAGTTGCAACCATGTGTGACTAGTAAATAAGTAAATTAAATTGCTTGTTGTCTTAACACTTATCCAATCTTTCTTGTTATGGTGAGAGAATGGTAGCCGATGGTTTGTCACGGAAAAAACAGATCAAGAACGATATACGAAAATGATTGAACAGAGGGAGTGTGGTGGTAAGATGGATAAACTTCATGTCTGTACACTATTTATGCTTGTCATGTAGGGGTTCATGTGTCATAGTTAAAACGATTTTCGTGGGTACACAGGGATGGAATCCATAGGCTTACACGGATATTGTGGCAATGTGGCAACCGACTGTAGAGGTGTGAATAAGGAGGAGATTGTGGCAAAAAAAACATGTTGTTAATCATGTGGTGGTGGATCTAGGGACGGTTGGTTACATCTCAGTTTATGTCCATGCCTAAAATAGCGGGTGGCGCACGATGAGCGCCATGGTCCATGGAGTTATGATGAATGTGGGTATATCGACAAGGCAAAATTGATCTTTGAGCTATAATTTGTTCACATGGTTCAATTGGAAAGCACATATAATTCTGTTTTTACATGCAATTTAACACTTTATCAGCACATACAATACAATCGTTACTTCATAAACATTTGACAAACTGTTGTACTAGTATGAGAAATCCGCGGCCAAATCTTGTAGACAATGCAAAGCTCAGATACATGTCAAGTCCAGCGAGCAGTTAATTTGGCCGACTTGTCGCCCCGGTATTGTTCTACTTACTTCCTCTGTTTCCCGTGCTTCCGTCTAGTAGATATGCCCTCCGTGCTAACTACCTCGCCGATCTCCTCCACTTCCCTCGCCGCCGCCGCCCTTCGAACCCAATCCCTCCGTGCTGCCACCAAAGTGTCAGTCGTCCAGGGACATAAGGACATCTACCAAACCAAAGGTACACGACAACTTCATTGCTGATCTGTTCTTTAGATCGACGACAAGGTTCACATACGAATTGGGTGGGTTTAGATGCTGAATTTAGTTCGCTTCAGATTTAGATATGGCCTACTGATGTTGTGCTTGAAATCTTACACAAGAGGCAGTGGCGGATGGAAACCAGCTCTTTGTGTAGTTTTTGCCGAAGTCTTCAACACTGGAACAATTCTGCTAGGAAAGTTGACGGTGGGATGTTTGTTTTCTCGTTGCTATGCTACCGAAGCATTCTTGGAGCAGTTTTCACCTTGCCATTTTGAAAGGGAAATGGACATCACCTAGAGGGGGGGTGAATAGGCGGTTAAAATTATTATGGTTTAGGCTCTAATAAATGCGGAATAAAACTTAACGTTTAATTTATCAAGCCAAAACCTATATTCACTAGGTTCACTAAGTGCACCAACAACCTATGCTAAGCAAGATAAACAACAAGGTGATAGCAAGATATAATATTTCAAGCACGATGGCTATCACAATGTAAATTGCATAAGTAAAGGGCTTGGTTGAGAGATAACCAATGAACGCGGAGACAATGATTTGTGTCCCGAAGTTCACTTCGAAAGAAGCTACGTCTCCGTTGGAGAGGTGCGGGGGCACAATGTACTTCGAATGCCACAAGTGGCTCACCTCGAGGTGTGGTGGCTCGATGCTCACCCAACGCCACACAAGGCCTCACCCCAAGATGCGAAGGCACGCAACCTACCAACGCCACAAAAGGCTCACCCTATTCTCCCGTGAGCTCGCCACAAAGGCCTACTCACGTTCCACTATGGGACACTTGAGGGCGGTCACTGAACCCATACAAGGTTGGGGCAATCTCCACAACTCAATTGGAGGCTCCCAACAACAATGCCACAAAGGCTACAAAGCCACAAAATGCAACAAGACCACAAAAGGCTACAAGACCACAAAAGGTCAACAATCCAACCACACAACCATCTATGGTTCCAAGAACCCAAGAGTAATAAGCCCAAGGGCTTGAACTCACCGAATCTCCGAGGAGAACTCAAACCTATGCACCAAATGCAAGAGGCAAGTCCTTCACTCTCAAATTCTACCAAAGCTAAAAAAACTATTGTGGGAATAAGGGAGGAAGAACATAAGAGAAGAACACAAAACTCTCCAAGATCTAGATCCCAAGGATTCGTTCACAAAGAAGGGATTTGGTTTGGTGGGGCTTGTAGATCTAGATCTCCTCTCTCGAATCCCTCAAAAAGATGCAAGAATCATAGGAGGGAGAAGGGGAGAGGGCAAGCTCTTCAAGGTCAACAATGGAGGAGAGAGAGAAGGGCAAAAACCAAGAAGAACAAGTGTGGCCCGAAGGGGAAAGGGGAGCTCCTTTTAAAGGGCTCCCCGATATGCCCGTTACTCACAGATTCGCACACGGCCGGTAGTACCGGTGGGTGGCCGGTACTACCTGTGGCACTCAGCCAACGGTCTAAAAACAGCGATGCGAATGAACACAAAAACAAGGACGACCGGTAGTACCGGTGGTCACCGGTACTACCGCCCAAGATTCCGACTGAAGTACCGTCAAATAGCACAAACCAGGCAGAGAGAGTACATAACCAAAATCGAGTTTATCGGAAGTTGGGTTGGAATTAACACCGGTACTACCAGCGGCAAACTGTCCTAGTGGTACTACCGGTGGCCCGCCAGAACTACCGGCCAGGCAAAAATTCTAGAACCAGAACTGCCACAATTTTTGCATCCGAACTCCAAACAAGATGAAACCAATTTTGTTGGAAAGATAACGACGAGTAGAATCAAGGGAGAAAATACCATTAATATATATATGAGATATCTCCCAAGGTGTAGAGCCCGAAAACCCACAGAAACTAAACCGCAATAAAATATATCAGGCAAATCCGTTTTTTATGAACTAGAGCTTGTTATGAAGATAACCACAAGCTCTAGATCCTCACATGGACAAGAACCAAACAACAACCAAGAAAGATGATGGTATGTATGCAAAGGTTTGAGCTCTCTCCGAAAGATATGAACGAGTCACCCACTCGAGAGCCCCTCTTGATAGTACGACTATCTATCCTAAACCCGGTCTCCCAACACTACAACAGATCGGTAAAATAGAAATCTATCAAGATCATACCTTTGCCTTGAGCATCCCACTTGAGCTTGATGTAGACGATATTGTCACCTTCAAGATGGAACATCTTCTTGATTGCTCTTGCTAGCTCTTGCTTGATGAAGACTTGCGAATGGCTCCCCCATGCTCCATGAGGAAACCTCTTCTTTGATCTTGTCTTCATCACTCCATGAACGCCGAGGATGGAAAGCTCCAAGCATGAGATAGTCTAGAGATGGCGCACCGTGAGCTTGCACATAAATTCTTGATGATGATGTCTTGAATAAAGCCATGAGGAACTCCATCTTCTTCTTCTTCTTCAAGACATACTTGATCTTCTTCCTCTACTTGATTCCAATAAGCGCAAAGCCCTTGGACAATGCTTCTTCTTTTTCATCCTTGAAACCAACACATGGTCCAAGCGATGCCAATGGACAAACCTACAAGTGAAACTCAATTTGCACATTAGTTCATAGGGATTGTCATTAATTACCAAAACCACGCATGAGGGCATACATGCCCTTTCACATTTGCTCTAATTCTCGAAAGGTCACCCCATTCTATTTATTTACTCTCCTACAGATGCAAAAACGATGATCTATGTAGCATCTGTACTGATTGGAAAAAACCAAATGATATATGTGCAGCGGCAAGTGGAAAGAATTGGATAAGAAGGCCCTGCTTTATCTCTTCATCAACGCTTTTGTCGGGTACATTCTGTCTAATTAATTTTATGTTTTCATCATTCGGTAGATCGAATGTTCAATTCCATATTATATATATATAGTAGTTACCTAGTATCCTTTTGTTTGAGTAAATGTTAAAGAAAATATGTACATACAATCTACTGATCATAGTGATGCCTTCAATTTCTACAGTTACTCTTTGCCAATGGCTCTGTACTACTATGGGTCACGTGACACAAAGGCCTCCTATGCGGTCATCTTCTCCAGCTTGACACCATTATTCACCTTTGTACTCTCAATATTGCTGAGGTAAACAACCTGTTCCTCTATTTTTACAACTGGAAGAAATCAGTTATTATGTATCTGGATACTCTACAAACAACTCATTTCTCGGAGTAGTTCTCCCAATAGTTGAATTCTCCATACATTGTACCTCAAATCATACAAATCACATCTTTTTTTCATTCAACATGGAAAACCTGCACCTCAAATCCAAGCAGGACAGTGCAAAGGTTATTGGAGCTCTAGTCTGCTTTGGCGGGGCACTTCTGATCAACTTGTATAATGGGAAAGAAATCCTTGTCATGACCCCATTAATAAAGGGCATTACTTCTAATGGAACTGCCGGAAGGCACCATTTGAGGGGCACCTTGCTTCTGTTGGGAACTTGCATAAGCAACGTTGTTTGACTATACAGGTACCCTTAGAAAGCATATCACTATTTTATTCTTGTTTTCCTTTTCTTTATAATGTATATATTTGACTGGTAATAATGCATAAATGCTAATAATTCAGGTAAAAGTTTTGCGTGTATACCCATGGAAGCATTGGTCGTCGGTGCTGACCTGCATTTTAGGTGGTCTATAAACGTTTTTCATTGGAATAATCATGAAAAGGGGCAAACTCTATTGGCAAATTGGATGGGATATTCAACTACTTACAATTGTATACTCGGTAAGTCTATTACATAATGTATTTTTTGGCAAAGATTCTGAGAATGAGTTACCCTTCACTATCATGTGAATAATATAATATCTACTGTATAACTGCAAAGCTATTTTTCTTTTGTAAAGCAGAAATAGAAGGTAAGACAAGCATGATAGTTTAATATTCACTTGATATGCCTATAGCTATATACAAACTTGGAACTGTGGAATGAAACATTGCCTGAATTCAAACTTTATTCTACCTACCTATGTCTATGTGATCTTAGTTAAAAGACATCTATTGTGACGAAGAAGTTAAATGTTAACCTGTCAAGAGTACTTCCTACACCGTTGACAACTGTAGAAACATTACTTTCATCACTTTTAAATATCTTGAGCATTTGTTTGTGGAACTTGTTGACTCGCGGTTGAAATGAATATGCAATATGTAGTACTATGTTGACAATGACATAAGATTTCAAACTGTAGGCTACGATTGGGCACAATGGCCAAGTACTGGCTAAATCTGTATGCCGTGGAAAAGAGGGGTCCCGTTTTCCCACCCATGTTCAGTGCCTTGTCGACCGTCTTCACCATTAATCCCTCACGGCTGGGAGGTTAGTAAGAAATTAAACACCATATCCTCACAATATCTGCATCGAACGAAGATGATAGTTTGATGTTGCATGTTTTAACTTTTATCATTATGTAATAATTTTCCTATTTCATATAAATAACATGTTGTATAATTTCATTTTTTTTGACAGCTTGATGGGCAATGCACTTGTTTTCATTGGTCTGTACGCGTACCTATACAGAAAGGTCAAGGAAGTACGGGCGAAGCCGGCACCAGGTCCAAGCAATGAGGAGCCTCAAGCGCCGCCAAACAAGGATCCAACAAAGAGTAGGAACGATCCAGCATTGTTCGTACTACTTGATATGGCGAGGCTAGCAGCTGCTGCCACCCCTGCACCAGCGTTAGATGCCAAGCCTATTAGTGGGAGTATGCTAGAATAAATATGACGGAATCCTAACATGTACTTACTGGATATGCCATGGCCTAATAGGCTATTAATGTTTCCTAGTGATTGAAAAAGATGTCGTGACAATATCATCAGTTAGTTTCATAGTGCATGTAAATTTGGGTACTACTATGTATATGTCTGAATATATATATATATATATATATATATATATATATATATATATATATATACAGTTTTGCAAAGAAACATGGGAAGTGGATATGATTAACAAGTGATGGTCAAATGGTTGAGACCACGAACTGAACCTGAAACCACATCATTGTCCTCACAAGTAATTTCCGCCGAGTGTTTGAATTGATCCGAGGAAATACGGTGCATGTCGTTCTAAAACTATCACATTGTAGGCATTACCAATTGTGTATATTCGTCCTGTCTATTTACTTAAGCTGTCTTGTTCTTGTGGGTATTATTTAGGGTATTATTTAGTACTGCACATTCAACAATCAACAAAAATTCTCGACAAGACATGGGTAAAAACATATTATCAACTCGACATGGTTACTAGAAAAATATCTCAAGCCTTGTAGAATCATCTTTTTCTTGTAGAGAACACAAAGGCTGGCTTGCTCTTTGGGCAGCACCGATCCATGGTAAAGCCAAAATTCATATGTGGCGTCTCCTGGAAAATGGTCTGGCGATCGGTGCAGAACTTAACAGAAGGAATATGAAAATGAAAAAGGATGTACAGTGTATCGCTTGTGGTAGAGTAGAGTATAAGGATTTCTAGGTAGAACGATGCCCTTGGCCTCGGGCTCGATGCGTGTTTATATGGGGCCGAACTCGACAGATACGTACAGAGGAGGTTTACAACTTTAGCGAGAAGTCTGGGATCGATCTCATCCTTATAGATACGGTGAGATCGTTACAACCAATCCTTCTAGAAACAATGTCCAACTAATTCTATCTTCGTGTCGTGACAGGCCATAACACGTTACACATATAGTTATTCCTAACACCCCTCCTCAATTTTAACCTTCTTGAAGATTGAGATTGTACTTGAATTCTTCGAATTGCCGTGTAGGCAAAGCCTTTGTAAAAACATCTAGTCTTGTGAAGAGATAAAACAGATTTCAAGCAACTTTTTTGTAACTCTTTCTCTTACAAAATGAAAATCTATTTCAATATGTTTTGTTCTTGTATGAAAGATAGGATTAGCAGATAAATAGGTTGCTCCATATTATCACACTAGAGACATGAGACTTGATGTCTCTCAGTTCCAAGTTCTCCCAACAAGGATTCTATCCATATTATTTCAGCTGTAGCATTTGCTAGAGTTTCGTATTCTACTTCATAACTTAACCTTGATATAGTTGCCTGTTTTCTAGCACTCTAGGAAATAAGATTAGGGCCAAAATAAACTGCAAATCCACATGTGGATCTTCTATCATCAACATACCCTGCCCAATCAGCATCTGAAAAGGCACTTACCAAGGTGGAAGAAGATTTTTGGAAAGTCAAGCCAAGACTTGTAGTTCATTTTATATACCTTAATATCCTCTTAACAAAAGTCCAATGAATTGTGGTTGGTGCATGCAGAAACTGGCATACCCTATTTATAGAAAATGCAATGTCGGGCCTTGTGAGAGTCAAGTACTGAAGTGCACCTACAATACTTCGGTAGTTTGTGCTATCTTCTGAGCCAAGCGCATTTCCTTCAACAACTGATAGTTTTTCTGATGCTGACAATGGAGTTGGTGCTACTTTAGCATCTTTTGTGCCAACTCTGGATAGCAAATCTAAGGCATATTTCTCTTGGGTTAGTATAATATTATCATTAACTCTCTTGACTTCAATTCCCAAGAAATAATGCAAATCACCTAGGTCCTTTAATGCAACAGATGCACTTAACTCCTTGAGAAGTGCAGAAATAACTTTGTTGGAGGAACTAGTGACAATAATATCATTAACATAAACTAACACAAAAATGGTGATACCAGATTTGTTGTAAATAAATAATGATGTATCAGCTTTTGAGGGAAGGAAACCAAACTCTTGAAGTTTAGAGCTCACTTGGCAAACCATGCTCTTGGTGCTTGCTTGAGTCCATAAAGTGACTTGTCCAACTTGCACACATGATATGGTGCATTAGGGTCTTCATAACCAGGTGGCTGTTTCATATACACTTCCTCTTATAGAACACCATGGAGAAATACATTCTTCACATCTAACTGTCTTAAGCTCCATCCTCTAGAAACAGAAATAGCTAGAACAAGTCTTATAGTAGCAGCTTTAACAACAGAACTAAAAGTGTCCTCATAATCTATGTTGTATCTTTTTTTGAAACCTTTAGCCACTAATCTAGCCTTGTATCTATCGATAGTACCATCAGCTTTCCTTTTGATTTTATAGACCCATTTACAATCTATGAGATTTATGCCATGTTTATGTGGTACTAAATGCTAAGTTTTATTTTCTACCAAGGCCTTATACTCATCATCCATAGCATGCTTCCATTTGTCATTTTTAAGAGCTACATGCAAATTAGCAGGCTCACTAGAGTAGACAGACAAGCCATAGCGCATTGTTCCATCAGTGTAAATTTGGGAGTGGTTTTACCGGTTTTGGACCTTGTTTGATGTGCAACTGTTGCACGAGCGTGTCCAGATCCGCTGTGTGCAGAGGATCCTGCCCCCTCCATCGCGCCTACATCAGCAGAATCATCGACAGGGTCGCCACCCCATACAGCCGAGCGTCCACGCGCGGGAACGGGCGTGATTAGCCTGGCGCGGTCAGACCTGGCATGCTGCTGAGGCCACCTGGTCGGCTGTCCGTGTGCAGAGGAACCTCGCGTGGGGGGGGGGGCACGGGCAATCGTGTCGACGGGCAGAGGGCGCACCTCTTCGGGTGATGAAGGGGTGGACGACGTGGCGTCCCGCGACTGGGCCTGGCGGTGGGCCGCGGGGCAGGATCCCGCGACAGATTCCTCGGAGGAGGATCCCGAGGGCGATGCGCTAGAGATTGCGGGAAGATCTTCTCCAGACTCTGTGCGCACACTGTTTGCCACAGAATTCTCCCGGTCGGTCTCCTGATTGGAGTTTTGCTCCATTTCTTAATCAGTTTGTGTGATATTTCTTCCTGTACCTTGCTGCTGTAGTAGAGGAACACTGGACATATCAAGGTTAGTAGAAACATCAGGTGTTGAATCATTGCATTGTTGTTTCCTGGGAGTGGAAATTTGGAGAGATTCTGGTAGGAGGAGAATTTCTTGGCGCAAAAGAGCTCCTGCATTTGGGTGAAGTTTGGCAAACAGAAAAACAGCCTCATCAAAAACAACATCTCATGATATATATATACGACCAGAATTAACATCAAGACATTTAACCCCTTTGTGAATTGGGTTATATCCTAGAAAGACACACTGCTTTGATGGGAAAGCTAGTTTGTGTTTGTTATATGGTCTAAGATCGGGCTAGCAGGCACAACTAAACACACGGAGAGATGTAAAATCAGGAGATTCTTGTAGTAGACGTGTCATGGGAATGTCTTGGTTAATCACGGAGGAAGAAAGCATGTTGATGAGATATGTTGCTGTTAGGA
The DNA here is from genome assembly GCA_910589775.1 of Avena eriantha. Lineage (NCBI taxonomy): Eukaryota > Viridiplantae > Streptophyta > Magnoliopsida > Poales > Poaceae > Avena > Avena eriantha. Next base: position 441,854,653 of record OU342741.1, on the reverse strand, counting down.
ATGCTTCATCCCAAAAATTTAATGGCATAGATGTATTTGCAAGGAGTGCTAGTCCAAACTTCTACAATATGTCTATGTTTTCTTTCTGCCGAGCCATTCTGTTGATGGGCATGCGGACAGAAAACATGTTGGGAGATTCCCATTTCGTTAAAGAAAGGGTGAAGTTTCTCATATTCTCCTCTCCAATCTGTTTGCATGGCAATGATTTTTCTATTGAATTTGCGTTCAACGAGGCTTTGAAAATTCTTAAAAATGTGAAATACTTCAGATTTTTCTTGAGAAGATAGATCCATGTAAATTTGCTATAATCATCAATGAAGCGTACATAGTATGAAAAACGACCAACAGAAGTAGGTGCTGGTCCCCACACATCAGAGAAGACAAGTTCAAGGGGCATGGTTGACACACTAATGGATATATTAAAGGTAGTTGATGACTTTTTGCTCTTTGGCATGAATCACAAACAGACTCAATCCTAGACTCTTTAGAGCATGGAAGATTAAAGTTGCTAAGCACACGTTGAATGACTTTAAAAGAAGGATGACCTAATCAATCATGCCACCGTGTAGCTGAAGGCTTGGTGACGCTAAGAGCTTGTTTATTCGAGATTGATGACGAAGACACAATTGGATAGAGACCTTTTGTGCATCTACCCTTAAGAAGTCCCTTCTTCGTGCCCTGTTCCTTCACATAAAAATGCCATGGATGAAATTCAACAAAGATGTTATTGTCACGTGTTAAACGATGAATGGAGACAAGATTTTTTGTGGCAGAGGGAACATGAAGAACATTGTGAAGATGGAGTTGTTTAGACGGGGAATCAACAAATGCATGACCAACATGGCTGATGTTCATACCTGATCCATTTGCAGTGTGGATCTTCTCCCCTCCATTGTACTTCTCCTGCATGTGAGTTTATTGAGCTCACCGGTGACGTGGTTGGTGGCGTCGGAGTCACTATACCAGTTTGTGTCGACTCCGTAGGATGCTATGTTAGCACCCATGTCTTATTCCTCCTCTTCATCATCGGAGTACCGGTGCCAGCACTTCCATGCGGGATGGCCCAGTTTGCCACAAATGTGGCATACGATGACATCCTTGCCCTTGTTGCCGCCACCGTTGCCATTGCGGCGGCCTCCACCGCCGCCGTTGTTGCCGCCCTACTGTGGGCGAGCACCTCCATGGCCGTAGCTGCGACCGCCTCCGCCGCGGCCACGTGGTGCACCGCGTCCGCCCCGCCATCCTCCGTGTCCTCTCGCAACAGCGCTGATGGAGGCCTCGCCATGGACGCCGATCAGCATCTCCATCTGGTTATCGTACGCCACCACCTGAGCGTATAGCTCACTCACGGTGAGCTTGACGGTAGGGTTTTCCCCAATTGCCGAAAAGAGCGGATTGTAGGGGCCATCAAGGTTGGCGAGAAGGTACTCGACTTGCTCGCCCTCCTCCACCTTGTGTCCCACGGCTGCGAGCTCACCGCAGATCGCCTTGATCGCCGCAAAGTACTGCGGCGTGGTTTTTTCCTTCCGTCTTGGTGTTGGCGAGTCTGGTGCGGAGGTTGGCGATACGGGTGCAAGATTGTGCGGTGAACATTGCCGTCACTGTTGTCCACACCTCGGCGGAGGTCTTCATGCCGATGCACGAGACCATGATCTCCCTTGTGATGGAGTGGTGGAGATAGGCAAGGACATGCTGGTCCGTGGCCACCCACACCTCGTAGTCGGGGTTGTCCTCCTCCGTGCTGGCCACCCCTTCCTTGCCCGTGACGGTGATGGTTTTGGGCGGCGCCTTGGTAGTCCCATCTAGGAACCCCATGAGCCGAGCACCGCGCACCGCAGGGAGTACTTGAGTCTCCCAGAGAAGGTAATTTTTGCGGGTGAGCTTCTCCGCAGTTCCTTGACTCGAGAAAGGGTTGCTCATGGCGACGGAGTTGGAGGATGAAGTCATAGATGTGTTTTGTGGAAGAGTGGCTCTGATACCATATGAGGGTTTCTGGGTAGAATGATGCCCTTGGCCATGGGCTCGATGCGTGTTTATATGGGGCCGAACTCGGTAGATACGTACAGAGGAGGTTTACAACTTTAGCGAGAAGTCTGGGATCAATCTCATCCTTATAGATATGGTGAGATCGTTACAACCAATCCTTCTAGAAACAATGTCCAACTAATTGTATCTTCGTGTCGTGATAGGCCACAACACGTTACGATATATTCCTAAATAGAGGACCTGCAACACATATTTTGGACCTGTCCTCGTTCTGCATCTGCATGGAATGAAATGCAGAATTTAATTGGACGTGCGTTTCAGCATCCGACTAAGATACAAAGCCATAATGAGCTATTGGATGAGCAACTCTATTGTGAATCTAGACCATGTCAGCGAGAGCCGGCGTTTCCCACATTAGACCTGGCCACACCACGACCCCGCATATCGGGCAGCCGCTCTTCTTTTTTTGGAGCCACTTGGCCAAGCATTTCCGGTGAAACTCGTGAGGGCACATGGTCAGCACAACCCACTCCTCGCCATCCTCCAGCTTCCCCAGGCAAAGCACGCACTCCGGCCTATCCGTCGCTGTCGCCGATGCGCCGCCCTGTTGCTGCCGTGGCAACGACGCACGGTTTAGCACCGTGAGCGCTATCGCCGCCACCCCGACCGCCAGGACCGCCGCCCCGGCCATCACATCCTCCCGATCATGCCGTCGTTGTCGCTTATCGATGCAGTCGATGGTGAACAGTACGAGAGCAGCGAAAGCGATGAACCCGCCGGCAAATACAAAGACCACCAGGGCATCATCCATACCAGCAGGCTAGTTCTTGCACCGGTGACACGCTTCGCTGGCTGCACGGAGGTGATCGAATCATGCGTCGACTCGAGGGAAGCTTGATTGATCGTGGTCCAGTTCGTGGGTGTACGTCATACTTATCGTGGACAAACACCCCAGCAAACGAATTCCGAATCGGGAACGGGACACACCCCTTTGGGCTCAGGCACGATCAGGACTCTCTTTGTTGGGCCAGCCCGACAATACTTTCGTCGGGACGAACCCGCAACAGCCCCTGCCACCGAGTACTTTCCAGCGACGGACGACAAAGACCTTCCGGCGAGACGGCACGCACGTACAGAAACAAGATAGCTAGCGATCAGCTAGCTAGCTCTATCTCACACAACTCACGTACGTGAAAAACCAAGTATGGCAACAGGCCCATGTCGGACCTTGTGTTTTTTCTATTGAATCTCACGTCTGGTGTAGTTTACAGCATAGATTACACGCGTATATATATGCTAGGACAGCCAAACCGATTCAACTAGAGATTGACTCGGTGTCAAACTCCTAGTCCTACTCAGATAGATGCATGCATTCCAATCGGAACCTGTTCGTATACCACCTGTATACAAGAGAGCACGACACCGTGCCGGTGCCGGAGTGCTTAGTTCCAATAATCACCCCCTAAGCACGACGTGCCCGTCTTCACTTCGACCTAGATGCCAAATACGCCAGCTGCTCCCGCAGGCGTCATCCTCAGCATTACTTTCGCCGCTTCCTTTCTCAGCACCCATGTCACCGACTTTGCTTTTGTCGGCTTCTCCATTGCTTCACGCAGACCGTCTTTTTATCCACGCCCTTCTCCACGCCTTCACGCCGACAGTCCTTTTTGTCCGCGCCTTGAGACATTATACTTGGTTTGATGAAGTACTTTCTCATCGATACTTCGCATATTTGATCTTCTGCTTGTCGGTACTCTTGGATGCAATAGAACAAATATGTAGCAGCTAGCTCACGTTGGTTGACTAGCAAAGCTAGCTTTCTACCGTGACTAGCAATTCTGACTTCTACCTGCTCCTGAGAAACATCGTATTCTGGTTCGTCTGGAGTAGCAAGGCACAGGTTGCCTACCTGTAGAGATTCATCTTTTCTTTTTAAATCCCTTTTTGGCGTGTTTTCTTCTAGATTCTCTATACCACGTGAAAAGCCTCTTGATGGATCTGCACCCCCTATTGTTGGGTCTCCTCCATCTGTCTGGCCACCAGCCCACACTCTTGGACCATCGCCTTCTAGCCTTGCTGGCCTGTTTGCTAGGCTCGCTTCAACTCTCCCTCCTCCTCTAATTGATGGGCCAACAAGTGCATGTATCACTGCACATGCACACCCTTCCAGCTCCGTGTCTTCTGGCCAGGGACTAGCGTTATCTTTAGACTCTTTTTCTTCTGGGAGAATCCCTTGTGTTTCTAGCCTGGTGTCCACGCCTGGAGCACCTCCTAGGCCTTCAGCGCCTTCTAGGTCCGAACTTGCCGACAAGGATAAGCTTGGTTGATCCATATTTTCTTCATACTCAAGATCCCACGTGATGTGAAAAGTTGGATATCCCGGTTCGCTGGAGCCCAATTCCATGACTCGCCTTTCTCAAAGATTACGTCGCCCCTGACAACCACCTTATTGGTATAAGGATTGCACAAGAGGTATTCCTTTGAGCTTTCATAGCCCGTCATGATCATTGGAGTCCTCTGCTCCGCCAATTTACTCTTATGGTCGGACTCCGTTTTGACATGCGCCACACACCCAAAAGTGCGAAGATGATCAACCGAGGGTTTCCATCCGTACCATGCTTCGTATGGTGTTATACCAACGCCATTGACTTCATGTTCAGTAAATACATAGCCGTATTGACTGCCTCACCCCAGAATTTTCCCGGCAAGCCTTTACTCTTCATCATGCTCCGTGCCATGGTCAACACAATTTGATGCAGCTCACCCCATTGATCAATGCGTAGGGCTCTTATCTTCGCCTCCACCTTGAACTCTTCGGCTTCCTTGATCTTCTCGAATGCTTGTTGAGCTTGATCCTTACTTTTCAGCAACACAATCCACATGTATTTACTATGATCATCCACCACAAGCATGAAGAACTTATTGCCGGACGGAGTTGCGGGTGAAATTCCAACGCATAGATCACCATGAACTAGTCCCGAGGCTTCCCTTGCCTCAAACGTGTCTTCACATGGTAACGGAGCACTCCGTTCCTCGTGATCCACACACGGTAGATCGTGATCCACTTGCTCCACAATCTCCGTAGCCGGTGATGGAGGATCCTCCTCATCCTTCAGCTCAGTTACTTCGAGCACCAGCATCATCGATCCATCATCTCCTTCCTGGGCGATGAGAGCCCTCTCCTTCAGCGGTTTCTTGCAATCCTTCTTGAAGTGACCGAGCTCACCGTAGTTATGACATCTTACTTTCTTAATGTCAAACTTCCTCCACGGTGGAGCATCGTCCTCGTCCTCCCCTGCAATATACTTTTTCGCTGGGCGAGAAGCTTCTTTATCACTCCTGCTTCCGGATCCTTGATCGCCCTTTTCTTTGGCGACCACTGCCTGCCACTGGGCACGGGTAACCATCACGTGCTCTTCCGCTACCGCATCACCGTAGGTGATCTTCATCCGCTCGTCATGAGCCTTCAATCGTCCAACCAGATCATCCGTCGTGAGAGTCTTGAGATCAACGCACTGCTCGATCGCCGACACAATGGACAAGTAACACGGCGGCGCCGCGCGAAGGAAACGCCGAACGACTGAGATCTCTTCGAGCTTCTCGCCGAGCGAGCGAATCCCATTGACCAAAGTGGCTACCCTCGAGGCAAACGCGTCCAGCGTCTCGTCTCCTCCCATCTCCAGATTCTCGTACTTCTTCTGCAAGGTTTGTAGGGTTTCCTCGCGGACACGCTCATGCCCAAGATTTAGCGTCTTGAGCGCCTCCCACGCCTCCTTTGCAGATTTCTTCGAGATCAGGTGATGCATCACGTCCGCCGGCATCACCGAGCCGATGGCCGTGAGTGCCTATCGGTCCTTGCGGTACTTCGACGCGCCCTTCTTGAACTCGTCGCCGCCGGGATCGACAGCCTCCCATAGATCGTTGGACTCCAGCGCCCACTCCATCTGGGTCGCCCACATCGTGTAGTTGTCGCGGTTGTACCGCGGGTACTGCATCATCACCTGCGTAGCAAATCCTTTAGCCGCACCGGAATACTCGCCCATATCTATCGTCGCTGTGACCTTCCGTTACTAGGAGATCCTTCACGAGGCTCTGATACCAATTGTTGGCCCAACCCCGACAATACTTTCGTCGGGACGACGACCCGCAACAGCCCCTGGCGCCGAGTACTTTCCGGCGACGGACGACAAAGACCTTCCGGCAAGACGACACGCACGTACAGAAACAAGATCAGCTAGCTAGCTCTATCTCACACAACTCACGTACGTGAAAAACCATGTATGGCAAAAGGCCCGTGCCGGACCTTGTGGACACGGGCCTTGTGTTTTTTCTATTGAATCTCATGTCTGGTGTAGTTTACAGCATAGATTACACGCGTATATATGCTAGGACAGCCATACCGATTCAACTAAAGATCGACTCGGTGTCAAACTGCTAGTCCTACTCAGATAGATGCATGCATACCAATCGGAACCTATTCGTATACCACCTGTATACAAGAGAGCACGACACCGTGCCGGTGCCGGAGTGCTTAGTTCCAACACTCTTCTCTTGGAAACAGATTACGTTACGTGGCATGCTATGGCCGTGATACGATCGAGTCAAACTCCAACTCTTAATTGAAAGAACAATCCGCACGTACGGTCAGTTCCCAGACATAACCTAACGTACTACCTAAGTCAACTTTCACAGGAACCAATTGACAGCAAAAAAAGGTTTCGAAGCCAGCAGCAGTCGAATTCAAGGCACACGATCGAGCGCGCGCTGGTCGAGGGATCGCCGCCGGCATCTCCGGGGCCAGAGGAAATGACGCAAAACTACCGGAGTTGGGGCATCGGTGACACATAACTACCAAGCGAGTGAAGTTTGACATTTTGCACCGCGCACTGGGGCAATGGAGTGACAGATACCACCGTTTGTGTGTTTTGGTGGGCTTAATCCCGTTTTTGACTGGCTGGGCCCACCTGGCGACGGAGGCCGTCTCCCGCACCTGACGGCCGTTAGTTCGAGCGACCGGACCAGAGTCCACTCCTCGCTCGTGCCTGTTCAGAGGAGATGGCGATCCCTGGCGGCGGCTGCGGGCGTCCCCGCGTCCCCCCTTCGACGGCGACCCTGGCGGCGGCGGCCATCCCCGCGTCCCCCCCATTCGACGGCGACCCTAGCGGCGGCGGCGGCCGTCCCCGCGTCCCCCCTTCGACGGTGACCCTGGCAGCGGCGGCGGCCGTCCCCGCGCCCCCCAGTTCGACGGTGGCCCTGGCGGCGGAGGCGGTGAAGGGGGAGTATCTGAAGGGCATGGCGGCGGGGCCATCGATGTCGAGCAATTCTCTCAGCTGTCGGCGGCGATGGCCACACCAGGCAAAGCCGAGTAAGCCATTTGTTCCCCTTCCCATTCTTCTATCCTGTTCTTGCATAGGATTGGTAGGTAGAGCTATTAGTAGGTATCAAAGATGCAGAAATTGTAGGTAGTAATAATTGTGCTAAATTCGTGTAGGAAACTCCATGAGATTTGGGAACTCCACCAGATTCAAACACAAGATAGTGTCAGCTACGAGCCATTGCACCAAAATGTTCAGACTATGGATGACCAGTTTTGTACACAACAAAGTGTGGTACATGAGAATGTGCATACGCAAATTGATGAGAACAAAATCTGTGAAGAAGAAGAGGGTGGAGAGGCATATGAAGATGACAGCTATAGTTGGTGGAATGAGGAACAATTTGATCTAGTGCTTGTAGAGGAGAAGATAAGGAAAGAAGATGAGGAATATGCTGCAATACTTGCAGAGAGGAAGCGGCAGAGAGAAGACCCACTGCTACACTATGAGGGCGAGACAGACATTGAAGACATTTTTTTCATTGAAGAATATGATGATGTGCTAGAACAAATTCCAGCTGAGCAGCCAGTGCAGAAGAAGGTGAAGAGGCCAGGTCCAACAGTGAATTGCCACTCTCAGATTGAGATACCGGACATACCTGATTGGGCTCCGTCTGATGATGAAAAGGATGAAGGTTTCCTAAGAGAGGAAGACGATGATGGTTTTGAGGCACTGTCTTTTGTGCAGCCAAAAAAAAGAAAATCAAGAGCAAAGAAGCAAGAGCCAAGGATTTGGTATGATGAGAACAGACAAAGCCCTGAGCAGCAGTTCATGTTGAGGCTTTGCTTTAGAGATGTGTACCAGTTCAGAGAAGCTTTGTGTAGACTGCATATTACACAAGTGAGGAATTTTCATTTCCATAGGAATACTCCTGAGAGGATAATTGTGTGGTGTAAGGAGAAGGAGAAATATGGATGTTTATTCTACATGACAGCGTCCAAAATAGCTCATGAAGATACATTTTGTATTAAGAAGTTGCACCTCAAGCACACTTGTCCAACTAATCCAGCAAGCACTAGAGTTAATTCAAAGTGGCTTAGCAAAGTTTATGTGGACAACTTAAAGTCAGATCCAAACACTGTCATCAATACCATACAAGACAATGCCATACAAGAATTATATGTTATATCTTCATGTGTGCCAGGCTAGCAGATCCATGCCACCACCAAGACCTGAGCATGCAGCAGCTTCCTCTACTACACCAAGACCATCTGCTGCAACTAAACCTCCAGCAGGTTCCTCTACTGCAACTGAACATCCAACATGTTCCTCTACTGCACAAAGGCCACCTCCTGTATCGAGGCCATCTACAGCTAGGCCAGCTGCACCTAGGGCTCCATTTGCTGCTCCAAGACAAGCTCATGCACCTGAAGCTCCTACAACAGGCGCATGGGCTTACTTCACAGCTGGTGCAAATGCAGATGTGGGCAGAGATGCAAAAGACCCACCTCTTGCTGGAAGATCTTCATCATGCTCTACTTGTTAAATTGGCCATCTGTAATGTGACTTGTCTGAAACAATGCATCTGCTATGTGTGACTTGTCTAACTTGTTGAATCTGCTACCTATGACTTATATTTTGAGAACATGTGGAATGAATCTGCTATGTGTTGTGAACATCAGAATTGAATCGACTATATTGTCCACTGAAATATATGTTGTTTCATTATGATTTGTTTGAGCCTTTGTATTTGAATGTGTCCACTGATATATGTGGTCTCTAACTGATTCAAAACAAAGGAAATGCTGTTCATTTTTTATTTATGGTCGCCGGCGAGGTGGAACTCCGGCGGTCGCAGGCGAGGAAGAACGGCTGGCAGCTGCGAGTGGCGTCAGGCGATCGAGGTGGGAGGATGCATATCCTGTCTGAAACGGTGGATTTATCCACTCCCAGCTCGACCTAACGGCCGTCAATAGCACAATGGGCCCAGCCAGTCAAAACGGGATTAAACCCACCCAAACGCACAATCGGTGGTATCTGTCACTCCATTGCCCCAGTGCGCGGTGCAAAGTGTCAAACTTCACCCACTTGGTAGTTACGTGTCACCGATGCCCCAACTCCGGTAGTTTTGCATCATTTCCTCCCGGGGCCATGCTGGACGTGGACGGTCTGATGGGTTGGATTGTGCGGGCATGTCACAGAGTCATCGCCGCCTGCGACGCGGTCACGGCCCCCGCGACGTCCGTGAGGGCCAACGCGGAGGCGATCCTCACGGCCGCGGAGGCGGCCCGCAACCAGCGCAACGCCCACGGGGAGGAGCCCATCCCGGACGACTGGGAGCAAGTGAACGCGCCTGGTCGCGCAGCGAGGCGGCAGCAGCAGCCACCTCCACCTGCTGCTGATCGCGACGGCTCTGATGCCGCTGCAGACGACATGATCTCGTGCGCCATCTGCATGGAGCCGTACGAGGCCGGCGGCGAAGGGTGCACCGTCCTGCCGGCGTGCGGCCACATGTTCCACAGCGGGTGCGTCGCGGCGTTGCTGCGCACCAGCCGCACCTGCCCGCTCTGCAGGGCCACGATACAGGAGATGGCGCCGCCGGTCGCCGCGCGCAGGGCAGGTCTAGTGTAGTACTGATTCATTGGTTTTTCTCTAAATTTCTTCCTGTTTATGGTGTTTGTGTCTTTGCCACTTTGGGTTGTATAAACAGGAAAAAATAGGGCCCTATGGACTCTCTAGATTGTTACAGCACTCTATTCGACCAAATAGCATGGATGCTATTTTTTCCCATGGTTGTAAAGCCACGAACGGGGACATCGGTTGTCGCACGAGCGACAGGCTGAAGCAGGCCATGTACGATGACTGACACCTCTCAAACGCGCTATTCCCCTTTATTCCTTTTTTTGTATTTGTTACTTCATAGGTTACAATTTCCAGTGTCATGTCAAAATCCGTCCAACTTAGATGCATACATCGATGTACAATTTTTTTAGATCAAAAGGGACTCTGTCCCCCGTTCCATTACTGAAATGAAACCAACAAGTTCCAACAACAAAGTCTGAAAGTAGTCTAAGCAGCTAAAAACAGTAGCTCAAACCAGTAGGGGGAGAGGAAACTACTAGAAAACTACAGAGTACTTTAAAGCATTATAGCCGGGACACAAGGAACAGAGAGAAAGGCAGCAGACTTCGAACACCACATGGATTGAATCATCAGATAACCTAGCGATGCGCGTCCTCCATAGCTTGACGATACTGTAGTTTTCCAAGTGGAAATCCACTCAAAACTAGTGCAGCTTAATTCGCCAGGAGCGCCAGAGGACTTCTTAGTCTGGAGATCATCATTTCCATGAAGAGGTTGATCTTCCCTTCCTCCAGTTCCTTGAACAGCATCTTCCACAGTTTCAGATATGATAGAACCAGGCGCCAGACCTGTTTCATGTTAATCCAAGATGTCTTATTAAAGACAAGGCTATTTTTATTATTTCAAATACTCCAAAGGACAGCCGAAGAAACAACATTCAAATGTAGGTGTTTCTTATTAGCAAACGGATTCAAAATTCGTAACCAAGACCCCAAAAATGTCCTGAACATCTTCCCAGATGATTTTAGAAACTAAACATTCAAAAAATAAATGATGAACATATTCTATTTCCTTACATAGATTTCATTCTAAAGGTTTCTAGATCCCCCTAGCCCTAATATTGTCTCTAGTCATGATTTTATTCTGAGAGAATAACCAAAGAAAAACCTGGATTCTAGGGACGATTTTTTATTTCTAGACAGCAGGTATATAAATCTGGGTTATACCTCTAAAATTAACTAAAGAGTACATAGAACTAGAGGAATAAACTCCCTTAGCTTAATATTGCCAGATTAGTTGATCTTCCTCATCAGTGTATGTTATATGTTGGACAATTTCTAAAATCTCATGCCATTGAACCATCATATGCTCATGGAAAGTCTTCCTAAAGTCACATTTTAATTGAGTTCCATCCCACAAGTCATCAATTGTTTTTTTGCTGGTTAGAGATTAGATAAATCTCCCAGAATTGGGTAGCCAAAGTAGAGTTACCAAACCAAATATCCTCCCAGAACTTAATGGATTTACCTACATGCCACTTATAACCTATGTCTACAGCCCTAGAGGCCCACATAATCCCTTTCCAGAAAGTGGAGGGGTGGAGATCATGACAACACAAAATGTTAGGCGACTTAGTTTTATACTTAGCATCTATTACTTTCCTCCACAGAGACCCTTCCCCTTGGATATATCTGTTAACCCAAGAGCCAAGAAGACACAGATTCAAGTCTTGCAGATTTGGAATGCCTAAACCTCCATACTCCTTTTTCATGCAAACTGAAGGCCGGTTTGCAAGATGTAGTTTATGGTTTCCTTCTTCATCATTCTAGAAGAAGTTGGCCATGTGAGAATCTAAAAGATTAAGAGTCCATTTTGGGATTTTGAAGAAAGATAAAAGGTATATAGGAATACTATAAAGGTGGGCTTGAATTAAAACTCTTTTAGCAGCATAGGAGAGGAGCTTCCCTCTCCAGCCAGTAATCCTACTCAGCAAGTTTTCTATTAGGGGTTGCAAATCCTCCGTCCTAAGTTTTTCAAAATGTAGAGGTATCCCTAGGTATTTAATAGGAAAGCTACCCATAATGCAAGAAAAAATATCAAGAAAAGTATTTACTTCTGCTTCATCCATATTAATTGGAATGAGTTCACTTTTGTGATAATTGATCCTCATCCCAGAAATTTGTTCAAAGCCGGTAAGGATCCATTTCAAGTTAATAGCTACAGCTTCATTAGGTTCCAGGAAAAGGAGGGTGTCATCTGCATATTGCAAATAAGCCACTCCTCCTGGGTTGAAATTTGGGCAAAGGCCTCTAATAGCACCACACTCTGTGCCTTTAATTAACGTCCTAGCAAACACATCTATCATAAGGTTAAAAAGGAGGGGAGCAATGGGATCACCTTGTCTAAGGCCCTTCCCATATAGAAACAAATCACTTTCAAAGTCATTAACTCTAACTCCTACAGAACCTCCCAAAGTGATATGTCTAATAAACCTAATAAAGGTAGGGCAGAACCCTCTAAGTTCTAGGATTTCAAACAAAAAATCAAGATAAACTCTATCATAGGCTTTCTCATAATCTATCTTAAGCACAAGACCTTTACTCTTACTTCTATGCACCTCATGGATTACCTCATGAGCAGTAACCACACTCTCTAAAATAAACCTACCCCTAATAAAAGCAGATTGATTTGGGGAAATGAGCCTATCTATTATAGTAGCTAATCTATTAGTTAGAACTTTGGTGAAGATCTTAAAGGAACAGTTTAACGGACTAATAGGCCTGGATTTTTTCATAGTTCTAGCATCATTTTCCTTGGGAATCAAAGTAATCATAGCAAAATTAAGCCTAGAAAGGTTAAACTGATCTCTATGCCATGTATTGAACATGAGGAGAAGATCATCCTTAACAACACCCTAGAAACTCTAGTAAAACATAAAGGAAAGGCCATCAGGGCCTGGGGCCCCATCACCATAGGAAGTAAAGACAGCTACTCTAATCTCTTCTTCAGTGAAAGCAGCTCCCAAACCTACATTTTCATTATCACTAACTTTTTCCTCTTCACTAAAGGAATCTTGTTTTAGTTGGATATCAGGCATGGGTTCCCAAGCAAACAAGTTCTTATAATAATTAGTAGCTACCTGAAGCATGTCTTTAATGTCTGTGAGAGGCCTCTCATGCCCATCAAGAACATTAATCAGCTTCTTCCTCCTTCTTTGGTTAGCAACTGTATGGAAGTATGCAGTGTTTCTATCACCCTCCACAACATTCCTATCTCTAGATCTTTGTCTTGACTTAATATCTTCTAGGATCCAATATTTATGTAATTTAGCATAGATGAAATCTAGTATACCTCTTTCATCCTCTGACAGGGTTTGATTTTCAGACTTGGTATCTAAAGCATCATATTCCTCCATCAAATCTCTCCCATTTCTTCTAATTTCAGCCTCTATGTTCATATTCCATCCTTTAGCCAGTTTCCTAAAGTACCTAACTTTGTTTTGCCAAATGTCCATGGGGTCATTACTATTAACTTGTAAAGACCAAGCTTTGTCCACTATATCCTTAAGGTCAGCTCTACTCAGCCATCATTTCTCAAATTTAAACCTAGAAGGTTTCAAGAGCAATTGTTCTCCTAGGTGCCAAACTATAGGAGTGTGGTCACTCCCTATCCTAGATAAGGTTCTAGCATGAGCTAGAGGAAAATTAATATCAAAACTAGCAGTGCAAAAAATCCTATCTAATTTACACATGATAAGGGTTTCTTGATTGTTCCCCGAGGTATATGATCTCCTAGAGAGACCAATTTCCATAAGGGCCCAAAGATCAACCCAAGTGTTAAACTTATCTACCCATTTAAAGTCAACATTTCTAGTGGATTTATCCTCACGGGATCTCACAAGATTAAAATCCCCCTATCATAGCTAGTCCATCCCAGTTAATAAAAAGGTCATGAAATTCAGAGATAAACTATTGTTTCTTCTCTTCATATGCTTACCCATAAACAGTACTAATTTTACAAGTAAAACCAGTAATCTTATTCTTAAGGATAGTAATAACAGAGAAGGATCTAATATCCCAAGAAATAACATAAAAAAGATCTAGATTAACTCCAACTAGAATACCCCCTGCAGTTCCCTAAGAAGGCAAAAATTTCCAGCTAAAATTTCTATTTCCTAGAATATTCTTCAAAAAAGAATTACTGAAACTCTCTTTCTTGGTTTCTTGGGAACCAATATAGTCTACTTTTAAAGGAACAATATTCTTAGCTATGAACTTCTTTTAACCTGGAGCATTAAGGCTCCTACTATTCCAAAAGATACTAATCATATTTTCTTCTTCCTAGGGTGCTTGCCCCGAGATCTATGTAAAACTGACATCGACCCTTCTGCTTCTTCATCTATAATGCTATGTTCAGATGAAGAGCCAGTACGAGGGGGTGGGCTATGTAACAGAGCTAGTACTAGAGGATTCAACAAGAGAGAAATCTACACCTATATTATCAGACAAACTTTCTATATCACTAGTAGAAAGAGCAGAGAAAGGATTAGTGGACATAATACCTTTCATGCTCTTAGGAACTTCTAGGTTAGTAACTTTCTTCAGGTTCATAGCTTTCTCTAGGATGTTTTTGGACCTATCCACCCGAGTGCTTTGTCTAGATTGCTGCACAGGACACCAATGTTTCTTTCTTTGTAGCTTTCTGATTGAGTTGTGAATCATCTCTTCCCCTCACCACCAAATCTTTAAAGCTTGGCATTATGTCCTCGGGTAGTGTCACCGACTAAGAACCCATTCCAGATGGATCATCATCAGCCCCATCCTGAGATAGATTCATGTCCTCAACCTGGTTATCAATCCATAATCTCTGTGCTTCTAAATCAGCCCCAGGAGCCATAAGAGACTTGTCCTAGATGAAGTTTCCTTTAACATCTACCAACCCTCTCTGAACCAGGAGTTGAAACACAACATTTGCACCACAGGGGGATTCAGTTGCCATCCTAACCCTATTAGAAGTTTGACCACCATTTCTGCTAGGCACACTGTTGTTAGCCTGATGAGATGATGTCCCACTGCTAGGGGGATCAGTAGGGCCACTACCCTCCTTTGTCCAGCAAAAGATCTTCCTCATTCCCTCTACTCTGCCCACTATGATCATCAGTCAGAAGATCATCCTCTTCATCCACCAGTGGCACAGAACTGTCCAAAGAAAAACCCAAATGGAAGAGATGATTGTAGCACCCCGGTAAAACCACTACTAGAAAATCGTTGTGTTTTTGTGCATTGCATCATCATGACCGCATGCTCATGTCATCATGCCACATTGCATTTGAGCATCGTCATCATCATGCATGGTTTTGTCTAAAACTATTTTCAAAAAAACCTGGTTTTGTTTTCTAAACACCCCATCTTTATTTCAAATCAAAAACCCCGGTCTTTTGTGGATCTTTTATTTGTCTAAAAACTAAATACAAAAGTCTTTTAAATAAATCAATAAAACTTATAATATTTTAGGGGAGGCCGCCAGGCCCAAAGCCCAGCAGCCAGCAGCCTACTACCCTCCCCAAGCCCTAGAACCGCACCTAGTGCTGCACCCGACCCGCCGCCACACCCCAACCCGCCAGCCGCCGCAGTGCTTGCACACAACACGCTCACGTTGCACCCACCCCACCCACGCGGCACACACGAACGGTCCACGCACACTACTCTCACACGCCAGAGCCACCTAATCCACCGTCCACCCTCTCTCCTTGGTCTTTTTCCGAAAACCACCCCACCGCTAGCTGCAAAAATGCGATCGGCTCCCTGTCCTCTTCCTGTACGCGACGAAGCCCAAGCTCCCGAGGGTCATCGCCCCGCGTCGCCATCGTCCTGCCCACCTACCCCGATGGAGCCCCCTTTCTAGGCCGCCGCCACCGCCGTTCGCTGTGACCCTGCCCTCTGTCCCAGCCCGCGACCACGTGCCTCCGCCGCCCGGAGCTCCTCCCGCCTCCCGTGGCGCCCTCTCCCACGCTGGCCGCCACCTCTGGCCGCACTGGCCCCCTGGAGCGCGACCGCCGCGTCCCGATCCTCTCCGTCCATGCATCGGCCGTGTACATCCGCCGTCCTCGACCCGACGGGCGTCTCCCTGATGCTACTTTGCTGCCATGCTTCCTCTCTGTGAGCCACCGGTCGCCGCCCTTCCTCGAGCCTGGCCGTGTCCGCTCACAGACGTCGAGCTGCCTCACTGCAAGCGCCTCCCTCGCCTCTGCAGCGCCGTCGCTGGGCCGCCTCCCGCACATGCCAAGGCCACCCCCAGCGCCTCCCTGGACCATGGTCACCCTCGCCTCTGCCTGGCTTGCTCTTCTGCCGTACATGTGCTTCAACAATCATGAGGGTGCCCTCCTGCCCGCGGCTTCCTCGCCCCGCGCAGGTCTTGTAATGCGTGTCCATGGCCGTAGAGCCCATGATCCTCTGTGTTGAACTCGATGATTCCAGGTGCGGATGACGTGGTGAAGAAATGAAGTGGCGATGCTACTGTTTGATAGTGAAGTGGTGTATGGGGATAGTATGATGCCCTTGTGGTGATGATACTAGTTGCCTCGACAACATCTCGACAAGATCTTCACCGCCACCGGAGATACAAGACCGACCGCGTAACGAGTGCATCGATCCCCTTTTATCGCCAAGATCTTCACGTCAACAAGACCGATCTGATGCCATGTCTTCTACTTGGAATGCCGCGACCTCCCACATGGATCCGATGCCCGAAGACGTCGAGACCCCGATCCTGGCGAGACAAAACCCGACGTTCTTCTCCCTCTCGGATCCGAAGACTGATCCCCCGAACCTTCCGAGCCCCACGATCTTCGACCCCTAATGTGATCCCCTTTCCGAGAAACCTATTTTATAATTACCATCTATACATTGTTGCATATTAAATTGTTCATACTCGCATACATATTGTGGGGTTTGGGGGCATTATGCCGATTCACTCATAATTAAATATGGAGACTATATGCGGCTTATTCTACTCTTATATTGGCTCCATTTAAATTTGTGTAACGAACCGATGCCATGTTTTGCCTTGTTAAGACAACATTTAAAATGCGGGGTATCTAAATAACTTGAACCCTCTAATTAATTGTCGGGACCCCGGTTCCGCTTAATATTGCCTAGTTGCATCGCATCATTGCCATGCCATGCATCATATCATAATCATGCCGGATCTTCTGTCGTAGTATTAAATAGTGCATCCGGTGTTTTTTTAGTGTTTGCTTCCTCGCGGATTAGGCTGTTGAGTGGATGCAAGTATCGACAAGTTCTTCGGATATTGAACCTTCGGCTATGTTTTCCAAGCGAGCATTATCCCCCTTTCTTCCTATTCTGCGTTTATAGTCTTTATTTCCTCCTGTTGATCTATTGCTATCTGTGTCGCGATGCTTTAGTTTCTATGCACCATTTATACTCCTTGCAGCCTCTATATTTCCATGGACACATCCTATTGCCTGTTGTTTGATAGATAATCGGCCTTGCGAGTCGTAGTTGCTTGCTTCTATGTTGCTTCGCGTCGTTGTCGTTCCACCGTTGACGGCAAGTTGGCACATGATAAATGGTGGAGATGCTTAATGGTGGAGATGATCATGACTTTAAATACAACTATTAAATTGATGGTATAACTAATGCAGAGGCATCGGCGGGCAATAGATGTTATTTGGTTTTTCCATGCTCACTTGTGTCCCGTAGGACCCCGAGTACTTGATACCTGTTCCTTGACTATCGCACTATCCGCATATGGGACCATGAATTCCCTTAGCCAGAGCTTGATTCATTTCTTATTTCTTGGGGCCACAAACTAGTTTGGGGTTTTATTACTATCCTGTACTTATGCCATGCTTCACTGTTTTATTTACGATTGTGTGGAGCACCTGTACTGTTTTGGATCGCGACACGATTTCGCGGTATCGACAAGCCCAGTCACACTTTCAGGTTCCCAGTCGTTACAGCCGTTCTCGCAAACCCTGGGTCCGTTCCGGAGCCGGCCAACTTCGTTGCGGGTAGCTTAGTGGGGTGGCCCCCTGAAATATTTTATGAATCCTGTGATTGCTTTGTCATGAAATCCTCGTTGGGTTTTGAGTTGGTTTTTCCGAGGTTGATCGTGTGTGTGTTGCTATTTGTGCACCCCTGCAGGGTAAATCTTTCTGAAAGCCGTGTCCGCGGTTATGGACGACTTGGAGCATAGTATCTCGATCATAGAAAAGCATAACTAAAGTAGTTCTATAAATTTGACTTAATATGTGACTAGTAATCAGCTTCACTACAATGGAATGGATAATAAAAGTGCCAACAACTGGTGGAACTGGGGTGTATTGTGTCACGTTATACCTGCCTAGTAAGTATCGCAACTCCAATGGAATGAAATAAAAGTGTCAACAACTGCTGGGTTTGAGATGTCACATGCTAATTGTCTCTGATTAGTAAGTACTGCAACTACAACTGAATGGTTAACTAAAACTGCCCACTACTTATGCTATTAGGATGACACATGCTATCTATATCTGACTAGTAAGTGATTCAACTATAATGGAATGAATAAAACTGCCAACTATGTGAGTTCCTCGGTTTGACTTCCTCGTTTGGTCTCGAGAGGGAATACCAAGGATGGGTATGATTGGTGTTAGTACAAGGTTGGTTCCAAATAGGCCTTTCTTATCTCTATCTAATAGCCGACAGTTGAATCGAGTCTCTATAGATTGTTTACTGCATGCTGCGCTGCCGCTTCAGTCCACCATACCTATGTAGGCGAGAGCCGCCAAATTCTAGCCTCGCCATGTACTGGCCTCAGTACTGACGCTCCTCTTTTTCCTTTTCCCTTTGTCGGCACCCCTTTTGTTTTAGCAGGTTTGAGATCGACGTCATTAGCAGGGTTACCCTTCCAGCTTGGCCTGGGCAGGGTTATGGATGCCATTGGTTATTCTTCAGGGCTCTTAGCCCCATTTGCATCTTGTCCGTAGTTGGACGCTCTATCGTTTTCAAGGTGATTTGGATCTTTGTATAGTATATATGTATTCTTGACTCATGGAGTCGTTGTTGTATATATATGTTCTGTGAGTTCCATCATGGACTAATGTGTAATGGTATTACTTCGTTCTCCACCCGCACGCAAGTGCCTAGTGGGCGTCCTTGAATCGTTTCTATGCGGGTTTGGCGGGAAGCGCTAAAACTTGCATAGGGCCGATTCGAGGATGTTAC